>CM042833.1:36627590-37218281 GCA_009982885.2 Hyles vespertilio | reverse complement strand
AATAAAGCTACCACATACAGAATTAAAACATTATAATTTAGAAATTAACGATATAACTTAAAAACATCGAATGAACTTACAACAGCTGTTTAGGCTCATTAGTCAGGATATGACTAATTTACGAACGCTACTATAAAATAGGTCTATTGAGAAGTGTGATTGAGTTTATTAAACAAGCGCATAGCTCTTGGCAAATAACTTACAACGAAAGTAACTGTGGTACCGTGGAACATGTATTAAATTGCTCGACCTTAGTTTTCTGGTAGGGATGTTGAGCTTGATGTTGCAAAGAAAATCGGGACAATCTATTTTATTTTGAGCTATCTTCGAAAGAAAACAAATGGCGGCTATATTTCTACGAATATGGAGGGGTAGAAGATGAATCTTATTACATTGCTCATCGTAAGGCAAATATATGGTAGTTGGAACTTAAAGCCTAAATACCTAACAAAACGTTTTTGATTTTTTTCAATATTATTACTACACATACATATACTGGGTATATCAAGACTGCTACCGAAAACGAAGCCGGGTGGTAGTTTTAGTGAGTACAAACGCAATGCAACGAAAATTTTCGAAAAAAAAACGCGGACAATTTTTTTTACAATATTTTAAATATCGTAATTTTGAGTGTAAAGTCCATAGCTTTTGCTGAAATAATAATTTAAACTCTTTTATACTTCAGAGCAGGGACCGAAACCGGTATCGAAAATACCGGTATTTTTTGGTATCCACCGAAAAAAGTAATACCGGTATTTTTAATGGTAACCGGTATCCGCCAATTTTATTCGATTCCTAGAATTTAACCGGTATGATACCGGTAACCGAAATAAGGGTTACCTTTATGTTTCATGCGAAGTTCCTTATAAGTCAAAGCGGGGGCAGTGCCTGTGTTTTGTTTGTGTACCGCCGTTTGTCTTTACTAAACATTATGGCACTATACCACACAATTATCTTTACTCATTTCATGAATTTTTCAACAGAATTACCCACCAAAATTAAAATGAACCGTATCCAGCGTATTGTGTAAACAACACGACAAGTATGATTTTTATTTGTTATGCAATAACAACGCATTTTCTTTTGCATTCAAGGTCTTTTTAGGTTACCGGTATTAAAACGGTTCCCGTATATAAGGGTAACCTTATATTGCGTCATAGCGGTTACCGAAATCTTAAAGGTAACCGAAATTCGTCGATACCGGTACCGTTATGTCGAATGGGTTTCGGTCCCTGCTTCAGAGTCCTTACAAATATAAGGGTATACACTATTATTTTAGGAAAAAATGAATTACCATCCAAATATGGCCATGGGAAAAAAATAACAAAAAAAATCGTCGTTTTTTTTTCAACATTTTTTGTTGCAATGTGTCTGAACGTCATAATACTACCACCCGGTCGCTTCGTTTCGGTAGCAGGTCCTTGATATCCCCTGGAGTATTGATAAAATTAGGATTTCCCAAAAAAAAAAATTTGGCACGTCGTATTCAAGATGGACTGCGAACATATGAGCAATCAAATTTTATGTGTCTTCATATTTTGTGAATGGCTTTGAGGCACGAATGACCGAAACCGAGTGGCTTTCTACCTTTATCATACCATTGTTCAATGTGCTGGTCAAATAATATTGGTATCATGCAGCACACCAAGATCTCTAACCACATTAGTAAATTTATATTAGACCCCTTTAATTTGTATGGAAAGGAAATGACGTTTACGTTGCCTTGTAAATTAATAGCAACAGCAGACTTGTCCCCGCCCTCAACACCACATTGCAACTCCTGTAACCAGGATCAACAGTGGCAACGCAATGGAATGAGCATTAAAGGGAATGTCTAACTTGTCTCTAACCCGGAACGAAATCAATCAGAAAGTTAAATTTATAGGAGGAGTTGGAAATAACTTATTGTCCACTTCCCTCTGTGCAAAGCGGGTGACAAAACATTGACTGAAGAGGTAAATAACCTCCGCAAAAGACTTTTACAGCGGAGAAGCCAGCTGTAAAGCACCACGGATCAAATCCTTATTACATTTAAACGGGACCTATTATGTGAGCTGTTATATTTTGATTCCCGTAATAGATATGGCAAAAAAACGCCGGAAAGCACGGAAATTCGTCCTAGTCTCTACAAGGCCCGTGTAGTATACAACTCCAGATGATATTTGCATACTATCCAGCATGGTTTTACGCTCATTCTGCCAAAGACGACACTCCCAAGTATATGATGCGCGGATTGTTCATATCGCAATTAGCTGTTGAACATGGCACGCAGGCGATTCAACCAAGCTTAAAAGAGTATAGTTTAGACTTAAGTTACCATGGCCCGTGAGGAACTGTGATACGCAATAATCGACATCTAGCCAAGTCTTCGTCAAACGATCACGCACGCAAAGAAAATATTGGTATAAATTGCTGTTCCCTTCAAAGATACCTGCCATCTATTTTGCCATTAATCTGATAGTTCGCTATATACACAGAAGCGTATAAATAATCTGTCGACTTGAAAGTTCACGTGCAGTTAAAAATCTTTTATCCATATTCTCCCTAATAGAGTAATACATGGCGGCGCGACGTTGCACCTCCAGATCGTCTGGAAGTACACCCGCTAGGACAGGCAAAGCTTTCGGTACTAACAGTTCTATATGCCTTGCACAAGAATATCAACGCCAACGTTGGCTCTGGAGCAGTTTTCTTCGCACAGCACCGATAGTAGCCCTATCAGGGAGATACCATACGGGAGATCCATAACAAATCTTCTTGTAAAGTAATGCATCAGCACTATTGTTGACGGACTCGCAAAAAATTCAGTCAGCAAATAACAAGAAATTAGAATGTAAAAAACAAGGATCCAATATCATTTACAAACAATACAACTAATAAAGGACCTAACAGTGAGCCCTGAGGGACTCCCGAAGGAATATCAACCCAGTCTGAAGTATACCCGTTTAAGACTACAGCTTGCGTTCTATTTAAAACATAGGATGTTAGCCATTTTAAGAGATTACCGTCGTATGCTTAACGTTGAGATGTTTTTAAGTAAAATTTGGGGGTCAATCCTATCGAAAGCTTTACTATATAGTCTGTGTATATATAATCTATTTGATTGTCATAATCCATATGATAGTGAGGCAGGTATTCATTAAAACCGGCCAAATTAGTAGTGGTTGATCTATCTTATATAAAAATGAATCGCAAAATGTGTTGGTAACCGCATAATTTAACAACGCCTGGACCAATTTGGCTGATTTTGGTCTTGAATATTCGTGGAAGTCCTGGGAAGGTTTTAGGGGTGAGAAAAATAGGAAAATTTCTGAGGAAGATACTAAAACCTTTTTTTTGGGTATCGTTTAAGCGTGATGCGTCCAGCCAATATAGGATGATCTTTGTTTATTTGACGGGAGACGTAAAAGACGGTCCAGCTTCAACTACCATCCAACGTAAAATGATCTATCTTTCCATTGTCTTTCATGACGGCTGACGAAATAGAACAAAAATTCAAAAAATGTGTACATCGTGTATTATCGTGTATATAATAGTATCTAGATACGGCGTCTTGCGCCTAATTTTGTGAATGTAAATTGAAATCATGTTCATATCTACCAAAATCGCCCATTGTTTTTTGAGATTATTGCAACAGTTTTTAAAACAAGGTATACTCTATCGAAGCGTTTTGCCGGAATACACCAAAATATATCTAATTATAATTTTTCGTTTTCATAAACGACATTGTTTTTGAATTGATACTTTTAGATGCGCTGGGGGACATTATTTAAATTTCGCAATAATATTGTTTTTTAGACTCAAGAATAAAAAGCATATTGGTACGTTGATGCGTATCTAGACATTATAACGAAACGATATGCAGTTTTATATTTTTAATATTTGTTCTATTACTTACGTCACCTGGTAAGGCAGTATGAAGGTTTTATTAATTTGTATATGGTAACGTACTAGACCGCCGACTGCCAAACAGTTAACGATGGTCCGGGTTCAAATCCCAGGGCACACCTCTGACTTTGTCGGATTAAATCTACGTGAACTAAAATCCGCCAACCGCACTAAGCCAGCAGGTGGACTATAATATCTTCTATAATATAAAAATGAATCGCAAATGTGTTGGTAAGCGAATACCTCAACAAACGCCTGGACCCATTTGGCCAATTCTTTTTTTAAATTGTTATTATTACTTTATTACTAACAAAAAGTAATGGCGTGCAATATTATTAGGAAAAACAGCATTTTGTGCTGAAATAAGGGACGGAATATTGGATGGACAATAAAAAACGCTAAAGTTTTAATGTCAAAATTTCATAAGGCAATCTTTCTAAGTACAGTATATGGAGAGACGGGATATAATAGAGTGGAGGTACGGGAGAGGGCTGGGATAGCTGACAGATTTGATAGGACGAAAATGTAAATGCACGTTATAAGACGGGATGGATAATAAAAGAAAAAGGACGGGACGGATCGGGAAGAGACTGAACAGACGGATGAGACGGGATTGAGCCAGACAGTAGGATAGCTATGTCAAGTTTAGGTATACAAGAGATTAATACGAAAAATAACATGTATTTGGTGTGGAGTGGAATCAAAAATATATGCACCCAGGCGAAGCTGGGTCGGGCCGCTAGTGTTTAACTAAAACCATGCTGCTGGGGAATAAATGTATTTTTGAAACAGTCGTACACTTGATCAAAACTATGCGTTCAAAAATGTTGGCTACATGGCAAAGTTTAGAGATACGTCTATAGTTGCTGACATCATGCATCGGGCCTTTTTTGTGGATCGGTGTCACAAAAGCGGATTTCCATATTTTTGGCATGATACCCTCGCGTTTAAAAAGAATAGAAATAGGAGTTGACAATTCACTAGCACATTTGACTAAGAATAACGATAGGAGAGTGTCAGCGCCTGCTGATTTATTAAGATCGAGGCATCTTAATAACTTAAGAACTCTTTCAGCATGAATTTCGATGGTTGATAAATCACAAATAGGATCAGTTGTAATTCTATGGCCTGTATTGTGATGCGCCACTGGATAGAAAGGTCGAACTAAAATAGGAAGAGAATAGCTGACTTATGCCTTCGCTCGTATTACATGTGGTAGATAGATAAGTCATTGTTGACGGAATAGAAGCTCTTGTTTTTTATGTATGACCAAAAAAGCTTTGGGTTGCGAGAGACAGACATTTCAACAGTACACATGTAGTCTTTGTAACATTTCTCCTCAGCTTTCTTAGCCCTATCACGTAACAACCTAAAGTTTAATTCATCAGAAAGGTTGCCGTTTGTTTTGTATTTTTTTAAATATTTAGGTTTTTTACGGTACATCATTTTACATCTTTCTATGGCTAAAATATTCTTGCTTTTATATATGAGGTTATAAGATTTCTAAAAGAGGGTAGTGTGCATAATCAGTAATCACCCTTGCCAATTACTAAATCGAAAATGTAGATTGAAGTCAATCCGGATTATTTTCTACTTTTCGATTGGTCTATTAGCATACAGTCAATAAAACAAACCGCAGAACTAATTATACGCTAAAGGTCTGCGTATAATTAGTTCTGGTTAGTCTTCATGAAGACATCATAATTGAGTTTGGACCATCACTATCAGTATCCTAACCGCATAGATGCCGTCCCTCTAATATAACAATATGTGGACTACATACTTTTAATATAATAATCACTGCTATAACTATTACTATATTTTTTATTATAATACTTCGGCGTTGCGGGATAAATCATCCATGAAATTATTGGGTTGCAAAAAAAAGGAATCTAAAATCAGAGATTAGCCCTCCCTAAAAGTAGATTGATTTTTGAATAGTTTTTTTCACAACCGAGATTGATCATTGGGCAAGCTATACGCAGAAAAAAAAGACTGAGCTTACAATGTCAAAAAGCAAATTTTGAATAGGGATTGGTTAATGGCAACGGCTGTAGTGAATATAGCTTTATAGTAGGTACTTATTTATTCAAACTAGGTTTATATTCGTACCAGTCGGTAAGACGCCGGCTGTGAAATGACAGACCGCGGGTTTGATTCCCGCAGCTAGACAAATGTTTGTATGATCCACAGGCATTTGTTTTCGCGTCTGGGTGTTTGTGAGACCGAAAAATCTCTCGTAATAGTAGTAGTTACTGATACCCACGACACAAAACTCGTATCTTAGTGTGGAATCTGGACTATGCATGTGACTCCTGGGTGTATTTATTTATTTAAAATCGACATATATGTTACAGTTTACGAATTCAAAGACACGACTAAGCCAAGTGCGCTTATTAGGTCACAAAATTCTGTGTATGTACTTGTATACAATACGCGACACGTCGAGATGCAGTCGGGTTTGAGTAGACGCGTGGGGACTGGGGAGGAACGCCCCGCACACCGTGCATGTCGCCTCCTAGTGTTAGTGCTGCACGAGGACGCATCGACCGCGTGTATCGATTTCACCCGCTCACAGTGTTCCACAGAATAACAAGTACCTACATATTGTTCTTTTAGTATTTAATTATATTGTTATGTATTGAATTAACATGAAACATTAATAAAACGAGCGTATTCCCACCTTAAAGGCCGGCAACGCATCTCCATGCCCTACGGTGCTGCAGATGTTCAGGGCGGCGGTCATCACTTACCATCAGGTGAACTGCATGCTCGTTTGCACCTATAACAAAAAAACCAGCCGATGTCTTCAGTAAAACGAGGAAGTTTAAAGCCGAATTCACTACATTATCAATTATCATAATC
Organism: Hyles vespertilio; assembly: GCA_009982885.2. Taxonomy (NCBI): domain Eukaryota; kingdom Metazoa; phylum Arthropoda; class Insecta; order Lepidoptera; family Sphingidae; genus Hyles; species Hyles vespertilio. The sequence continues at coordinate 37,211,528 of CM042833.1, read as the reverse complement.
ATCATCATCAGCCCGTTGCAGTCCACTGCTGGAAATAGGCCTCCCCCGCGGCAGGCCACAGAGCCCGGTCTGCTGCTTTCCGCATCCAGTCGCTGGCGGCCCCGCGCGTGCTACTCGTCCCGCCATCTGGCCAGAGGTCGTGTCACGCTACTTTTTACATTTACATTATCATTATGCGTCCTAAATTAGCACCATTCCAGGTGCGCATCCCGATGTTCAAAGTTAGTGAGTTTTTTTATTAATACTCTGTGATCAAGTTTGTCGAAAGTCATCGAGAAATCCGTGTAGATGCGTCAACATGTACATTATTAAGTCATAACTAGTGATTCTATAGCGTCAGAAACATAGCAAACGAAATTTGTATTAGATTACATTTTTATATGCTGAGATTTTGAAATTGTATGCTCGACGCTACAAAAAGTCAGTGGCTAAAGTCTCTTAAATGTTTATTTCATATATTGTGTTTATTTCGTGGGCCATGAAAATCAGTGTTTTCTTTTCTGTCTGAGTGATTTAAGAATGCAGCATACCTCGTATGCCAATTTAAATCGTACTTACATCTAAATCTACTTGCACTTCATAATAACTAGTATAAATTAAAAGTGATAATTTTCTTAGTATTTTGTACAGTCAATGTAGCAGTAGTGTATATAAGTATTTAAATAAGTCTAGGCGATTTTGTCCCAATTAGACATTGTACCGATATTATTCTAACCAATATTTCCAATTAAGAACATTATTCCGAAAAGACAACAGTAAGCAAATAAATACAATAATCCGTAAACGTATTATTTAAAAGCGGATACCTACAATAGTTCATAAACAATTTTGAAATACGAAATACAAGTTCAAATGTTATGTAGTCAGGGAGTGTTACTCAACGATCCGAAACGAACTCGAATGTTCGAATGCTGCACGTGAAACTGTACGAATGCGCGAATTGTAATACGTATGTCATGTAAACTTTTGTTTTTTTTAATTATCAATAAAACGGTCGTATTGGGACAACATCTGCTTGTTTCACTGTATATAACCATAAGTGGTACACACGGCATCAAGTGCTTTTTTTAATTGTGCATAATTAGGGCAATATCTTTGTCTTATAATTATAAGTGACCTCGACACCCCGCACTGCTGAAGGCATTTACTATGCAGTCAGAGACAACTTTAACTTACAATATTGTCGAATATATCTTAACTTTCCGGGTTTTATTTGTTATTAAAAATAATCAATTGCCAAATTATGCAGTAATAAATTTAATTTAATTTTAACAGTACCAACTAAATATAGCATTTCTAGAAACACAAGGTATTAAATTAAAAAGTCTCTAGGAAGACTAATTTACTCTAATTCGTATATAAATAAGTGAGATAGTAACATTTTTTGCAGCCTTAATTATCCGAAGATTTATGAGACATATTTGCAAGGTGTAACATTGGTTTGAGTCACTGCACGTTTGTCTCCTAATATGTATTAAGAAGATAGTGTACGGATCTGAGTGACTTTATTTAGAATCCAGTTGTCATGTGTAAGGAACAATCTAGTGACCGTTGCCAGTATCTTAGTTCGATAAATGATTATTGTAAGTACTTGAAGGAGGTATCGGAGAGAAAGTAAACAAGAGTAGTGCGAACACGTGTTCTTGTATTATCATGTGTAGGATATGTAACACGAAACAGAACTATCTGCATATACCAATCTATGTATGAGTATAATTTATTTGAATTTAAAAGTTAAATTGTTCTATATCAGCCCGGAGTCAGAAATTTGTACACGATAAGGCAATAGGTTTGGCTTGTTTCACATCGTGGGACGGAACATACAAGACGAAACGTGGTTGTATTGAAGCACCAGCAACCTACCCCTTCAGGGCGTGAGTTTATGTATGTTTAAAGTTAGTATTTAAAAACCGTATTAGTGTGGTTTTCGAGTGAAACTGTTCTTTTCAGGTGCCCAAATATATGGACTGATCGACTGTGAAAGTTATCTGTTAATTATAATGTCCTGTCCTCAATAAATTAGGATGTTTGTCGGTCTAAAAGTTTTAGGAAAAGAATAATTCTTTGCACCTAACTAATTCTGTTTGCTTTACCCCAGTTTCCCAAGTACAGTACAGATACTAAATAAAATATTTTTTATGTGTTAGGATTAGTGCTATTTTACATCATCGTGTCTTTAGGACCCTTTAAGAAAACCTTCATTTACTATTAAACTAAATTACTCAAATATGTTCGACTAATATTTTAGTGATTTATTTGATTTTAGTAGTGTATAAAGCCAAACTATTCGAATTTTATGAACAAAGGGGTATTTCTTAAACTTACATGTATTAAGTAGTTTTAAGTATAAATCCATAGGTATTAAAGTTGGTACCCGATAAACAAAGTATCTTGCAATTATACACTACTTAATGGAAGCTTAATATATTTTTAAATATCTGCGACCTTATTAGTTCAAAACTTGATGCCAAGCATTTCATAGGTTGTAGATGTTCTGGAAATAGCAACGAGACAGCATTGGTATAAAGGCCTTATAAAATTATGAAAAAAAGATGTTACAACCCATTTTTTTAATAATACCTATTGTAAAATATTGATATCGTATTAAAAACAAGTTGTCTCATTATCAGTTCGATAAATTCAACGGCGGTTTCATATTTAAACAGGGCTATTTTCCTTCACTGCACAGTTTTTTTACTCAACTTCAGAAATCATATTGATCAACGCGTCATGAAAAATGATCAAACTCACACATTTTAGTTTTCAGTATTACCTATATCCTAATAAATAGATAATTATAAGTATCCACTGTATGCACGGTTGCCAGTCATCCTTAAAAATAACATTCCTCTCAAGTCGTAGACCTCCAGTTGCTATCTGAAGATGACTGACAGACGAATAATATAATAGAGACGGGTTACCAATTTATTTATAGATTTAAAATAAATTTTTTACAGAATCGATTCACATTTAGAACTTCGGCCTAAGTACAATTTATTGATAGAAGATTTAGAACAACGATTTATGAATGAAAATATTTTCTAGTATATATTTTTTTTCTGTTTAAATTTATCAACTCGCAGTTACAACGACTAAATCTAGAAATATGAAATGCCAATATGTAAAAGGGCAACAAAATGCCAGGAAATGATCCTAATTAAAAAAACACAATTTAAATAATTATATTTAATTCAATCAAAATAGATTGATTAAATTTAATATTATTTGACTAAACACATTACAAACCAATTATAATTATTATCGTAATATTTGAATTATCTTAAGAAATTGTCAATTTCAAAAATTTAAATTTCCTTTTATTTAAGTAAATGTGAGTTGTATTCTGAAAGGTATGTGTTCTAATGATTTTTGTTGAAGTGGAACATTATCAGAAAACTTTGTGAATACCCACTGGGAATGCGTGAATAATTATAATTTGTGTGTAATGAGATGTGGGTCAAAAACCGCAATCATGAACATGGTTTATGGGTTTGGGTACATTTTCGGATCATACTTTATAATGGCTTCGTTCCTTATAATAAATCTAAACTTACATAAATGAGAGTACTACGAATAAAATAAGAAAACGTTTTTTTGTTATATGGTTCTTAAGTATGAAAAAATAACTATATTTGTTCATATATTGCCACGGTAATTGGATGTTGACTGATGTTACAAATTCGCGTAAATTATTTTTTAAATATTTAGGACAGTATTTTATAACCTAATATAATATTTGAGAACCTAATTATTCGTAATCATCGACGTACGTTGGAGCGTTTTAGCGTGAATTTTGATAACTATTTTTGTTTGCGTATTTAAAGTCGTAAATAGCAAAACAATCTTTTTCGCATTAGGGTATTTATAAAATAAAAGCAATTCCAAAAAATAAGGTCAACATCCCTGTTATGGTTACTAAATTGTAAATTATTATGATTTATTTCACCTTTGTAGTGAGGTTGGTTTTTAAATTCCCTGTTTGCTAAATTCAATAATGTTAAGATAAGGGGGGTTACTCTATACTCTGACACGAAGACTAATGTTCGAACATCGTACGTAAAACTGTACGCAGATGCCTGAATAGTTAAGTTCGAATCTTCTGGTGTACGTCACAGCTTGGGCTCAGTTCCGGAGTGAATGATAAGTTCCACACAGAATAAGTATTGATTTTATAGAAATATAAATCTTTTATCTTCCGGATGTCGAATGTTCGAACATTCGTACTCTCCGTCGGCGAATAGAGTAATCTGCAAGGATAAACAAAGTGTAAGATGAATAGAGCCACTGTAAAAGCATGTTACACGTATGTCAAAGATATGTCCATACTTACGATGTCCTTGTATTTATTTTGTAATATGTATGTAGTATTACTAAAATATTATAAGGTTTAGTAGGTATCGCGATGACGACTGATAGTCTAATCGCATGCTTGTGACAAGTCTCAACAGTAGTGACTATAATTTTAATGGATCCTTCGACTATAATGTTAGCTATAAATTATTATATAAATCTCATAATATTTTCCCATTATTATGTAGTGAGATGATAGAGCTGTGAAGAAAATTGTTTTGATGCTATAATCGGTGTGGAAAACGCTTGCTATTTACTTGTTAGTTATTAGTGTTTAGATATAGGTAAATACTTCACTATTTTTTGTCTCGTATAGTCTAGTGTTTAACGATATTGTGTTTGTCTATCATTAGCCATCGTGTGTGTTCATTGGAACATTACACATAGATCACAAAGGATTTTCACACGGGAAGCGAGAAACCGCTTGGGTATCCACAACAACAGTATATAATATATTTGCTATGTATATGTTTTGCGTACTTATTTAAAAGTAGTATTTATTTTTGTGTACGTAAAGCGAGCATCGACTAAGGTTTTGTACATGTACAATGTGATTTGTGTGATTTTAGCGAGTTAATTCTGGAGTTGTTACCGGACACTAAATTTGGTGGGCATGGTCTACATAACATTGTAAATACTAAGTAAAAAAGTGTATAAAAATAGTCACAATAGAAACGTTTCATGTTGTATGTTCACTAACGATGCAGTCAACGTATCTTTTGATTTTCCATTAATAAAATCCATCATCACTTTAAATAACTTGAAATTATTTGAAACCGGTTGAAAATTTATGTTTAATATCTTCGACAGCTTGAACTTATTTTAGTGATTTCTTTTTCATCGGAGAAATATATTGTTACATATCGTTTTCCTAGTGTGACCACACCTCTGTCGTTGAAATGCCTATTAACACCAAACCGATGCCAATAACTTATTTTTCTATTTGTTTACAGTTTGGGTAATATTAAAAATATAGTGCTGTATTAAATGCATCGTTGCTTCGAATGTTTTGTAAGCTTATAGAAATTCTTCTTAAGTAATTTAATTATTATTAATTAATTAATAATTAAATTACTACCGTTGTAACTTGTATGTGGTGTAACGAATAGGATAATTTTTTGAGTACTGTGGCTCTAGATTGATAGAAACCATGTAAAGAACATACGCTTTGGATGTTACTGAATCCTATAAGTACTTTAATAGAACTTTACCACATTGGTGTTATACTTTGGAGGAGACAGCACTACTACGAATCATATTTTTGCGCATGTATTAGACAAGCACGAATCCAATGCAGCGCGAGGGATATAGTGTGACTACGTGGGAGTGGACAGAGACAGTAATCTTCTATACATACCGGGTATCTCAAGACTGCTACCGAAAACGAAGCCGGGGGCAGTTTAGTGGCTACAAACACAATGCAACTAAAATTTTCGCATAGAAACGTGACAATTATTTTTTATGATTTTTAAATATCGTCATTTTTGGTGGTAAATCCATAGTTTTTGCTAAAATAATAATTTAAACTCTCTTATATGTTAGAGTATTATAAATTAAAGGGTATACACTATTATTTTAGGAAAAAAATTATTTACCCACCAAAATATGGCAATAGGAAAAAAAATTCAAAAAAAAAATTGTCGCTTATTTTTTCAACTTTTTCTGTTGCATTGTGTCTGAAGTCGCTTAAACTACCACCCGGCTTCGTTTTCGGTAGCAGTCTTGATATACCCTGTATAAATAAAATTGAAGTGTCTGTTTTAAAAGTGAAAATTAAAAACTGTCCTACTACATATCGTTATATACACGATACCTACTCCGAAAATGAACTTTAAAAATTGTCCTGTCTGGCTGTCTGTTTGTTCCGGCTAATCTCTGAAATGGCTGGACCAATTTTGACGGGACTTTTATTGTCAGGTAGCTGATATAATAAGGAGTAACTTAGACTTTTATTGTCAGGTAGCTGATATAATAAGGAGTAACTTAGGCTTCATTTATTTTAGAAAAAATCTTTATTTTAGAAAAAATAAAGTTTTTGTTAAATTCCGCGCTGACGAAGTCGCGGGCACAGCTAGTAGAAAATAATATTATTTAATTCGGGGTATATCAATGCGTGGTAGTAATACATTATGTATAGTCCAAAATATTGAAGTTCTCGTAGAAATCAACTCCATACTTTATATATCCCATGGTCACATTTTGTGTGCGCAGCATTTATAAATTACGCATTCACACAAAAAAGCTTTGTCCCAAATATCAAGATCAGTGATTCGGTAAAATGTGTGTGTGTGTTCACGGTCATAATTTTGAAACTCGAAATGTACAGAAGGGCCCATCCTATGTTTTAATCGATAATCTTAAACCTATAATTTTCTCAACTTTATAAATCTTGAACTTTTTTTGGAGGTAGGTATCCTTTTCCGTGTCGCTTTTATTGCAAAAAAAGATCAAACCATAAAATTGTATCACTTCAAATAAAATTATGTTCAGCAGCCAAAAAACATAAGGTTGGGCAACATAGCGGGCCCGATGCGGTTCCTCAAAAAACGCACCAATTTTGATGCATTGTCGGATACCACAGGGTGCTGCTTCATCGCAGCGTTGTGAAAACATGGTTAATACGCAGTCACTAGTGGTCTATTCTGCGTAAACGCAGTCATAACGTGTCAACAACGACCCAAAACGTTTTTTCAATGTCACAACGCACAAAATACTGAGTGCTGGCCCGCTATCGGAGCACTTGTACTTTATTGACTTTGTGTATCTGTCTTGTGCCCAGATACTGGAACGCCATTCAATAATAAGTTGCTCTTAACTGTACACGGCGCACTTAGCATACATTTAAGCGGGATTAACGTAGTAAGCGCAACTTATACTTAAGTTGCATTCCAGTATCGGGGCGCCGTTGTCACACTACCTTTTTATTTTGCCTCGTTCGAGATGTAACATACCTTTGCTGTCAAGCGCCCATCCGCCATCGTGCCACACATATTTCTACGGCAATGTGAATGTGTTTGGATTAGTACTAGTATTTTGGTCTCAGCTCATATTTATTCTTTTTATAGTAACTGTAACCATTTCGGAAATAAATGTTTTAAAGAAAAAAGTATTTTATTTCACTACACCTATTACTTGTTTCGAGCCCCCTTGAAATATACCGATATATTTTGAAAATAAAAGGATGTGCACTATTTATTTAAGAAAAAAACATGTATTTACCACCCTAATACGACGATAGAAACAAAATAAATAAAAAGTCAATTATATCACAAAATTTATTTTCATTGTGTCTGAAGTCATTAAAACTACCGTTGCGTTTTCGGTAGCACTCTTGATATACCCTGTATACTTTATTTTTATATAATTACTAGCGGCCCGACCCAGCTTCGCCTGGGTGCATAGATTTTTTGATTCCACTCCACACCAAATACATGTTATTTTTCGTATTAATCTCTTGTATACCTAAACTTGACATAGCTATCCTACTGTCTGGCTCATCCCGTCTCATCCGTCTGTTCAGTCTCTTCCCGATCCGTCCCGTCCTTTTTCTTTTATTATCCATCCCGTCTTATAACGTGCATTTACATTTCGTCCTATCAAATCTGTCCAGCTATCCCAGCCCTCTCCCGTACCTTCCACTCTATTATATCCCGTCTCTCCATATACATGTACTTATAAAGATTGCCTTATAAAATTTTGCCATTAAAAACTTTAGCGTTTTTATTGTCCATCCAATATTCCGTCCCTTATTTCAGCACCAAAATGCTGTTTTTCCTAATAATATTGCACGCCATTACTTTTTGTTAGTAATAAAGTAATAATAACAATTTAAAAAAAAGGATTGGCCAAATTGGTCCAGGCGTTGTTGAGTTATGCGCTACCAACACATTTTGCGATTCATTTTTATATTATAGAAGATATTATAGTCCACCCTGCTGGCTTAGTGCGGGTCTAGTACGTTACCATATACAAATTAATAAAACCTTCATACTGCCTTACCAGGTGACGTAAGTAATAGAACAATATTTAAAATATAAAACTGCATATCGTTTCGTATAATGTCTAGATACGGCATCAACGTACCAATATCTTTTTATTCTTGAGTCTAAAAACAATATTAATGCGAAATTTAAATATGTCCCCCAGCGCATCTAAAAGTATCAATTCAAAAACAATGTCGTTATGAAAACGAAAAATTATAATTAGATATATTTTGGTGTACTCCGGCAAAAACGCTTCGATAGAGTATACCTTGTTAAAACTGTTGCAATAATCTCAAAAAACAATGGGCGATTTTGGTAGATATGAACTGATTTCAATTGACATTTCACAAAATTATGCGCAAGACGCCGTATCTAGATAATATTATATACACGATAAACACGATGTACACATTTTTTGAATTTTGTTCTATTTCGTCAGCCGTCAATGAAAGACAATGGAAAGATAGATCATTTTACGTTGGATGGTAGTTGAAGCTGGACCGTCTTTTACGTCTCCCGTCAAATAAACAAAGATCATCCTATATTGGCTGGACGCATCACGCTTAAACGATACCCAAAAAAAAGGTTTTTAGTATCTTCCTCAGAAATTTTCCTATTTTTCTCACCCCTAAAACCTTCCCAGGACTTCCACGAATATTTCAAGACCAAAATCAGCCAAATTGGTCCAGGCGTTGTTAAATTATGCGGTTACCAACACATTTTGCGATTCATTTTTATATATAAGATTTATTTTGAAAGGTAATATGCAACTAAATATTCTGTGAAAATTTAAGCGTCTTTCTGTTACAGAGAGATACAGCCTGGTAACAGACAGACAGAGGAGGCTCAGTAATAGGGTGCCGTTTTTAGCTTTTAGATACGGAGCCCTAAAAATAAATCATTGTGATACTTAATAATAATAGAATTGAATTTTAATAACAGGTAATTATTTTCTCACCTCCGTCCTCACCCGCGCCCCTACTGGGCCTCACTTTACTCCCTGCCCGCGACGCGCTTATGAAATGTAAATAGTTTATTGAGTCCATTAAAATGTTCAACATCGTTTAGGCTCAGTTGCACCAAGTAACTTTGCCAATACCTTTGCCTATGAAATGTCATCGCCATACATTTGAGATGTATTTGACCTTGCGAATGTATGGAATTGACAGTTTCAAGGGCAAAGGTATAGGCAAGTTAGTTTGTGCAATTGAGCCTTAGATTCAGTCATTTTTTATCTACCACCTGGTTCGGAAAGCGGTTTTCACTAGAGAAGAACGGACAAGAAACTCTAGTGTCGCTCTTTTGAAAACCAGTTACAATGTAGTGATTATTACATAATTTACAAGTTGGTTTAAATCGGAGTAGTTCATTAATAATTTGTTGTAAATTTACAATAAATATTTTTGATACGAATATATTTACGCTATAATTAATGTAGCTGAGTGAAGCGAAGTCGCCCAGAACGAAAAATCAGTATATGAGGAGGGTTACTTTCTACATATAATAAAAACATGAGGTTTCTCAGTATAAAGTTTATTGTGTATAAAGTTTACCGTGTAACCTGTCAGGCTCTTCCGGGACGACCAAGGGGACGACTGACACCATAAACAATGTCCTCTAGGACTCGGGGCGGTTGCCTATGCGCAAGAAGTCACGTAGGCCACGTGAGCGGCAACAGCGCATGGTGGAAAGAGACACCGTGCGAGGAGTGAGCGCGACGGTTTGCACGCAAGCACCTAATTCTCGCTAGTGCACGGGAAGACAACCGCGTGAAGCAGTGGGTGGTAACCTAGTGGTGTTGCCAGAACGGTTTACTATAAGTATATACCTATACTCTTATTCGCAAAGCAGTGAATAAAGCTCAAAACACATTGTAGGTTTCGTATAGAGTAAAGAGCGGTAAGTATGGGGTCAACTGACCAATCAGGACAATGGAACGTACCGAGTATATAATCTAAGGGAACGTACAAGGTTCTTTCTATGTAGTCTGTGGTCACGTCTAAGCGTATGACCTATAATATGCACACAACAAAAGAATCCATTGTTCAGATCGCTGTAAGACGCGTTGCTCTAGTATTTATGGCCGCTTCTTTACTCTATGCGTAAGACGAAAACCTACAATGTGTTTTCACCTTAAGCTGAAAACACATTGTAGGTTTTTGTCTTACGCATAGAGTAAAGAGTACAAAACTATAGTAAAGAGCGCGACTGATATGGTTCGTACGGGTCGTCAGAGGGCCCGCGTACGTTTTTATTTCTTTTAATTTCATTGACAAAGGACGGTTTTCTCGTCTGCCAATGACTAAGCTTTTAGGGATGAAAGAGTCGATTTTAATGTACTCTTTATCTCATCTCTATATAAATAAATAAATAATATATTTTAAAAAATGAAATTAATCCTAGTTGGCGCTTATTATAAACAGTCCTAAGTCTGTGATAACCTGCGGTACTAGAACATTCGAGTTTGCAACTGTTTTATTGTCAAATCAATGATTCAATTAATATTAAATCACACATCAATCAATTATATAATACTATGATTGATTAAATTCTGTACGCAAACATAGATTACACATTGAGAATAAATTTACTGTGGAAAATGTTAAGCAACAATGCCGTGTACACATATTAGAAATATGTACTTATGTATAAAATGTGTGAATTCCAAAGTAGGTAAGATCGTGTTTCGAGCACACGTCTTGTTCTTGTTGTCTTTTTTTTATATATTTCTACTACCAGTATCATTTTAAAAGAAAACAAAAAAGAGACTACCTGAAGACAATAACAAAGTAAACTTTTTCCTATTATAATTCCTAAAACAGCGCGGTGTATATAGAAATTTTAACATCAATAACTTAATATTGATTGTATAAAAAATTACTCCGTTATCTTTAGTATGATACTTTATTATCTTTAGTACAAATAGGTACTGACTATTTGTTCCCATACTTCTTACTTTAAGTAAGCATATTTGTATTCTTTACATTAACATTATAAATAATTTCTCTATTACGCACATACTCTAATCGTTTTTCTTCCATTTTTTAAATGAACGCACAGACGAACTTTTGGCTAATTACTGATAATTAAATAAATAAATACACTCAACAATCACATACATAGTCCTGACCCCACATTAAAATCAATTAAGTGTTGTGTCGTGGGTATCGGGAACTACGAGAGACTTTTCGGTCTCACAAACATCCAGACCCGAGACAAATACTTGTGGGCCTCACAAACATTTGTCTCGGTGCGGGGATCGAACCCGTGGCCTCTCGTTTCACAGGCGGCGTCTAACCAACTGCGTCACGGAGGCTGTCAATTACGTCCAGTCTAGTATTTACAAACAACTGGTCAAAGAACTGCGGTGTTTATTTCTATTAAGTCAAGTTAGATTCCCAGCCACACCTCATGTAAATAATTAGAAATGTCCAAATTGTATTCAACAATTTTAATTTGTATGCAGATTGCATAAAGAAAATTATACCTTGTACGTATTATAAATTCTAATTTAATTGTAAGTTTTAAGAAATGTTATATTAGTTTGGCTTAAAAAGCTGGTAGCCATATTTACAAAACCTATTGTTGTGTAAATTCAAGTTTGTCCAAACAACACGTTCCGAAGCGGTGGTAGCAGAGAAGGACGATTCAAGGGATCTTGTGAAAGACTATTTGAATAAAGAATATTTTGATTTGATTTGATCCACAATCGCAAATCACCCAAAAGCGCTGTGGTGCACGGAGAAACCATTATTTTTTTCTCTCTTCAAATTTAATTATATTGGACATTATAATCATTACTACTATTGGACTACTAGTATAAATGTACATTGTATAAATTATGAAAGAATATTTTAATGAAAGCGTTGAAAATTTTTTTACTTTCATTTCTAGTTCCTAATTTCACCACTTGTCAATTTATGTTAGTTGCGCTGTATGTCTCAGACGTTTTTTGTTTTTGAAGGTCATGCCCTCGAATTTCGACCGACAGTGTGCACACAACAAAAGAATCTATTGTTCAGATCGCTGTAAGACGCGTTGCTCTAGTATTTATGGCCGCTTCTTTACTCTATGCGTAAGACAAAAACCTACAATATGTTTCAGCTTAATTGTGAAAACCTTATATTAATATTTACTTATATTTAATCCAGACCTGTCGACGCAAGCAGCTCCCGTTCACGTTCTCCTTAACCATGCAACAGGGAAGTGACCGACCCGGCACACGACGCCACCGCAAGCACAGGCTTTTTAGCGAGCATGACTTACCCAATCACTTACAAAGCAAATGCAAAAAGTTACTTAATTTAAATGAGATACTATGCATTTATTTAATTTTATTATATTCCCAAGCCTTGTTTTTTCATCTTAATATTCTGAGATTTATAATATGCTTTCTTGCAAATTTTTTGCTTTGAATTTTGTAATAGTTAAAAGTTTTTCTACGGTGCATGAGGGCGAGGGAACGCTGCGTGACCCCTGTCCGCTTTAAAATTTTATGATAAATATAAATACCTCAAAATATAAATACCCCAAAAAATATCGTTGGCATAAACGATATTTATTTTAGGGTCTGTGTCAGTTTTACTACTAATTTTATTGTAAATCTGATTTCGACGGCATAATTTTATTTATTTTATTTAAAAGAATTGCGAGACGAGCTTGCCTTTCGCCTGATGGTAAGCGATACGACCGCTCATGAACAGTAGAAAAACCTAAAAGCACCATGAATTACAAAGCAATGCTTGGCATCCATTGCGCTCGCCATCCTGAGTCATAAGATTACATCTCATGTCTCAGGATGGTAAAGTCAATATGTCCAGTAGTTACTCTGGCTACAATGTCCTTCAATCCGAAACGCAGCAGTGCATTTAAACTGCTGTTTGGCGGGAGAAATAGACATTAGGGTGAGACACACCCAAATGGTCTCTCGCATTAAGACAGACCTATTACCAGTAAATGGTCAAAAATTCACGTAAAATTTCGGTGATCATGAATTTCATGTCCGTAGTTGGACCAAGTTGTCTGGATCCCCTTTCCAAACATATAACGTAAGTATAATTTCAAAATGATTTAGGGCAGTGGTTCCCAATTAGTTTTTGTTGCGTACCACTTCAAAAAAGACCTCATACCTGCGTACCCCTTATTGGAGCAATCATACTAAGGTTATAAATGCGAAAGTTTGTGAGTGTGTGTATGTTTGTTACTTTTTCACGCTCAAACGCCTGGACCAATTTTAATGAAATTTCGTATACAGGTAGTCGACAACTTGGATTAACAGCTACTTAACCCGCGGGTAACACCGCGGGGCACAGCTAGTGATAAATAAAAAAAAGTCAGTTTAAATAACATTTATTTTCTTCAAATTACAGTACAATAGTGAAAATGAAAATAATATGATGTATTGGCGAAGACACTAATGTGACAAATGTGCACGTTTTTCTTTGCACAGCTCTTGAAAATCTGGTTGTCCTTCAGTTAGTTTCAATCTTAAATCGTCTTCAAGTTGAAGTCTGTGACGATGTTTAGTTTTTAAGGTATTTATATCCGATTTTAAATCTTCATTTACTGTCGAAGAAGTTGCATCCAAAAAAAGTTTAAGATTCGGAAACTGGTCATATTTACACTTGTCAATCAATGATGTCCAAAGGGATATTTTTTATGATGGACTCAACTTTCTCCTGCATAGAGAATATGGTTGTATCACGGCCTTGTAGTCCCAAATTCAACTCATTTAATTTTGTGAATATATCTGACAAGTAAGCCAATTTTTGCACCCACAAAGAGTCAGTCAACATCTGTTTGTACTCATCGTGTCCCTGCTCGACCAAAAATAATTAAATTTCATGTCTTAACTCAAACATTCTCGAAACAACTCTTCCTCTGGACAACCAACGCACTTCAGTATGTAACAACAGGATCTCATGTTCACTGCCAAGCTCTTTGCAAATAGCTGCAAAAATTCTAGAGTTAGTGGCACGGGCCTTGATTAAATTAACAATTTTTACAGCATTTTTGAGAGTAATATCTAAGCTGGCTGGAATTTTTTTGCAAGCCAGTGCCTCTCGATGAATTCCACAATGCGTCCATTTTGCTTCTGGGGCTATATCTTGTATCCGCTTTACAAGTCCTGAAAAACGACCAGTCATTACTCTGGCACCATCAGTACATATCCACACATTTTGACCAATCCAATTGGTTTTCTTTTACAAAACTGTCGACCATATGAAATATATCCTCCCCGGTGGTGCGAATCGAAAGGGTACGACAAAACAGGAATTCTTCATAAAACTTTTTGGAATGAACATAACGAACGTACGTTAAAAGTTGAGCCAAGTTTGTTATGTCTGTGGATTCAACAAGTTGTATGGCAAAGTAATCGCTTTCTAAAATCCGTTTAATTTGGTGGGTTTTCAGATTTTCTGACATGTTTACAATACGACAAGAGACAGTGTTATTTGACATAGGAATAACATCAAGTTCTCGTGCCATTTTTTCTCCAAACATACATTTCACTATCTCTTTGCTGCAGGCAATATAAGGTTCTCCCCAATAGTGTGAGGTTTCGCTTGCTTAGCTATTAAATAACTCACTCTAAAGGAGGCTTGCAGAGCGTTCTCATTCGTGTTTTGAAAGAGCGCCGCAATAGATTTTTGTCTTTGTTTGAGATCTTTTAATTTATGTTGAAAGAAGGATACCGACTGGTTTTTCAAGTTAGCATGTTTAGTTTCTAAATGTCGACGTAGTAAAGACGGCTTTAACGAATGATTTGACAGCGTTTCTGCACAAACGACACACTGTGGCAACGGAGAATCAGGATCTCCAGAGCTTGTAAATCCAAACTGAATATAACTATCATCATGTTTCCTTTTTTTGAGAGACGATTCCTCGTTATCAAGTTTTCTTTTTTCTTGTGTCGGAGTACTGGTAGAGGATGACACATCATTGTCAGGTGACTGTTCAGTATTGCCTGATACCACGCCAACCTTTTGGCGACTTATCAGCCACTTTTCTATCTGAAATACAACTGGACTTAATAAGCCGGCTTATATATTTTTTATTACAAACCTTACAAAATAGTAACCGCGAACACGTGTAAAACTGAAGCAACTCAACTCATATATTATTATTATAACTATACGATTTTTTTAAATTATAAGAAAAACTAACTAAACATTTTTACGTTCTATAGCAATTCATAATGAAAGTGTAAGTTAAAAAGTAGTTTTAAAACATAATCTTACCTTTTTCCAAAGTATATTAGGCCGAGGTAACGCGACGCTTAGTACCTAATTCACAATCAAAACAAAACACTGTCACATGGCTCACGACAAAAGCCGAACTGGCGGGAAGCGGGAACGGGTGACGGATGGCGGGGGCGGCCGAATGACGTGAGATGCGGGAGGCGCGGTATAGCGCACGGTCAGTTACAGTGCTCGGTGCTCCGTGCTTTTACGATGATGATCGTAATAAAATAATACTTTGGACATTGTCCTTGTTTTTACGGATAGCCGCACGTACCTCTTGATGCAACTTCACGTACCCCTGGGGGTACGCGTACCACTAATTGGGAAACACAGGAATACATTACAAATACAAATATGTAGGAAGAATGTAGTTGCAAATTGATTTCAGTATTTTATTTTAATCATATGTTGTTAATTAATAACTCAAAATATGTGTGTTGTATGTATGTTTTGAAACAGTGGATAGTATTTAGAGCCTATTTCTTAATATGAATAACTTAATGAACTATTCGAACCCATTGTTATTGAAGACTAATATCATTTAAAATTGTTTTATATTCTTCCGCGTCGGTTACGAAAAAAGGAGATCTCTATAATATTTGTCCAGAATTATTGGAATGGATATAAGTGGCTACCATGAGAACATACCTATATTTGTTCAATTCATTTTCGACACGAATATTTCAGATATTCCAAATGCGGTACTCATTTTTGAAAACTTCTGGTGTACCATTCCTTTTATCTATTAGTCTCGAAAAAAGCTTATTATTATTATTATTATTATTATTCTGGACTGAAAGAACATCGGTCACGTCCATACATTTTGCGACCTGACAAAGAAATATATTGTACACAGCTGGGATATAGTTTATTGTGTTGTATAGTGCATGAGGAGTGATGTCCAGTTACAAAAAGATTTCTAAAAAGCCGGATTTTAGAATTATTCATATATTTGTAACTTTTTAGGTTACGATTATACTAATAAAAAATAGCACATTATAATGTCATTGTCATTGTCAAATATACCTAATGTAGGGTGGTCTTATGGTTATCAGGTACCTAGGAAGAAAAGTGTATTAAATCATTATGATGGCTTAGTAATTACTATGCTCTATAAATTCCCTTGTCATAAAACTAATTAGCCGTTGAATATTGTGTACACCATACCTGTGTTACCTTAAGGTAATGAGAGAAAATGTAGTATTTTGCTGTCATTATTTCGCAGAATTTTATCAGAATTTACTAGACTGTTTTGAGTATTTTTCGCTATTCTTCATAGTTTCGTATTTGGCCATCCACACACACTTGAAAAATCCCCCTATATGTTAGTATAGGAATAAAATACGCAGTGGTCACAAAAATAAAACACAAATAAAATAAAACACAGAAAAGATTTTTTAAATGTATTATTTCTCATCTTCTCTTATTACAATAGAATCTAAGAACTCTGCAGGGGCAGCAAGATCAAAGTCATGACATGGACACAGCAACAGTACTGTGCGACGTCCTACTACACAGTTACAACAATACTTAGTTATTCCGTCGCTCCTTGATTTGGAAGTTTGGCATCATTGTTTTTCATCAAAACACACACACTTTTCCTGTGGGAACTCCAGGATACTAAACCATATGGACTAAATGGTAAATAGGATACCTTGTAGATTCATGGCTAAAAAAAACTTCGATTAGTGGATAGACCCACTCACTGATTACAGAAATGAGTATAATAAGACGGGTATTGCATTGAACACAATGCACAAATTGTTGAGGAGCGCACTGTTGCTCCGAGTTCATGTTGGTAATATGGTAATACTTCACACTTTAAACCAAATCACAAAGCGTTATCGTTATACAATGGTTATCTTACAAAGTGGTCAGAAATACAAGGGTATATCGGAGTCCGTGATTAAAGCCAAGTCACAAATATAAACAGAAAATTAACAGTAGTCGTAAATCGGAAATCAAAAGAAAGCAAAATGACAGCGCATAGAAAAGTCATGTGTCATAGAAAATACCTACACTTTTTTTTATTTAGTACTACCTCCAACGTTGTAGTTAAAACCTTATTTTAAAACAAAGTATGACTGACGGAACGCACTCATATGCGTTCAATATTATTAAAAACACTTTAAGTTTTTCTTTTTTATCCGGGTTTTATAAAATAAATTGAAATATGCATCTTGACTCTAATAAATTATGAAAATTTTTGATGTACCATTCATAACTGGTCCCGTTCATGGTCCATTTTCGCCGATGTTCTTTGCAAGGCAACCCATATACAATATATTTATTGACATATTACATTGCATATAAAATAGGTTTCATCAAATAAACATCTCGGTGAAGGTCGATGTATGGCGGGATCCTATACTATAAGTGAAAGGATGTTTTAATTGTATATGAAGCGCACTGACAACTATATTACATTGTAACGTTTTGAGGATTAATATATTATACAGAATTCCGAATAAAGCAAATATTACAAAACTTTGACGGTGTACATCAAAACAAAAAGGTAGGAACACGAATAAATAATATGATAGACGCTGGGAGCTCATCTCAACAATCACCTTTTGATCCTTAAAAAATCTTCATTTAAGAGAATTGAGTATATCTCTTTTAAGTAATAATAATCCATTTAATATCTCCATGGTTAAGCATGATGCTAGCGCCGTTGGACTGAGAGTTGTCTTGATTCCGAGATACTAGAGAGGAATTGGAATAATAGCGAGTGGCAATAAAAAAAAAGCTCTCTGCACGTAGTGAAAAATGAGTTTTGAGACTTCAGTGCAGCAAATTTGATATTATATTCACAATTATACTCTAGAAGTAGATTTAGTGGATTCTTTGTCAGGGATAAAAAAAAAGAAAAAAAATATTGGTCAGGGTCGCGGGTGCACATCTTATATCTTTGAACGAGAAATTCTTGTATATATAAAAATATCTATATAATCTGGATCTCGGAAACCGCTCCAGCGATTTTTCATGAAATTTTGTATGCAGGGTTTCGGGGGCGATAAATCGATCAAGCTGGGATTCATTTTGGAAAATAAATAATAAAGATATAAACTGATAATATTACTCTTCCTAACATCTATTGGCGAATGATAATACTGTTTGTTTTATTGTATGCAGCTGACTGCATAACCACTAGAGATGTCCCAGTGGATGGCGTTGTTGAGCAGTGTTAAGCCAATGAGTGGCATTAGCCATTAGGTTTTATTGGGATGTGTGTCGGAACTTTGAAAGTAGTAGGTGAGATTGGTGGTTTGGCGTTTGATTTTGGATATGGCTGTTTGTTTGAATCATGGATTATTAATGATGTGCTGCCGGATTGAGCGAGTATTGAATCGAGAGAGAATGTATTGTGTAAAGTACGGTATATTCCGCGGAACGCTACTAGGAATAATTTGTAACGGAGAATAAGATCATGTTGAACTGTATTGGAATTATAAATGGTAGAAAGTACAAGAGGACTTTTGGTGGAGTAATTCCTTCAAGGGTGCATTTAATAAAGTAATTAAAAAAAAAAATACCGAGCAAAGCTCGAACATCCAGGTAATACTGTTTAACGAGGGATTTATTGACTATCCAACACCGGAGTACATTTTCGGTTTGATCTAGTAGTGCCTAAGCGGTTTCAACCACACAAACGAACAAACCCGTGAGCTCTATACAGGGTATCTCAAGACTGCTACCGAAAACGAAGCCGGGTGGTAGTTTAAGCGACTTCAGACACAATGCAACAGAAAAAGTTGCAAAAAAAAGCGTCAATTTTTTTTTGGTTATTTTTTTCCTTTGACCATATTTGGGTGGTTAATACATTTTTTCCTAAAATAATAGTGTATACCCTTTTATTTATAAATAATCTAAGGTATAAAAGAGTTTAAATTATTATTTTAGCAAAAACTATGGATTTACCACCCAAAAATGACGATATTTAAAAAATCATAAAAAATAATTGTCGCGTTTCTTTGCGAAATTTGTAGTTGCATTGTGTTTGTAGTTACTAAAACTACCACCCGGCTTCGTTTTCGGTAGCAGTCTTGAGATACCCGGTATATTAGTATAAATATTGAGATGGACTTAAAATAGCCATTGGCAACTTACAATACTATGATAAAATGGAGAAGTAGGAAGGCAAAACCGGGATATACTTTAGTATGGGACGCCTCATAATTTCACGAGAAATACATGTTGGAATTATGCTAGGAGACAGTTCTGCGGAAAATTACTCATGATTAAGGACTTGACATTTAACTCGGAAATACCAGAATTGAGAAAAAAAAGACAAAAGAAAAAAAAGATAGATAAGTAATATGCAGACTAAAGAAGAGGGCCCATGAGTTGTGAGTTAGATATGGATGATAAAATAGAACTAATATATTATGCACAAATTCATCATAGACCGCAAAGGCGAAGAAAAGCGGAGACGTACAGCCCAGGATAACGAAACTGGGGAGACAATTAAGCAAAATGGGTTCATTTGGAACAAACTAACGGATGATATAGAGTTATACAAAATAAAAAACACTGAAATGAACAAACTGAATGAACAATCTGATTATGTAATAAAACATTGGTACTGTACTTAAAATTCAATTTCATATTTTAGCATTTATAAGAAAAATAGTTTTAATCATCTAAATGAATGTCAAAAGATATAAGCAATAAGTACCTATCTATACTGTTGTTCAAATGATTTAATGCGCTGTATATTGAATAACCTCTTAAAACAACAAAAAGGGAGGGATGTAGTATATTGATAAATTCATACTCCTAGCATCTGTCGTCTCGAACTATACACTACGCGAACCAAGCGTGAGTGAGATAGATATAGAATGAGATAGATCATAGACGTGGAGGACGGAACGGGGTGTGAAGACGTGGTGTATAGCAAACGAGCCGATAAATATTAATAATTGTATTCTACTACAATGTTACACATATTAACCGTAAATAGTGACTATTACAGTTAGTATAACACCTTTGCGGGTAAAATAGGTCGACGTTGTCCCAAAACCGACTTCGAGCACCCCTACTTCACGTAGACTTTTGGGTACTACCCCTGGAGTGTTTATAAAAAGCTGGAGGCGCGGAGGGAGAGCAGCTCCCGCCCGCCGTAACTAAGGATAGGTGACCGTGCGAGCCGTAGCGGCTGAGGCTGGTCGCAAGCCGAAGCTGCGGAGTTGAGCGTGGGCGCCTATCCTTTGTTACGCAAGGGCGAAGGGGCTGCACTTCCCGCAGCGCCGGAGACGTTGCAGAAGCAACTTTTGTTTTGACAACAAGTATTTTGAGGTTAGGTTACTTTAATTGGGTTTTCTCAGGAATGGTGCGTTACCTTTTCATGGGAGTAGAACCCGGGGCTTAGGGCACTCCCCCCTACCCCCTCCACCCTCTACCTACCTACAATTCGTGCCAACGTATTCAACGTATTCACCCTATAAGTCTTAATCAACACAGTGTTCAATGAAATAGATATTATATGTTACTTTGTAGTGGCACCTAGAAATTTCAAGTCCGTTTTTAATTTTTTATTAAAATTATTTTATTAATTAAATACTACAACAATATGGAACCTTATTGCTGATCGTTTAGGGACGCTTCGGAGCAAGTTTCGGACTCGTTCTATGTCTATGGCTTAGAGTATCTATAATATAGAGGGAGCGCTGGTACTTCAAGAAAGTAGACAAAAATGGTCGTGCCGGGCCACCTTTTTCTGTTATCTTATTGGCTGATACTTGAAAGGTTATCTGTATATGTATATAAAAGAGGAATCCAACATACATGAATAAGTAGGACAAGAAAAGTAAAAATAAATAGTTTTCTACTATTCAATTCCACTCAATCTCGTTTTAAAAGGGTAATAGCTAAATACAATTTAGGTTTATATCAAAGGAATTTATAGCAATCTATTGCTAAATTATTAATTCCATTTTCACTAATATAGGAGCACTATACACTAACATTACGAACAAGAAAATGTCTACGTTTTTTGAAACGCGAATGTATGATAGTGCTCCCTCTATATTATAAATACATACTCTAAGGTCTATGGTTCGTTTGACACCTTCACATTGCAGACTCTTTCACTGGGAATGTGACTGGGAGTTAGCAAAGAGAATTTAAAACACTACGTTAGAATTAGCTTCTTGGTTATGCTTCTTGGTTTCACTGAGGTCAACGCCGCACGTTCACGCGCACAAGAAATGCACATACTACTTTACTCAGTTTGTTAACGCGCCCATATCACCTTATAGCTTCCTACTGTCTTTTTTTCGGGCTCTTTTAAATTATTCGAGTGAAAAGTCAACAGGATGAGTGTCATCAGTTCTCTGTAAGACGAAGCATCGTGTTCCAAACATGTTTCTTCTGGCCGCACCCCACATATTTTCACAAGACATGAACATTCATGTCTTGTGAAAATATCTTGGATTGTCCTCACAGGATGAATCTGTTGGAGGCGGAGTGCAGAGTGGGTGCGGCGCCTGCAGCGTGGCGCTGTGAGTGTAATGTGTGGTTGTGCCGCAGGGACGGCGCCAGCAGCGCGGCGGCCGGCGACTCCGAGGACGGCGAGCTTTGCGTGTGGAGCTCGCCGCCGGGCCGCGCCGTCGCGCACCTCCTTCAAGCCGATTTGCGCACTAAGATTCCAAGTAAGATAATACCTCTTGTATTATCGTGTCAAAATATTTTGCGTTCGTTCCGTCTGCATGGTCTGTCACGACGTATTCTTGTACAGGAAAAAGTCGCAGCCGACGCATGCGTTCTCGGTCGTCGCCTGTGAGGTGGGTGATCCCGCACGCGGTGTGCCGTGTACGGTGACTTGTCGAGTACAGCGCTGACGTGTACAGGTGGCACGCGGCTGGTGGCGCGGGTGCTGGCGGCGCGGAGGCGGGCGGCGCGGGGGCGCGGCCGCGGAGTCCCTCGGTGTCGCCGCCGCGCCCGAGCCGCCGGCCGCCGCTGGCCGCGAACGCGTCGTGGTAATGCCGCCGCACGATGTTAGTGCTTGTTGGCGCCGCTATCCCTATGACTAGGATGTTGGAACGATATTCGCAGGGAGGACAGATCTATGGGCGCGTACTTCTCGTCACGCCTGCCCGCCGAGCCGATCCGCCTGGTGTTGGTGGGGTCGAGCCCGGCGGCTGCCGTCTCCTCCAGCGACATCGCTCACGACTTCGTGACGCAGGTGGCGCCAGTTTTATCGTTATTTGACATACATTTTTGATCTTAAAGATGATGTTATTTAAGTGTGAAGTGATAACTACTGAAATTGCGTACCTAATGGCCTGTCGGTATAGGACCGGACTCGGCTGCCGAGATAGTGGTCGTAGTTTGGGATCCTAGCGTTATCAAAGCAAAGCTACACTACACTAGGGACCGTGCCGACTCCGCCCGGGTGCAGATACATTTTCGAGTCCAGTCCACCCCATTTCATTTACATTCAAACTCAATGCCGTCCTCTGTAGGTACTGCTTTTCCCGTCACATCCCGTTATATCCCGTTCAGACGCTGGTATCGACTAAGAAATCCAAAAACTGTGCAATTCTGACTAAAATACATACCGGGTATCTCAAGACTGCTACCGAAAACGAAGCCGGGTGGTAGTTTTAGTGGCTACAAACACAATGCAATTAAAAATTTCACCTAGAAACGCGACAAATTTTTTTTATGATTTTTTAAATATCGTCATTTTTGGGTGGTAAATCCATAGTTTTTGCTAAAATAATAATTTAAACTCTTTTATACCTTAGAGTATTTATAAATAAAAGGGTATATACTATTATTTTAGGAAAAAAATGTATTTACCACCCAAATATGGCCATAGGCCAAAAAATTACCAAAAAAAAAATTGTCGCTTTTTTTTGCAACTTTTTCTGTTGCATTGTGTCTGAAGTCGCTTAAACTACCACCCGGCTTCGTTTTCGGTAGCAGTCTTGATATACCCTGTATACTTACATAGTGGGTGGAATCGCTTAGCGTCACGAAAAAAAATGTGCATGGCAAGTACATGAGTTAGAACCATTTGGCATACTTATTTTATAATTTTTTTTTGGTGTTTGTTTATTTAGTGTAAAATTAATTTACCACTACTAGTTACTAATTTAGAATAAGTTATTCATAAAAAAACGTTGTTTAGAGAAAGACGATATAAATGAAAAAAATCTTCATAAATGCACATAATTGTTACCCTACTTTATACAATATGAATTCGAGTAGAAACTTCTAAATCTAGGTAATAAAATCCTTTGATCAAGCCGCCCTGACCGCCGCGCCGCCGCAAGCGCAAGTACAAAGCGTGCCGCCGCGCCGCGCCGCCCGCTCCCGCGCCGCCGACGCCTTCCAAGGATGTTGCCACTTCCTCAGTCGTGCGAAATTCGGTACCGAGTGACGTTGTACTACGAAATTATTTTGCTTATTGGTTAGTTTCTTGCGGTCAAAACGTGTGATTACACGAACAGTGAGTAGGTGGCAATGATGACATGCTATGTCCGATCCAATGAAAATTTGGGTTATGCAAGGATGTATACAGATCTAGAACAACTGCAGTTTTTGCGTAGGAATGGTTTCATGAATGATGAATCCACGAGTTCCCAGCACAAGAACTATTTTAAAGACTTATCGGAGGCTACTTAATCATGGTAAGTTCAGACTTCCTAATCATGCAAGAATCCGTGACCTTCCACAGCGAAGTCGTCTATTCTCGACTTTATTAAAAGATTTAAATAAAAACATATGCAGCTTTTTCTAAGATAGTAGGTACGTTATGAAAATATTTAGAGTAATAATACCGATAAATAGGCGCAAAGTAAGTTCAAGGTCGCTCCTCGATAGTCAGCTGTGTCGTGGCGTGACTCATACACGCGCGCGTCTGTGTATTGCCATGTCGTTGCACTTTTAAGTGTAGGGTGATTTAGATAATATTTGTTTTGGGGATATCTTGTACTGATATTGTTTATGGGATAGTTTGTAGCTTTTAATGATAAATTTTGTATACAACGTTAATTTCACATACACAATACACTATGAAATTGTCCAGAAGATAAGCGATTCCACCCAGTATACATATCGAATACATAATCACCTTTTTTAACCGACCTCAAAAAAGGAGGAGGTTCTTAATTTGACTGCGTTTTTTTTTCTTTAACGCCTCATATATCTGTACTGGGTGAACCGATTTTGATCATTCTTTCTTTAAATGAAAGCTGGTGCATGTCTTTTGGTCACGTATTTTTTTGTGCACACCTGATGATCGGACCTGGAGAATAGAACTCTTCAAAATTTTGCATGATTCCAATGGTTTCTTTTGCATTGGGTTCAGATAGGGCGAGGGGGGTTTATAAGAGCGAGAGCTTTTATCCGATTTTAGCGATTTCTTTTTCATTGGAAAGTAAATATTGCTGTGTGGATGATAATAATAATAAAATACAATAATTATTAATTGCACAGCAAATTATAGTATTAAGCTTAAAGATAAGTTATTATTGGTGATACAATGAGCGGTCTTATCGCTTATAGCGATTTCTACCAGACAAACGTTGGATGTATAAAATCGGAAATAATGGCGGAGAACTGTAAACAATAAAGAAAAAAAAAGAAAACAAAAAGGTAAACTATCTAATAGCATACTAATACTTAAATGCCAAAATCCAGCCAAAATCAAATAAACTAATATAAATATATTAAAAAACAAAAATAAAGAAATACATAAATAACGACCACAATGTTTAAGAGCGTATGTATGAATCTGATACAAAAAAATTATCTTCTTAATATATATAATTCACGTGTCACGTTGTTTGTCCGCGATGGACTCCTAAACCACTCAACTGATTATAATGAAATTTTGTAGATATGTGTTATTTGTTCCAACTTAAAGGTGGGATAGTTTTTATCTCGATTGAATTGACGAAAGTATAAAAAAAAGGAAAAAACATTTTGTCATACAAAATGTTCATGGGTTTGTAGCTGTCAAAGATTTAATGTTCATAGCGTCGATACGGTAAACTCTTCCCTAAAATTAAATAACGTATTTAAATAAAGGTTTCGAATCGACAACACATAGCCACAATATTCGATTTATGGCGTATTTTAGATTTTAAAGATGTAAATTAATGACAGTAATGAAAAGTGGTTGACTATTAAATTGATTGTCAAATATTTATGCATACGTTCAGGAATTTATTGTAAACTAAAGAGTATATTATGATGCTACATAAATATAGGACAATTAAATAAATAATATTCACATGTATTAAGTTTTACTTCTTTTCAAGATAGAATTTCACTTGAAAATGAAAAATCTTTAATAAAATAACACATAAAAATAAAAACTGAACTGAACTGAATAAAATAAAAATTTTATATAATTATGGAGAATATTGCAGGGATTCTCAAATTAGGCGTTGCCTGTGTCTTGAAAAACCAGTTAAATATAATTGTTTCTACGTTAATTGTGTGTGTGTGAGTGCATTTCTACGAAAATTAATATTTCATCTCTTTATTACTAACAAGAGTAATGGCGTAATATTTTTGGAAAAACAGCATAGTGGGGGTGAAATAAGGGATGGGATATTGCATGGATAATCAAAATCGATAAAGTGTTTAGAAAGTAGAGAGAAACTGGATATAATAGAGTGGGAGGTAGGGGAGAAGACTGGGATAGCTGACAGATTTAATAGGACGAAATGTAAATGCACGGTATAAGACGGGATGGTTAATTAAGAGAAAGGACGCGACGTATCGGGAAGTGAACGAACAGACGGGATGGGACGGAATTGAGCAGGACAGTAGGATAGCTAATTCATGTTTAGGTATACAAGAGCTTATACGAAAAATAACACGTATTTGGTGTGGAGTAAAATAAAATAAGTATCTGCACCCAGGCGAAGCCGGGCCGGGCCGCTAGTAACTTTATATGTTTCAGTAATACATGTACTGTATGAATAAGTTTAACTAGGTACATCATTGTTTCTTAATGTCGTGACTATATTTCCATGTTATATTGAGCAGTATGAGGAGGGTTACTTCCTACATGTAATAAAAACATGAGAAGGTTTCTCTGTATAAAGTTTATTCACTTAATTTGCACATACTAAACTATAGTGTAAAAAGTACATTCGTTGAGTTCATAACGCGCACCCGTGCAGCCGTTGGATATACAGCGGCTGAAAAGTACATTCGTTGAGTTCATAACGCGCACCCGTGCAGCCGTTGGATATACAGCGGCTGAAAAGTACATTCGTTGAGTTCATAACGCGCACCCGTGCAGCCGTTGGATATACAGCGGCTGAAAAGTACATTCGTTGAGTTCATAACGCGCACCCGTGCAGCCGTTGGATATACAGCGGCTGAAAAGTACATTCGTTGAGTTCATAACGCGCACCCGTGCAGTCGTTGGATATACAGCGGCCATTACAGATAACAATCTGTAACGGCAGATGCCAATAATCAATCGAAAAAATTAGATTGAAGTCAATCTGGATTGTTTTCTAATATTCGATTTGTCATTTACCATGTTGCCATAGTTTTTCACTATTGAGATTGATTATTGGCAATATAGTATCAGAAAAAAGATTGAGCTGTCCATCTTAAACGGCAAATTTTGGATTGGGATTGTTTATTGGCAGCGGCTGTAAGGCTTTTTCGGGACGACTAACGCCAAACAATGTCCTTTAGGACTCGGGGCGGTTGCCTATGCGCGTGATATCGCATTTAAAATATAGGTAATCTACAGTCATTCATGGACATAATTAATAATGCAATATAATAATTCAATTTGCTATGATATGGTACAAGCCAATTTATATAATATACCTAGTAAACTTATGTATACTTTATTAATATTATCGATAAACCCTGGTAGCCTGTTAGTAAACGGTCTAGACACGACTGCCAACAAGTTCACGATGGTCGCGCGTTCGAATTCAGGGCACACCTCTAACATTTCCGAGTCATTTGTGTATTGATAGTCAATCGCCACGCACTAAAACGGTGAAGGAAAACATCGTGAGGAAACGAGCATACCATGGCCACTTATAAAAAAATCTATGGTATGTAATTCCGCCAACCCGCACTAGGCCAGCATAGTGGACTATAGTATGGCCTAACCACTCTGAACCGTATTGTCTTTGTTATATCTCAGCGGTTTATTCAATTTTTGCTGGTTTCAAATATTGTAACATGATTACAGAGGAAGAAATTAATGGGACATGTTGGCATGGTGCAGAACATTCTACGAGAGTTGATGATCGCACTGCCCGTCGCGGCGTCGGCGGCTCAGCACGAGCTCCGTCCCGGGTATGCTATGTTGTCTTTCGAGGGGAAAGCTCCGGCAACATCTGGGGCACTAGCAGCACAATATATTCGGACAACCGTCATAGCAAGCGACGAGTCAAAACACAGAATAGTTAAATATAGTTAGAACGGTATTGCCAAAAAAATGTTGCAACACCAGTAGCGCCGTTCGAATTGACGCTTCATCATATCAGCCACAGGAAGTCCACTGCTGACATAGGCCTCCCCCAAGGATCTCCACAATGACCTGTTGGAAGCGGCCTGCATCCAGCGACTTCCTGCAACCTTAGTCAGATCGTCCGTCCACCTTGTAGGCGGGCGTCCGACATTTCGCTTGCCTATACGTGGCCTCCACTCAAGAACCTTTCGGCCCCAACGGCCATCGGTTCTACGAGCTATGTGCCCGGCCCACTGCCACTTCAACTTGCCAATCCTACGGGCTTACAACAACAATAAATTAAAGTAAATGTATCTTTGTCAAAACATTTGGAGCAGTTTTCTCTCTTCACATTTTATGGTATAACACAGGTTTATACTATAAAATTACGAATAAACATGCTTGTTGTTTATAAGAGTATTATGAAAACGTATCACATGCCATGCGTTAAATAGATATATTCAAAGTCAAAGTTTGACAGCCTCCGTGGTGCAGACGGTTTGACGCCTGTGAAACGAGAGGCCGCGGGTTCGATCCCACACCGAGAGAAATGTTTGTGCGGCCCACAAATATTTCTTTCGGGTCTGGGTGTTTGTGAGACCGAAAAGTCTCTCGTAGTTCCTGATACCCACGACACAAGACTCGATCTTAGTGTGGGGTCAGGACTATGTATGTGACTGTTGGGTGTTATTATTTATTAAAAGTTAGACTGACTGACCGATCATCTAAACTCTTAAGCACTTCTAGCAAACATAACAGCGTCTTTAAAATACAATTAGTGCTTAGTGAATAAAATCTGAAAAAAAAAACATAAACTGTAAAAAAATACCAAGTCTCGCAGCTCAGTTTTACTACCGCAAAAATTTGTGAGATCCATGTAATACCAAGTCGGTTAATTTATTTAGTCCTTGCTTATGGGAACTTCTGTATAAAGTTATTACGTAAGTTATTATTATATCAATATTAAAAATCCTTTACGTTTTAAATAAATAGATCGACTTGGCCAGCAGCATTATGTATAAATTGTACGATACCTACATTATGTTTACATGCGATGGCTAGGGCAAAAATATAGCGGATTTGATTATTAGTGTTCTTTCTTTCTGTCACAAGTGTACAAGTGGCGCAGTCAAGTGGATTTATTTATTTATAATCCTCAATATGCCGTACGGGAAGTTACATGAATTCGATATTCATAATAAGGCAAACTGTGGAGCATATGTGAGGCTCGTGAAACAGTTTATTTTACTCTACGAGATCAAACCCAGCTACACGTTGCGACATTGGTGACGCATGTCGGTGCAACTACATACGAACTTATGTGCGACCTATGTTCGCCGGATCATCCCGAAGACAAACAGTTTGAGGACCTCGTGGCGTTGGTCGCAGTGCACCTGGAACCGAAACGGTCGGAAATCGCCGAACGGCACATATTTCGGCAGCGATGGCAGACTGAAAGTGAAAACGTGGGTGTATTTCTACAAAACCTTAAACATCTAGCAACGCACTGTAACTTTGGCGTTCTATTAGAAGAAAATATCAGAGATCAATTTGCGTCCGGCTTACGAAGTGAAGAAATGCGTTCTCGTTTATTTGCTGAACCTACGTTGGACTACAAAAAGCCGGTGGAGTTGGCGCTGGCATTGGAGGCGGCTGAGAGGCATGCCGAAACGGCAGCTGCGAGTAGCGGTGCCTCGGCAGCAGCGCCGGGCTCGGCAAACTTGAGGCTCGGGCAGGGTGGTGACGGGCTGCATTGTGTGGCGCCGGCCGAGGCCAGGGGCTACGCGCGACGGCGAGGTGCCGCTTGCTGGCGGTGTGGTAAAAGTAATCACGCCCCAAACAAGTGTCGGTTCAAGTTATACACGTGTAATAAGTGTGGTGAAAAAGGCCACTTAGCTAACATGTGTGCTAAATTTCGGAAAAACAATAACGGCCGATTTAAAGCGCAAAATTATATTGAATAAAGTGATTCTCAAAGTGATGCGAGTGACGGATTATACCACTTTTCGATTAACCGTAAGGACGATCCATATTATTTACAATTACAAGTAGAAAGTAAAAGCATATTCTTTGAGGGCCACTGGTAGCAAAATATCGGCGGTGTCTAAGCAATTCTATGATAATAATTTTTCATATTTACCTATCTTAAATCTTAAAATAAAATATTAAATTTCGGTCATATTCTGGCGGTGTAATAGTGCCGCTGGGCCGTATTCAGGTGTCAGTAAAATACGGCAGTGAATCGGAAATATTACCATTATTTATAATAACAAATGGAGGTCCGCCACTCATGGGCCACCATTCGTTACGTAAATTAAATATGAAAACATTGAACATGTTCTATACATACCGGGTATCTCAAGACTGCTACCGAAAACGAAGCCGGGTGGTAGTTTTAGTGGCTACAAACACAATGCAATTAAAAATGTCGCTTAGAAACGCGACAATTATTTTTTATGATTTTTTAAATATCATCATTTTCGGGTGGTAAATCCATAGATTTTGCTAAAATAATAATTTAAACTCTCTTATATCTTAGAGTATTTATAAATTAAAGGGTATACACTATTATTTTAGGAAAAAATGTATTTACCACCAAAATATGGCAATAGGAAAAAAATTACAAAAAAAAATTGTCGCTTTTTTTTGCAACTTTTTCTGTTGCATTGTGTCTGAAGTCGCTTAAACTACCACCCGGCTTCGTTTTCGGTAGCAGTCTTGATATACCCTGTATAAATAAAATTGAAGTGTCAGTTTTAAAACTGAAAATAAAAAAAATGTCCATCTACATATTGTTATATACACGATACCTGTGCCGAAAATGATATTTAATAAATTTTTGTCTGTCTGTTTGTTCCGGCTAATCTCTGAAATGGCTGGACCGATTTTGACGGAACTTGTTTTGTCAAGTAGCTGATATAATAAGGGGTAACTTAAGCTATATTGATTTTAGAAAAAATATTTTATTTTAGAAAAATACATTAGTACTGTCCAGTACCGCGCGCAGTTCATGCGCATGCCACCACTGGGTCGTTACGTCAAGCGCCTCCCACCAGTTCTCCCACTAAGGAATCAATATCACATTTACAAAATATAAATAAATTTTTAAATAAAGTTAATACAAAAAACTGAAAATAAATGTGTAACGGGAGTTTACCGCCGCTCGCTAAGAGATGGCGCCACCGTAGAATTAGATCGCGGTATGGTTTCATTACAAAGGTTGATAATTAAAATAAAAATGCAAAAACCAAAAAAAAAACTAAATAAACTAATTAACTTTTTTGTTAAATTCCACGCAGACGAAGTCGCGGGCTCAGCTAGTTTTTAATATAACGCATAAAACTGATACCATTGTTTCAAATTTAAAATCAGAGTTTCCTGAAGTTGTTAATAAAGGAGTAGGCACTTTCAAAAATGCGATTAAATTATATTTAAAAGACAATGCCGAACCGATATTTTGCAAGGCTCGCCCAATTCCGTTAGCGTTGCGTTTACCGGTCGAACGCGAATTAAAACGTTTAGAAGCAGACACCCGAATACTGGAACGCAACTTAAACATCAGTGGCGCTTAACTACGTTAATCCTGATTATACTCGTACTGATAGCGCGCGAGTTGAATGCAGAGCTTAGGAATGCGGTAGTGCTGTGACCTAATTATTTATGACCACAATAAGTATGTTGATAAATTTTAACATTGTTTTAACTTTAATTTCACAGTAGGTTAACAAAATTAAAAAAAATATCTAGGTAATAATAATAATAAAACGACATGTTTCATCAAAGGCTGCCGGAACAAGAAGAAGGTTTTATTTATTTAATACCTTGACAATCATCACACCATAGACAAACATTACACCACAAACAATTTGACACGTTTTTGAATTGACATTACAATTTAGTACACAATAATTTTCAATAGATGTCACTACTGGTTTCATTTGATGTTACAATTACAATAAATAATTATCACACATTTTTAATAAGTGATAATTTTATACATCAAAATAAAATAAAACAAATAATAAAAAAAATTAGTCAGATTCAGAAATTGCAAAAAAACATTGTTTAAAGAAAATACCAAATTGTTGTTTTGCCTTTCTTCAACACACATATTATCTAGGATCTTTTTCGCCATTTCTCGTGCTTGGCGATGAACGAAAACTCGTTTTTTTTTTTTTTGTTACAGAACTTGATGGAATCGGATCAGTCATTATGAATGATTAAAAATAATAAAACCAATAACACGGATTGCAAATTGATTATTAACACGATAACAGGGTAAGCGTACAATTAGCTAGGACAGCACATCACTAAATTGCAGGCGTGCGAGGTGAGGCGTGCGGACGGCGGGCGGAAACGCTCCCGCTCCGCACCTCAGGCCCCGACTGCATTCAACTCGCGCGCTATCTATATGTACTGGCTAAGTGGGCCGTGCGCTGTTAAGAGCAACTTATTATTTGAATGGCGTTCCAGTATTCGGGCGAGAGTCTATATAGTCAAAGTGGACAGATCCGATTATGGCACACCCATTGTACCCATCATTAAACGAGATGGTTCATAGTACAATACGGATCTGCGGCGACTATAAAATTACAGTAAATAAACAATTAAAAGATTTTCACTATCCGTTACCGCGCATTGAGCAATTCTTCGCAGCGCTAAGAGGAGGGGAGCAATATACCAAACTCGATTTAAAAATACTTACTTACAATTGAATTTAGATAAGGCGTCTCAACCGCTTACTGCTATTACCTCACATGTTGGAATTTATGTATATTGAAGAGCGCCTTTCGGTTTAAAGTGTTTAGCCGAAATGTTTCAAAAAAAAATATATGTTGAGTGGTGTCAAGGGACACCAGGATGGAACGAAGTCCCTTTCGATTAATTAGTGAAGGAATTATAATATTTTTTTTAGTTGTAATAATATTTTTTTTATTTAAATGTAATTATTATAATTTTAATTTAATTTAAATGCTAGTAAGAGTAAATGCGTCCGTTTTGCTTTACCGAACGTGGCAAGCGTAAACACGCGTATCGAATTAAATTCAGAAATTCTAAATTTAGCTAATTCCACAATTTTTTTAGGGATCACTCTAGATAAAAAATTACAATGGGGTCCACAAATTGAGAGATTATCAGCTAAACTTAGCAGCGCAGCGTTCGCGGTCCGAAAAATAAGACAACTAACTGACGTTGCAACGGCTAGATTGGTATATTTTGCTTATTTTCATAGTATAATGTCATACGGCATTATTTTATGGGGATCAGCGGCTGATATCGAATCCATATTCATCTTACAAAAAAGAGCAGTCCGTGCTATTTATAATCTAGGAAGCCGCGATTCTTTGCGATCTGTTTTTAAGGAAAGCAATATACTAACCGTGTCATCTGAATACATCTTTCAGCATATAATGCACGTTCATAAAAATATTAACAAGTTTTATAAGGTCAGTGACACCCATACTATTAATACGCGGAATAAAAATAAACTAGCAATACCCTCGTTTAGACTAGAAAAGTCAAAAAAATCTTTCTTGGGTAGTTGTATTAAATTTTATAATAAGCTTCCCAATTGGATAACACAGCTACCGGACAAACTATTTAGGACTCATATCAAAAACAAACTTATGACTAGGGATTATTATAATATTAAGGAATATATTGAGGATAAAAAAGCCTGGGATTAGGTGTTCTCTTGCACATTGCGACCTCCTGGGGCTCTGAACTATTCGCTTATTACACCACCTAATTTAAATAATTAAAAATATCTAAAATTGTGAACTCAAAAATTAACCAAAATACAATTAAATAAACCAATTAAATTATATGACGACCGATCGAAAAAAACAAATAAAAATAATAATTAATATGACAAATCTTTGTAAGACAAGTCACAAATACTTATTTTAGTAAATTGACCAAAACCAAGCCCACTGAGTTTGACTCGCTGGATCTACTCAGAAATGGGTCGCGCCGCGTAGTATCCAGTGGTAAAGTAAAGCCCGCTGAGTTTGTTCGCCGGGTCTTCTCAGTCAGGGCCGCGTTGGATCCGGCAGTAAGCTTAAACATACGGGACGTATCGGAAATACTTATGTTTGTTGTCTTAAATTGGACCCAAAACAAGCCCACTGAGTCTTAGTCGCTGGATATACTCAGGACTGGGTCGCGTCGCGTAGTTCCAGTGGTAGTGTAAGCCCACTGAGTTTGTTTCGCCGGGTCTTCTCAGGAAGGGCCGCGTTGGATCCGGTGGTAACTATAAACCGCTACGCACCGTTTTAATATCTATGGTCCACAAATAATATAATTTAATTTGCCTAACGTAAATAATGTATTTCTTTGACAAATAAATTACCTTAAAGTAAAAACTAATACTTTAAATAAAATATGAATAAAAACTAAATAAATAAATACAACTAATTATAAATAAAAATAAAATTAATTTAAAAATAAGCAAATTTAATAAATAAATTGATAAAAGCAAGAAATTAAAATAAGTAATACTAAGTATAGGAAATATATTGTAAATAGAGATTAAGTTCTATGTGTATTGACTTGTCATAAGAGCTCCTTAAGAGCGTTTATACCCTGCACGCGCTTTTTGGCTTAAAAACAGGACTTTTCAAATGAGTTAATAGCCACCAATAAACAATTTAAAGGAAAAATAATTATTACTAATTCTAGAAAAGGTTGTCGTCTAGGGATTTTGGTGGAAAACATTATAGATTGATGGATAATTTGTGAGTACTATACGGATTACTGAACACAAGTTTCGTTATTTAGGCTTTAAATGGCAATTTAGAACCTTAAGATATCCTTAACCACTAAATATAAGATGAAAATAAAAATATTATCAGACTAATAAGACCCTTATGGAGGGATTTTGCTAAGAAAAATAATCTTTTTGTCTTTAGTTCCTGAAAAATAAAAATTTAAACAATGTGAAATTATTCAGAAACTCTCGTCAAGAACATATTTTTTTTCACCAACTTATCGTACATATTTTTTTATAACAATTGCATATTATAATAGAAGAACATCTTATCAATAAATTACCATTTTTATATTTCAACAAAATTAGTTTTCATTTTTTCTACAAATATTTTAAATACCACTATAAAACACGCTGTCTGACGTGGATCAAATCAGACCGCCGCAAGGCCTTCTAGAGGGAGGACGTATCGCTCGTCGCTCCGGCCTGGCTGCAGTCGATTATGCCTAGGGTTGCCACCCGTACTTTATAATAAAGTATTGTACGTTATTTCAGGTAATTGTACTCTGTACTTTATGTGAACAATAAAGTACACGAAAATACTTTATTTTGCATGATTTGGTTTCCTTGGGAAAAGTTTAGTCATATGTACTTTTTCATTATAGCACTAGTTTTTCTAACGCAACTAAACCTCAAATGTCAACAATGTCACTGTAATTTATTGTCACAATTTCTTGATTGTTTCGCGTGGAGCGGTTTAGATTTAATAAAAATAAGATTAAAAGTTTTATAGATATTTAATGCTTTAAAACATCTATGAATCATGCACAAGAATACTCCACATACACCTACAAAATGTAATTTCTATAGTGAAACCGATCCAATACATAGTGAATAAGTATATTACACAGAAAAATGTTTGAAAAAAAATAAGATACGGGAAAACAGAAAAATAAAAGATACAAATCGCAAAAAGTAATAAAAAATATGTATTTAAATATAATACTAGTAAAAAATAAATTGTACTTTATTTGATTACTATGTACTTTTTCTTTTCTACCACTAGTAACCAATGTACTTTATCTGCAAGCAAAAAAGGTGGCAACCCTAATTATGCCGCGCGTAGTAAAAATAGCTACGCGCGGAATGCGATTACCACATCTTAGTACTTTGGTAGTAAAATATTTAATTATTTTTATTACCTACAATGATTTTGTAGTGAGTATAAATTATGTTTCAGGTAATATAATAGGACGTAATTCCGAGGCTAAATTTGTTTGTTGTAAGGCCCCTAACACTATTTATGTGTTCGAACACGAAATGATTAATAAAACGTCCGTAGTGTCTACTGATTGAACACTGATTTGAATGCAACTTAACAATGTAATAATAACGAAAATATGATTAGTATCCAAAATTTTTATTATTCTTTGCTTGCACAGTAATATTTGTCTACTTATAATGCAAATAAAATATTTTTATATTATATTACAGTTACATTTCAATTGAATATTTGAATCGCACGGATCAAAGTTGTTTGAGCCGATTGTATAGCGAGCCGACGCGGCAGCTCTACGCACACAGCTTTGGTCGCTTATGTGTGCGTGAAATTAACGAAGAAATACCTATAGTTGACTTTGCGCGCAAGGTGTATACGCTCTTAATTGCCTACGTGACCAATAAATAAATACATTTCATTTCATTTCATTATTAACAAATATAATGTGATATAAATTTAATCAGTAGGCTCAATTTTAGTAATAATTGGCTTGTGGTAACTGAAGTAGGAAACATAATATGTTTAGGATTCTATTTTATTTAAATGTCTTGAAAAAACTGCATTAATGGTAGTATTATATTTTGTTGTTGATTCTGCTGGATTATTGTTAATTCTTAAATCAAATTCTTCCTCTAGAAACTGTAGCAATGGTTTTGATTTTTCATTACTGAAGTTGATGTTAAAATCACCGGCTAAAATGAGGGAAATTTTTATTGTATCTGCTAAGCGTTCGAGATACATCTTTAGAATTCTCTAGCAGTGCAGCGCTGCGCGGCTATTCCTCCAATTACGTGAGCGCTGCGTCACGTTATCGCGTGTCTGACCAATAGAGGCGCGTGGCCTGCAACTTCCGCGAATCCTGTGCCTTCGCGGTGCGCTACGACTTCATGCAGCACAACCATCTTCAAAATTAATTACGATACATTGTGGTTAACGGCAATTTTTGTAAAATAACAAATATAATGTAATATAAACTTAATCAGTAGGCTCAATTTTAATAATAATTGGCAAATATACATAGTCAAATCTAGGGTTGATGATTGACAGCAGGGTAACAAAATAAAATTGTAAATAATAATAAATTTATTAAGGAGGATCGAAAATCAATGTATTACGGTTTTGTTATGTAATTTTAATTAAATGTCATCATCAAAAGAATCATTTGGTTACCACCATCATTATGTTAATTTTTTTTTCTCATATTTAGGCAATTTATGTTTCTTTTGTACCAATTTGATTTATGATATTTGATGAAAATTCGAAAATGTCGCAACGTTTCCCACTTAATTTCTGGCTACTGCGCGTCCCTTTTGTGGTATTATGAAGTAAACGGGCGGTGGCATAATCGCATCGGCCAGTGATTGTTTAACTACGCAATGCCAGATTGTTGTTATTCCTAATTTATTCATTACGCATCAATTTCACTATGCGCAAAGCAATTCGCACTCTGTCGCCGAGCGCTCAAGATCCGTGCCGGCGGTTATACCATTCCTACGCAAAGACTGCAGATGTTCAGGATCTGCATACATCCTTCTTGCATGACCCAAGTTTTCATTGGATCGGACATAACATGTCATCATTGCCACATACTCATTGTTCATGTAATCACTCATTTTGACCGCAAGAAACTAACCAATAACCAAAATAATTTTGTACAACGTCACTCGGTACCGAATTTCGCACGACTGAGGAAGTGGCAAGATCCCTGGAACACACATGGAAGGGGTCGGCGGCGCGGGAGCGGGCGGCGCGGCGCGGCGCGGCGGCACGCTTTGTATTTGCGCTTGCGGCGGCGCGGCGGTGAGGGCGGCTCGATCAAAGGATTTTATTACCTAGATTTAGAAGTTACTACTCGAATTCATATTGTATAAAGTAGGGTAACAATGATGTGTATTGAAGTTTTTTTTTTATTCATATCATCTTTCTCCAAACAACGTTTTTTTTAATAACTTATTATAAATTAGTAACTAGTAGTGGTAAATTAATTTTAAACTACATAAACAAAAATTTAAAAATAAAATGTATGCCAAAGGGTTCTAAATCATGTACTTGCCATGCACAATTTTTTTCGTGACGATAAGCGATTCCACCCAGTATAATGTAATATAAACTTAATCAGTAGGCTCAATTGTAGTAATAATTGGTAAATATACATAGTCAAATCTAGGGTTGATGATTGACAGCAGGGTAACAAACTAAAATTGTAAATAATAATAAATTTCGATCGAAAATCAATGTATTACGGTTTTATTATGTAATTTTAATTAAATGTCACCACCAAAAGAATCATTTGGGTTTCACCATCATTATGTTTTTTTTTCACATATTTATGCAATTTGTTTCATTTGTATCAATTTGATTTATGACATTTGATGAAAATTAGAAATTGTCGCAACTTAATTTTGGGCTTCAGCGTATTCTTATTTTTACTATAGCCTTTAACCATCGATATCAATGTTACACTAGATAAGACGTTCTTTGTAACAAACGTGTCCCACCCAAGTGCGGTGCAATGCACCGCACACGATTCAGTCTGCGGTCTGCCGGGTGACGGCCGCGCAATAGTACGCCTCTTTGTTTATATTTTTAAGTAATTTATTTTGACTTTTCCCCGTCAAACCGACAGCGAAATTTTCTGAAGTTACAATATAATTAAAGAATACAACGTAAGTGATATAATATTGCAGAATAATGCCGATAATACCTAAGATGTTTATAAAGCATAGATGCGTTGTCCGAGCTTCAAAGTACTCTGTGGTAATTGCCTCCCATGCAATTAGTCACGCTTCAACCAGTGTCGCGTATACACGTTTCTCTGACTATTTGTATTCTCAAAACCAAATGCGGAAAAATAGATTAGATTGATTTAAAAATTTTTATGTGCCATTATGTTAGTGTATGACGTGTCTATTTGTAAAACGTCATTGGATAATACAGATCTTTTATTTATTAATGGATTAAATATATTTTAGAGCTTGTTAAAATACAAGGTGAGCTCCTTAATCGTATATCTCATTTCCGCGCATAAAAATTGCCCGTCGAGTGAGAGAGACGAACTATATAAGATATAGATTATTCAAGGGACATTCATATCAGAGGACCAAATAGGCATAAACTATTTAAATACATTACAAATACAATAATGTTGGAAGAATGTAGGTGCAAATTGATTTCAGTATTTTATTTTAATCATATGTTGTTAATTAATAACTCAAAATATGTGTGTTGTTATTGAACACTAATATCATTTAAAATTGTTTTATATTCTTCCGCGTCGGTTACGAGAAAAGGAGATCTCTATAATATTTGTTTAGAATTATTGGAATGGATATAAGTGGCTACCATGAGAACATACCTATATTTGTTCAATTCATTTTCGATACGAAGATTTCAGATAATCCAAATGCGGTAGTCATTTTTGTAAGCTTCTGGTGTACCATTCCATTTGTCTATTAGTCTCGAAAAAAGTTTATCAGCTTGTTAAAAATTCATAAATGTTATTATACAATTTATTTGACAATAACAAACATAAAAAAAAACATACAGCCGAATTGAGAACCTCCTCCTTTTTTTGAAGTCGGTTAATAAATGTCAGACTGATTGTACACTGATTGACTGATTGACAGACTTGTACACTTGTAAGAGTATTTAATTTCATTTACATCATTTCCATGAATTATTCACGTAAATAAAAAAAAACATTACACATATTATATTATTGCTATGACGGTATTTATACTTAGGCAAAGCTATTATTGACATGAACTGTCTTGTCTGTCTAATAATATTTGATCATGATTTGTAATATTCAAGTAAACGTACTAGATGTCGCTACTGAGCTTTTGACAAATACGGGACAAATAGTTTCTATGACGCGCCTCGTCTATCGGTAGAATATAAGTCAATGCTTTAATATAACTCAAGCTTAACATATTAATATGTATTTGGATATTTTATTGCCTCTATTAGAGTTAAATAAAATGTATGTATGTAAAAAACGATTGTCAAATGTTTTATTTATTTATTTATTTATAAAAATCTTTTACATGATAAACATACAGCGTGTGCCAAAACGTTTACATAAAATTAAATTAAACAATTTTACGCTAATAATTTCCAATAATCGAGGAGATTTTATGTGGTATAAATAATGTAGTTTGCTTTATTGATGATATATGGATATCGGGGTGTTCTAAAGAGGTGCACATGAGAAATTTAAGGGCTGTGCTGTCTTAGTTAAGAAAAGCTGACCTACGCATAAAGTTTGAAAAGTGTCTTTGTGTGTCTGTCTTTCCTATAAATTATAAGGATGTGGCCAGAGAATTAAAAAAGGACGCTATTTTATGTAAGATATATTCTTATATTTTAAGTGGATGGCCGGATAAAACAGAGATCGAAAATGAAAAACCCTATTTCCACCGAAAGGAATCATTACAAATTGATCATGGTTGTATCGTCTGGGGATACAGGATAGTTGTACCAAGAAGTCTTCGCAAGCATATTATAGAGGAAATTCATGACGGCCATGTGGGTAACATACGCATGAAACAAATTGCGAGAAATTACGTGTGGTGGCCTCAGATCGATTCCGACATCGAAGAACGCGCGCTGTCCTGCGTGGCGTGTCGCGGAGTTCGCGACGCAACGCCGCGAGCACCCCCCGCGCCCTACGCCTGGCCGCATGAACCGTGGGCCAGATTGCACGCTGATTTTTTGTTCTATATAGGGAAACATTATTTCCTGGTCATAGATGCCCATTCTAAATGGATCGAAGTTGCAGCCATGTCAACTGGTACATCA
The DNA here is from genome assembly GCA_009982885.2 of Hyles vespertilio. Lineage (NCBI taxonomy): Eukaryota > Metazoa > Arthropoda > Insecta > Lepidoptera > Sphingidae > Hyles > Hyles vespertilio. Next base: position 37,170,712 of record CM042833.1, on the reverse strand, counting down.
GCGGACTTAGTTATTGCTAAGTAGAGAGAACTATTCGCTAGATTTGTTCTCCCGAGGCAATTAGTGACTGATGGGGGACCACCCTTCACGTCCTCCGAACTTGAAGATTTTCTAAAAAAGAATAGCATTCAACACATTGTCACAGCACCGTATCATCCTACCGACTGCGCCACTTGTAATTACACAATAAAACTACGATTGCGGTTAACTCAAGACTGATTTGTTGTTGTATGTCGGTCGTATAAAATATACAAAATGTCGATGACAAGTTCTTTCCTTTGGACCACATACAGGGTATTGCATCAGCAGCCCGTACACCAAATATTATTAATTTATCATCACTCGTTTAGCCACAGGATAGGTTTTTAGTTTTTCATATTTAACCACCTGCTGTAGCAAATTGATTAGGTCATTGACACAAAGTCAAGCGCAAAAGAATACAAGGTTTCATTATCTAAGGTTTTATTATTAGTTGCATAGAAATAAAATCAATAATTGAATTTAGACCCCATATTCATAATATTAAAACTCATAATAGCTCAGCGACGCGATGCGACGTTCAGTTCGATATCTGGGATTACACGTGACTCCTGGGCAGTGTTGCAAGGTGCGCCGTAATTAAACTAAAACTATTTGTTATATTTACTGTCAAGTAACAAAACATAGTATTCAGTAAGTATAAAACGCACTGCAATATGATTAATAAGATAAATAATAAACCTATTTCTATAACTTACAAACACAAAAACAAAATTAGCACTATAAAACAATTTATTTTATAGGGTTTTTATTTCACCGAGACATCCTTAAATTTTCAACCTAACCATAATCTCGATCTTAATGTCGGGTCATGACTATGTATTTAACTGTTGCGAGTATTTAATATTTATTTATTATATCTCCAGTACTTTATGAACAAATAGAATAGTGACACATACAGCGATTAACAGTATTTTTTTTTACAGAATACTTGTAATTTTTAATAATGTATGTGTATTATCGCTTACTGTAAATATCCCTGTAATGAACAGTATAATAATCCACTGTGGTTTACATCCATCTACTATTTTTTACGAAACTTTTCCCGTATTTTTTTAAATGTAACCTAGCAACACTGTGGGGTCAGGGGCGGGGGCGAGGGCGACTCGGGAGTCGGGCCCCGCGCCACTTGTCGCGTCGCTTACTGCCTAGTGACTAGTCAGTCAGTGCGCCGTGCTTGTTCTCTGCGAATGCGCGTGCGTAGCTCACAACACATTACGAATTACGATAGCATTGTATTCATGTTCATGATGTCGCGATTTACAGCTGTGGAATACACCGATATGGTTTGTTTGAAGGTCTGTTTAGTGGCAGTAATACTTTACGCGATGTGCTATTTTGATCCCCCGACGAAGCAATTTTGACCTACTTTATTTGTGTAAAAGGGGACTTAATTGAGAATGTTTTATTACATTTGTTATTAAACGAATAAAATTATGCCTAAAAACTACAAAGGAATCACCGCGCCAAACCAAATGATACCATTCGTTACGTGGTGACGAAAAATGCGGCGTTGCCGCTCTTATGTCTGGGTCAACTGAGGGCAAGTAGGTAAACATATAAGGCATGTTGTATTTTAACTAAATTATTTTATTATTTACTTTCTTTGAAAATATCATTTTTTAATTTTATTGCGATATAAAATCTAATAATTTTAATTTGTTTTAATTGACGTTATTTAATGATGTTGCAATTGAAAGCATTTATAACACCGACACTTTGTATAAAATTATATCTACCCTACAATACATTACACTTTCATGTATCACTATTTATTTGCAAGTTTTTCTTCGTCATATTTTTCTAGAGAAATGTTGTACAGTTTTATGGGCTGAATACACCCTTTCCCTCTCTATACCCCCTCCTGTTATTGTCATTAACTGCAAATGTGACTTTGTAATCCTATACATTTATATGGGACTAGCTGTGCCCGCGACTTCGTCTGCGTGGAATTTAACAAAAAAGTTAATTAGTTTATTTCGTTTTTTTTTTGTTTTTGCATTTTTATTTTAATTATCACCCTTTGTAACGAAACCATACCGCGATCTAATTTTACGGTCGCCATCTCTTAGCGGGCGGCGGTAAACTCCCGTTACACGTTTATTTTCAGTTTTTTTTGTATTATTTTTTTCTAAAATAAATGTAACCTAAGTTACTCCTTATTATATCAGCTATCTGACAAAAAAAGTCCCGTCAAAATCGGTCCAGCCATTTCAGAGATTAGCCGGAACAAACAGACAGACAAAAAAAATTTAAATATCATTTTCGGCACAGGTATCGTGTATATAACGATATGCAGTAGGACATTTTTTTTTATTTTCACTTTCAAAATACACTTCAATTTTATTTATATGTATAGATTACAAAGTTATTCACGCAGTTGGTGTATCTAGAAAACTAGACAGAAATAATAATAATAATAATAATATCATTTATTTCAACCAACTTTGGATCATACAATTATTTTACAAAAAACAAAAATTATAAACTAAACAATTACACCTCTCATGTCAAAACTATAACTTAATGTCGTTCTGTACATGCCTCATACTACAATGGTTCAAATACTGACAGTCAAAACGATTACTAAATGTGTTCAGGATAGAATTACAGCTGGCCCGCACCCTGCGCACCAGAGATGTGCACCGACCGCGCATAGTAGCAAAAAAGCAATCTACGCGCGCCTCTGCGAACATCCCAGATGCGCTACAGAAGCGAGGCAGCCCCAACAACACCCTAAACGCATTGTTATACTGGACACGTAGAGCACTGTAATGTTTTTGCGTATAATTCGCCCACAGACTGCAAGTATAGAAGGACGTACAAAATGCCCTAAATAGAGAGATTTTGACGTCTCTTGAACAACGAACAAATCTGCGGGCTATCATGTTAGCACGAACAGACAACGCCCTTCGCTCCCGCTCAATATCTGCATCGTCTTTCAGGTCCGATGTTACAATATGCCCTAGATATTTAAACTTGTCCACAATATTTAGAGGATATCCTTTAAGTTTTATAGTTGGTATATTTATTAGACATCTGTCCCGGGCCTGAAATACCATGCATTCACTTTTTTTCACGTTGTATATTAAGCCGTGATCGTCAGCGTACTTTTCACATATGCCAAGCAACCTCAACAGACCTGTCACCGAGGCACTGAGCAGAACCATGTCGTCGGCATAACTAATGTTATTCAGGCAAACTTCATCAATATGACAACCAACATGCGTGCTGCTAAGCTTCTCGATGAGTTCGTTAATATATAGGTTAAACAACTTAGGAGAAGTTAGCCCCCCTTGCCTCACTCCGCAAGCCAACATATATGGAGTTGAATAAGCCTCCGACCATCGAACAACGTTAACCTGATTCTGGTACCAGTATTTGAAAACTCGTATTAGCTCATCTGGCATTGATGTATAATGAAGTTTTTGCCACAAAATGTCGTAACAAACCATATCAAACGCCTTTGATAAGTCTAAGAAGCAAGCAAAAATTGGCGTGCTTCGATCAGTATAGTACTTGACAGTTTGCTTCAGACACAGCACAGCTGTTTCAGTAGATAGACCTGACTGAAACCCAAATTGGTTGTCATGTATTTTTATGTGTTTATCGAGCTGAGTGTTGAGCAAACTATCAAATACCTTTGCTATAATAGTAGCTAATGATATAGGTCTGTAGTTATTTCTATCACTAATATCTCCCGTTTTGTTCTTAACGATTGGCACCACCACTGTCTTCATCATTTTTGCCGGTAAATACGAATGCCCCATACACAAGGAGTAAAACATGGCCAAAACTCTGGGCAGATGAGGACCTGCATACTTAAGGTGCTCGATGCTCAGGTTGTCGTGGCCAGGAGATTTTCCCCGTGACATAGACGTTATAACACTTTTAATCTCCTTTGCTGTAAATCGGGTGCTAATCTCCCGACCACTACATCCATTACTGCACACAGACTGCGATGATGCCAACGAAGACTTTACAGTAAAATGTTCTTTAAACATCTCGGCTATGTCTGTAGGGTTGGTGCCGTCGACGCTCACAGGTAGGCCCGGTTTACTACACAGTCTATTTGTTGATTTCCAAAAACTGCGAAAATCTTTTTTGGAGTGGTGTGATGCCAACAGATCGAGTTGAATTTGGTGACTATTGTTTTGGCACCACCGCAAGCGAGATTTAAAGATCCTGCGACTAAATTGCATAGCACTCCAAACCCGACCCTCGCGCGGCTTTCCGTACCATACCCACAAATGAAATTGTCTCCTGGCCTCCCTGTGCGCGTCACTCACATACATATTCCATCCTTTAATAGGTTTCTTTTTCCTACAAATATTTTGATCAAAACTGTTAGAGGCTGCCTGGCATAATACATGAGTAATATCATCATACATTTTGTCAAGAATTTTTCTGTGGTCCACATTATTACAAACAAAATCACTGCATGATCTTAATTCTGTCGGAAAATCAATTCATCCATCCATCATCCATCCATCAGCCAAAGGAAGTCCACTGCTGAACATAGGCCTCCCCCAATGATTTCCACAGAGACCTGTTGGAGGCAGCCTGCATCCAGCGACGTCCCGCGACCTTTACCAAAATCAATTAAAAAAAATCAATTAATTTTAGATTATTATTACACAAATTCCCATAAATATCAATATGTTTAGATTTTCTTTCCCCCCACCTTATTTTATTAAAATGTCGATTGTTAATACTTATAGATAATTTAGATTTAATGTTACCCAGCTTACATTGAAAAGTAATGGGAAAGTGGTCAGACCACAGAACGTCATAGTCAACATCTACATTTACAATGGTTTCCATAGCAGAGCAAGTAACTATACTGTTTCCATTCGTTTATTTTATTTTTGACAGTTCACGCCTATAAAGTACGACATTACAGTAGAACAATATTTTGAAATAAAAGTAGATACTTTCTTGACGGGTAACGCCCACTTAGAGTTGTGCCATTCGTAACGAATGACCACAGATAACAAAAACGATTTTGAATAGAATCAATCAATCGGAATCATTTGAAATAAAATTACATTAAAATGCTAATGAAAACAGTTAAACGTAATATAGTACCCAATATTAGGATCGAATGTATTTGCTGCAAATTAATTAATATGAATAAAGGTATACGTATGGAAGTGACTTTTAATAAGAGTTTAATTTAAAATAATTACAATGATTACAACGAAAATAAATGTTTAGTACCTACTTGTAATAAACAGTTAAACCATGTTGGAATTCATAGTACTTTAAGGATTAAATAATTAAAACAACTAAAAGGTAATTTGTTAATATTTTTATTTATAAACAATCGTCTGTTTCGTCGGAATCGGCGTCGTCGTCACTCGTATCCCCAGTAACACTAATTATTAATGAGTGCATGGGTAAGTTGTCAAATGCGACATCGCGATCCCAATCAGACATTATTTCTTTCTTCGTCTTATCTACGACACTCGCCCAGTTATGAGGCGTCACATTTTCACACGCATTTTAAGCAACTCCAGCATTTTGTTTGCGGTGAAAGGAGGAGTTGTATTTATTCTCGCAGCATATCCTTTCACTTGCGCCCATATTAGCTCTATGGCATTATACTGGCAATGATATGGAGGAATTCTAAGGACGGTGTGCCCATGTTCTGCAGCCATTTCATCTATAACGTATCGTTTAGGCTGCTTCCTCATTTTTAATATTTTAAGTAACTCTACTTTTAATAGGGACTCGTCCACCTCCTCGCCATTGTTACGGAGCCAGTTTATTATTTCATTTTTTTTACTGGCTTGCGTTGGCATTTTGTTAATTTGCCGAGAGTGATAGGACGCATTATCTATAAATATTGTTGATGGCTGTTCGAGTGACAATAACATTTCCCGAAACCATTTTTCATATACTTCGGAATTAATTTCTTCGTGGTAATCCCCTGTTTTCTTTGATTTAAAAGCTAACATAGCATCTTGCACAAATCCTTTTGCGGTTCCTGCATGACAAATTATAATTCTTTCACCTTTTCCCATTGGCACTGCGGTCGAGGAGCTAGCAGTGTTGTCAGTCCAAGTTTTGATACCGTGTGATTCGCATTGAGCCAAGTTTCATCGGTGAAAACAACATTCGACCAGTCTTCTATTTTTTTAGCTTGTCTTAAAAATTCGCATCGATACAAAGCAACATCATTGCGTTCCATCAATATTTTCTTTTGTCACATTTTTTGTATTGGAATCCAATCCTATTCAATACCTTCGCCAAAGAAGACTTTTGACCACGGAACAAGCCACTAGTTTTCAGAGATTGTACTAGGTTATGTAAAGTAGGAATCTCTTTTCTTTGGTAATAATCGTATATATGACGACGAATAGCATCACCATCAAAACTGTCAATTGCTGTCACTTTAAAGGGCTGACGTTTTTTCTTAGGTGTAGATGGCTTGTTTTGTTCCATGCCACTACTGCCGTAGCCTTCTTTAATTATTTTTGAAACTGTTGGAGCAGTAATACCTAATGCTGCTGAAACACGGTCTCTGATTTGAGTCACTGGTATAAGAGGTCCACCATTACGGCTTTCCCTTTCAAAGTACTCATGAAGTCGCAACACAAACTCCCTTGTTTGTCCTTTAAGCACCTTTCCTTTAGGCATTTTGAAAGTGATGAAGGCAGGTACGATGTTCTCAATTCAACCAAATGTAGGAATTCACGGGTAAAACAATACGGAGGAATATAAATACTCAACTCGACGTATGAAAAATGTGAATTAAAATTCAGCGAACGGAAAACACTAGCACGGGCGCGGGCGTCTCGTTGTGAGTGACCACAAAATGGCGGCGCGCGTCACCTGTCTGCCTAGTGTTGCCGTTTCACAATTTGTTTTTAACAACATTACTATTGCCGACGGAAGTGATAAGAATATTAACTTAACATGAGTAAATGGTTTATTTTAATATAATTATTAAATCAAGTAACTTAAATATCCCTGAAGTTTTATAAAACAATGCATGGAGCAAAAAATAAAATATGTATTAAATCGATTAAAACTTGTTCAAAAATAAAATCGTTTGTTATAAAAAATTGATTCGATAACGCATCAGGCCATCACTATTTGATTCAGTACTCGATGTGTCAAAAATAAAATAAACGAATGGAAACAGTATAGGCAATGGTCGAGCCATCGTCTCGACCCATTCGCCTCACTCATAAATGTATAAGTGTCGGAGTTTAAACCTAAAAACTGTACATCGGCACACGTCCATTCTGACTCCGCATAGAAATTATCCAACTCATTATAAAATTGTTCATAGGGATGCGCGTTAACATCCCCGAGTACATAAACTGATTCAATATTATCATTATTAACTATAGCGCTCACCAGGCTAAGACAGTCCGTAAATTCCGACAGGTTTGCATTGTTATCGGTCGGCATATATACACTAAACACTAAGAACGAACTTAAGTTTATGTTTACTTTTATTGCACACACTCGCGGGTTATCACATTGTATAACCGATACGTTGTTAAACACATTTTTATTCCATAATAGTGCAACTCCGCCATATGGTCGTCCTCTAAGCATGCCATCCGTAGTATCGACCGCCGAAGTCCCCGTGTAACCATATGCATTGTGAATGTCGCTCAAGAAATGAATATCATTTGGTAGTAACCATGTCTCCTGTAAAGCAATTATGTCAGATGTACGACATAATTGTCTAACACAATGCACTGAGCGTTTTATACTCTTGCAATTGAAACTTGTCATATTACATAAATAGTTCATATCCATAGAAGTATTTTATCGGTCATACACAGTGCTATTCTTATTTGATAGCGCTAGCGTTCGGTTTTCGTGTCTTGAAATTAGCAAATTGTCGAAAAATTATCCCCTCCGGCCACAGGTTACTATCTAGGAATAATGACAATTTGCTTTCTGGTACAAAGAATTTATAGGCTTTGTAGCCCCGCTCATATTTCATAGATATTTTTTCTAAAGTAATTTCCTGTTGTGTTTTTGTGTATATATAATGCGCTATATCTTTCTCAGTTGTATCTGAGTGCACCTTCGTAATGAAAATAGGAACATTTTTCACTGCGGCTTTGAACCTGCCTTCATTATCACACGAAACACCTGAAGCACCCAAATAACGGTACTTCTTAGCTTTTCTAGTATGGGAGACTTTTTGCCATCCTCGAGCATCACCCGACAGCCTTATGTCACATTCAGTATTAGCCGTGGTGGCATTTTGAATCACCGTACACTCATCTCGCTTCGCCCGTTCGATGTTATTATGAACAGCTGTTTGCGTAGGTGCCGATACTATTGCAGGTGACGTCACCGCGACACTTCGACTCCTGCCTGCCGTATCGGCGGCCACCGCATGTGTTTCATAAGTACCGCCTCCCATTCAATCAACTGGTTGATCTCCGTCTACCGCCTTTATGCCTTTTTCGCTTTTTCTATGTCGTTCTTGGATACCCTGATCGCAATCATCAGTAATTGATCGATTGTGTACGTAAGATATTTCTAAGGGGTCACTGTCCAATATCCACTCACCCCGTTTCACATCCGTATGTTCCGTCGATAAAACGTGTTGCATTTTTAATTTCGTCTCAAATTCAGACAGCTGATTTTGCGTTACGTATGTTTCTTTTACTTCTTTTAAATCGCATTGTATACGGAGTAAATCTTTTAATAACTTCGTACAGTCGAGATGATCAAAAAGAATAGGTGGTAATCGTTCAAGATCTCTGGCAACAAATATTGGAAATAGATCTGGTTCCGTTGATTTGAATACATTCACAATATCCACCAGATTACGCTGTTCCTTGCCCTTGTTTTTTTCGCTTGATTTTGACTTTATCGACAGGCACTGACTCGAATAACAGCGTTTTCGAGTGTTCAATTTCTTCGTTTGAAAATGAAGACGTACATATGCGCACAAGCGTATCTTCATCAATCACTGATAACTTATTTTGAATATAAGACAGCATTTCATCTATAATTATGTTGCACGAATTACATTTCACAACTTTCGACATTTCAAAATTGATATGTACTCCCGTAAGGATCGTATACAACCGCGCGGAGGCTATGCGCGCGCGCGACTGAAATGTTTAAGTTTTCCCTTGATTTGAACTGGTGGTAGGTCTCTCATATGTGAGAGGCCATCTGGGTAGGTACCACCGCAATGTCTATTTCTCCCGTCAAACAACACTGCTTAAATGGACTGTTGTGTTGCGGATTGAAGGACATTGTAGCCAGAGTAACTACTGGACATATTGAGACTTAACATCTTATGTCTCAGGATGGCGAGCGCAGTGGAATGTTGCTACTGTTTATGAGCGGTCGTATCGCTTACCATCAGGCGAACGGCTTGCTCGTCTCGCCATTCATTGCAATAAAAATAAAAAATAAAAAAAAATTTAAACACTAAAGCTACAACTAACAACATCTACTCTTGGACCCTCGTTAACTCAATACCTATTTGTGTCCGCTCTGAACAAAATATTGTTTTAAAATAGTATTTCGTTAATAAATATAAAACATATTACGTGGACTATGCCGTGGGTTTACCGGTGGTGATTGGTGATAACAAAAACTCTCAATTACATTACAATTAACATTTTGGATCGTGAAATGAGTGATTACAAAGAAAAAATTGTGTTAAGTTGGACGGTATGCTGTGTTTAGTGAATAACAACAAATGAAGATCATACGCGCGACTGTCACGGTTAACTCCCGCGCTTAGGCGTCACATTCGCGTGCGGTCGCACTTGCTGACTCACAAATCACAATCGTCTTGTGCGCCATAGATAAAGCAACGCAGACTAGTTACATGCACAGAGTGACAGTAGTCTAGCTTCTTACGGCCGATGCCAATAATCAATCGAAAAAATTAGATTGAAGTCAATCTGTTTTGTTGTCAATTGTTTTCTACTTTTCGATTGGTCTCCTGTCATGTTGCCATAGTTTATTCACTACTGAGATTGATTATTGGCAATATAGTATCAGAAAAACGATTGAGCTGTCAATCTAAAACGGCAAATTTTGGATTGGGTTTGTTTATTGGCAGCGGCTGTAAGAGGACAACACATTTTATTTTATTTATTTTATACTTTTTCCTAGAATTTGAATAAGTAACTATGAGTTGTAATGCATGTAAATTAGCACTACAAGCAAATAGCTTTTTGCACTGCAGAATATGTAGACAGGAATACCATTACGAGTGCTTAAACATTAAGAGCGATCAGTTTAAAGCGCTAAGCGATGAGTATCTTGCCTCTTGGATGTGTCCTGCCTGCAACAACGTTACAAGACGCAACAAATCTAATTTTAATACCCCGGTCCGCCACCATCAAGTGCCTGAGGCACACGAGTCAATTAACATGTCTCTGGACAACTCTGACCTAAGTGTAATTATGCCGAGTACCTCGAGTGGTAAAAAGTCAAGAACAAATCTGTCAGAAGATTCAATTACTGTGGAGAATATTGGTGAAATGATGGATCTTAAATTGAAGGAATCCCTGAATAATTTTATGTCCAGTTTTCGTAATGTCATACAGGATGACTTGAAGACCATGGTGAAACAAGAGATGTCAAACGCTATTGAACATTTGAGATGTTATTTGATAAACTCAATGTCGTCTATTCGGAATGAACAGGCTGTAATTAAAACCGATCAAGCTAACCTTAAATCCAAAATAAGCGACCAAACAGCTATTATTAACGAGCTAGAAAACGAAAACCAGCGCCTAAAGGAGTCTGTGCGAAAATTAGATTCCCAAGTCACAGCTATTGATAAATTAGCGCGAAGTCATAATATAGAAATACAAGCAGTTCCTGAATCCCGAAACGAAGACGTCGTTGCACATTTCAAGAAACTAGCTGAACTTCTGGATATCAATATCGATGAGACCACACTGCGAGCCTGTCGAAGAGTTGCTAAAATGGATCCATCCACTAAAAGGCCCCGTAACATTCTGGTTACACTTTCGTCTCCCCGACAAAGAGACATGTTTATATCGGCAGTATATCGTTTCAACAAGAAGCACCCAAATGATCCACTAAACTCTCATCATTTGGGAATTGCTGGTGAAGCAAATAGAATATATGTCGCAGAGCATCAGCCGAGAACAAAATGCTATTCGCCAATGCCCGTAAGACAGCTAAATCTCTTAATTATTAGTATGTGTGGGTAAGATATGGTCGTGTTTATGTACGTAAGAACGATACGAGAAACGCAATTTTATTAAGAATTTTGATATTTTAAAAAAACTCTCGCCTTAGTTGATTTTATTAAAAACGTTCTTCTGAGGTTTCATTAGATTTACTTTATTTTTGTTTTATTTTTTATAGTCTGTTTCTTGTCGTCTTAATAAGCGAGTTTTTTGTTACTTTATTTTGTTAATAATGGATATCTATTACCAAAATGTTAATAGGATTAGAACAAAAACTAATGAGGTGTACCTGAACATTTTAAATAACAATTATGATATGATTTGCTTGACGGAGACTAATTTCAATGATGGCATTTATGACGATGAAATTTTCGACTACAGATATCAAGTATTTAGAAGGGATCGACATACCACATGTATCAATAAAAAAGAAGGCGGCGGTGTTGTTCTGGCCGTTAATAAAAACTTTAATGTGGTACGCCAGGTTTCCTGGGAGAGCAATCTTGAGGATATTTGGATAAGCATTGTGCCGGATTCAGCGAATGATGGGATTATTCATTTTTGCCTTTGTTACTTACCTCCAGACTTACCTTTCGCTTTCAATCAAAGAAAGAATGGTCGAAATCGGTTCACACAGTACAGAGAAACGAGGTAACAAACATAAAAAAAAGCAACATACAGTCGAATTGAGAACCTCCTCCTTTTTTTGAAGTTGGTTAAAAATCAAAAAACTTGACTTCTAAAGGATCTGGCCCAGACGGAATACCTCCTTATTTTGTGAAGCAATGTGCTGATGAACTGATTGAACCTTTAAATATAATTTTCAACCAATCCTTGCAATTTGGTTTTTTTCCATCACACTGGAAAATTGCACACGTTATACCGGTTTTTAAAAATGGTAATAAATCATCTTGTGGGAATTATAGGCCAATTAGTATTCTTTCTTGTTTTGCGAAGCTATTTGAATCTATCATCTGCGATTTCATATATTATCACGTAAAGCCTCAACTTTCTTCAAATCAACATGGTTTCATCAAAAATAGGTCAACTATAAGCAATCTTTTGGAATACAAAAGTTACCTGTGCAATGCTTTTGCAAGAAACGTGCAAGTGGATTCTATTTACACAGACTTCTCAAAGGCATTTGACAAAGTAAACCATAATTTACTTTGTTTTAAATTAAAATCATTTGGTATACACGGCTCATTATTGCGGTGGGTTCAATCATACCTTTATATGAGAAGTCAACTTGTATCGCTTAAGGGTGCTATGTCGATTCCGGTTGTGGCGGTAGCAATACGCCAACTTAGATTTAGCTTATAAAATAACACGCTTATTATTTGTAACTAGCGGCCCGACCCAGCTCCGCCTGGGTGCATATATTTCTTGATTCCACTCCACACCAAATACATGTTGTTTTTCGTATAAACTCTTGTATACCTAAACTTGACGTAGCTATCCTACTGTCCGGCACAATCCCGTCTCATCCGCCTGTTCAGTCTCCATCCCGTTTTATAACGTGCATTTACATTTCGTCCTAAGAAATCTGTCATATATCCCAGCCCTCTCCCGTACCTTCCATTCTATTTTACTTTATGTCCCTTCTCTCCATATACATCCATATACATATATATATAAAGATTGCCTTATGAATTTTTGACATAAAAAACTTTTGCGTTTTATTGTCCATCCAATATTCCTTCCCTTACTTCAGCACCAAAATGCTGTTTTTCCAAAAAATATTGCACGTCATTACTTTTTGTTAGTAATAAAGAGTTGAAATATAAAATTTCATAGATATAACTTCAGTGGTTTCGATTTTCTTAGACATAACATTTCAACCCTTTTTTACCCCCTTTAGGTATAATATAACCTATCTCACTCCGATACGATGTACATTTCTATCAGTGAATTATAGCGAAGGAAAGGCCACTGTAAAAATTCGTGATAAAAATGGCATTCGATCTTGAAAAGGAGTAAGTATAACTTCTTATGCTGCATTTACACGCTTGGCCAACCTCAGTCAGCCTCGACCAACGGCAGCGTGTAAACGGAGTGTTTGGCTCGGCTGGCATTATGTTTTTCATAGTTAATAGCTTGGAGTTGGTAGACGTTGACCCAGCCTCAGCCAACATGTAAATCCACTATTACGTGTGAACATTATTTATTTTACTGTCCTATATTAATGTAGCTAGATATATTCTCCTTAGTTTATACAAAATAAATTTCTGAACGCATGCATAAACAATTATAAATCAATTAAAATGTCAATCCATTTTCAGTACTGTCAATATTTTACTTCTTTAAAATCTAAAATACGCCATTAATCGAATATTGTGGATATATGTTTTCGATCCGAAACCTTTATTTAAATACGTTCTTTAATTTGAGGGCAGAGTTTACCATATCGACAGGGTGAAAATTAAATGTTTGACAGTTACAAACCCATGAACATATTGTATAGGAAAATCACACACATTGTTTTGATAGATATGACTGAATTTGAATTTTGTATAGCGGTAATAAAGGGAAAATTGACTCTTTGACGTTAGGAACATACCTACATTATTTAAACAACAGTGAGTACTTGTAATTTAATTTGAACTTTATACAATAGCAATAAAGCTCAAATTGACTCAACGTTTTAGTTAGAAAACGTTTGTATGGGGTAAAGAAAAGGGCTGTTTTTAGGGCTTTTCTGGCAATTATTCGAAATTTTCTCGCCGTAAAAACCATCCTTGGACTTTCACAAACATTTTAAAAAAAGAATTATCGAAATCGGTTCAGCCGTTCACACGTGATGCCGTGACAACGCGAAACGGGTTTCATTTTTATATACAGGGCGCGCAAATAAATGGCGCACTTGCTCAGTTGGGTACAAGGGCATAATATTAATATCGTAATAAAAAAATAATATTTGGAAAATACCTATACGTTTTGAAGTTATGACCGTTTAAAGTTTTAAGTTTAATCACCACTTTTTCGCATAAAATCAGTTGGAATGGATGAAGAACAAGATTTCAACACATACGTATTTTTTCGTTTCGTCGTTAATTAACGAAATATACCACGAAAACCATTTTTAACAGCATCAAAACTTTCTTAAACTTCGCTTTAACCGCTGTTTACACATGGGTAAGGTCATGAACTCTTAGCTGTATAATTTATCCTTCTCTAACTTCAAAAAAGGATATTTTTTGTTTCATTTCTAATAAATCAAACAGTTAAACAGGGACGTACTTAGATTTAAGCGTCAATAAATTAACAACATAATAACTTTAGGTGCAGTTGCATCGTGAATGGATTGACTATTTTGTTTGTCATTATTTTCCTTAGTGTCACAAATCCAAACTGAAAGATACCAAGAAATCACACTGGTCATCGCTTAAATCATGTAAGATTGCGAATTTAATTATAATTAGAAAAGTTTTGATAATACCTACATAACATTTAAATTTTCTAAGTAATTTAGATTCATTGAAAAAATAATCTGATGACACTGATTAATAAAAAATAATATTTTTAAAATGATGGCCCAATTCGGCCCTATTAGTCAAAGGAAGCCGCCGGTCATAGTGTACTTTGTCGGATCCAACGCGGCTCGATTATTCTTCCTTTGAGGTCGCCGCCGCCGTTTGTGAGTGCGTGCCGAAAGGCGGCAATTTCTTTGTCGGTAACTTTTAGCATTTTGCAAAAGAAGCCCGACATCTTGAGGTGTGTTCACACTACACACTTGATATAACTTAATTAGATTAAGTACTCCGATATAAAAGTTAGGTTAAAAAAAAAATTATTGGTCTGATACTGATACTTGCTCAATAGCTTATAATATTATTTAAATATGTCATCAGCCGATCCAGTCAATTACAAATTGCCTATTTACTTTGCTTATTATTGTATTTAATATTATTTTAATATATTTTGAAAATAATGTTACTTTAAAGTGATAAAATTTCTTCTAAATTCTTATACCTAGAGAAATGTCGTCTACCATTATAGCATAGAATTTGCATACGAGACTTCTGTGAGATAAAATTAGTGAAATCAATAAACACTAACTACTAATTTACTGCACTGGAGACCCCGTGCCCTGCAGTGGCACGTATATGGGCTGATACAGTAGTAATACTAATTGTTCAGATGAATTATTATGAACTCAAATAGGAAAGCTTTGTATCTAATGTGAACAGGCCTTTATCTTTCAAGAATCAAAATAATAATTTATTTTTTATTAGTTGAATTCGGATTGCGATCGCGTGTGCATGTATTAGTCGTGTTTATATTATTGTAAATTCGTTTTCAGTTATTTTGAGTAAATTTTATTAATTGAACTATGCTTTGCACATTACCCAATTTGATAGCTTTTGATGTAACTTGTGTTATGTGAAATGCAAAAGAAAAAGTGATTTGTGCTACCAAACTGTGACAGTGTTTTCGTGCGGGTTTTGGCGGATCCTGCGCTTCCAGCTTTGCCTATCAAGGTCATTACGGTTTACATTACAAGGTCAGTTAACTATTTTGGTGGTCATTAATGACAACTAACCAGCCCATATGAGTCACCGACGGCCTCCGTGGCGCAGTTGGTAAGAACCGCCTGTGAAATGAGAGACCGCGGGTTCGGTTCCCGCCCCGAGACAAATAATTTCCGTGAACCATAATTATTTTTCTAATACCCGCGACACAAGATTTGTATCTTAGTGTGGGGTTAGTACCCATGTATGTGACTGTTGGCAGTATTAATTTAATATCTTTTTTATGTACCCTGAGCGTGATGTACACAATCGCACGACTTATAAGTAAATAATGAGCTCTCCTTATTTATTGTTGAATGTCTACCGTTCAGTTGTAAGGTTCAATCACTTTAGCTTAACATGTTAAGGGGTAGCATGTGTAACGTTAGTTTTTTTTTCTCGGTATCTTTCTTAATTTTCGCTAGCGCCATACAAATCCGTCTTAATTAAGATTCCTTCACCATATACTATAATGTATATTGGCAGGTGCGCCGTTTTCTTGTCCACCCTGTATATAGATTTGAACATTATTTAAACACGCATTTCATTTTAAGATATGACTGCAGATGTTTAACCATAAAACATCTGCGAGTCGTTTTATTAAAGTAAGAATTTTTATGTACCGTATTGTGTAATATTAGTTAAAAAGATGCTGTGCTAAATTATTGTTTCCTAATTGTAATGGGCCGTTCATGCCGGGGCAATAAAACTGTATTATTATAGTTAAGTTCTTTAGTGGCGGCAATCCTTTGCAACAAATTTATGTTTTTTAGACAATAGTACACATGTTTGGGTAAACCTTTCGGTTTGGACAATAGCCCAGATGTTTGGGCAGACCTTAATTTTTAGTTGAAAGGATAGACCCTATTTTATGGCTTAAATATATTTTCTGTAAGATTTATCCCCACCGATCCTCATTCGGATAGTCCTATAAAAGGGTCGGTTTATTTGGATGAAAAAGACAGTCTGCCATCTCTCGTCACGAGCACATCTCGCTCCGAGTCGCATAGTTATAATCTTACTCTGTCTGTGAATGTATTAAGTGTTAAATTATAAAATATACGATAGTTAATTCCTGAAAGTTAGTGCTCATTCTAATACCTACACTTATAACCACCAAACGGTAATCATCACAAGCGGAGTACCACAGGGATCTCATTTAGGTCCGTTGTTATTTATTATTTTTATAAATGATCTCATTGGCCGCCTGAAATGCCCCTGTTT
This sequence comes from Hyles vespertilio, assembly GCA_009982885.2. NCBI lineage: Eukaryota > Metazoa > Arthropoda > Insecta > Lepidoptera > Sphingidae > Hyles > Hyles vespertilio. The sequence goes on along the minus strand of CM042833.1, from coordinate 37,153,767 downwards.
ATTGTATGCTGATGATTTAAAAGTATTCAATGCGATAACTAGTATTAATGATGCAATTGCTTTGCAAAGCGATCTGGACCTTATTGGTGAGTGGTGTTCAGTCAACCGTATGATCTTAAATGTACAAAAATGTTTTGCATTTCGTTCACTCGTAAAATTAATAAAATTAAATTTGATTATAAAATTCTCCATCATGGTCTAGATCTGTGTTTCCCAATTAGTGGTACGCGTACCCCCAGGGGTACGTGAAGTTGCATCAAGAGGTACGTGCGGCTATCCGTAAAAACAAGGACAATGTCCAAAGTATTATTTTATTACGATCATCATCGTAAAAGCACGGAGCACCGAGCACTGTAACTGACCGTGCGCTATACCGCGCCTCCCGCATCTCACGTCATTCGGCCGCCCCCGCCATCCGTCACCCGTTCCCGCTTCCCGCCAGTTCGGCTTTTGTCGTGAGCCGTGTGACAGTGTTTTGTTTTGATTGTGAATTAGGTACTAAGCGTCGCGTTACCTCGGCCTAATATACTTTGGAAAAAGGTAAGATTATGTTTTAAAACTACTTTTTAACTTACACTTTCATTATGAATTGCTATAGAACGTAAAAATGTTTAGTTAGTTTTTCTTATAATTTAAAAAAATCGTATAGTTATAATAATAATATATGAGTTGAGTTGCTTCAGTTTTACACGTGTTCGCGGTTACTATTTTGTAAGGTTTGTAATAAAAAAATATATAAGCCGGCTTATTAAGTCCAGTTGTATTTCAGATAGAAAAGTGGCTGATAAGTCGCCAAAAGGTTGGCGTGGTATCAGGCAATACTGAACAGTCACCTGACAATGATGTGTCATCCTCTACCAGTACTCCGACACAAGAAAAAAGAAAACTTGATAACGAGGAATCGTCTCTCAAAAAAAGGAAACATGATGATAGTTATATTCAGTTTGGATTTACAAGCTCTGGAGATCCTGATTCTCCGTTGCCACAGTGTGTCGTTTGTGCAGAAACGCTGTCAAATCATTCGTTAAAGCCGTCTTTACTACGTCGACATTTAGAAACTAAACATGCTAACTTGAAAAACCAGTCGGTATCCTTCTTTCAACATAAATTAAAAGATCTCAAACAAAGACAAAAATCTATTGCGGCGCTCTTTCAAAACACGAATGAGAACGCTCTGCAAGCCTCCTTTAGAGTGAGTTATTTAATAGCTAAGCAAGCGAAACCTCACACTATTGGGGAGAACCTTATATTGCCTGCAGCAAAAGAGATAGTGAAATGTATGTTTGGAGAAAAAATGGCACGAGAACTTGATGTTATTCCTATGTCAAATAACACTGTCTCTTGTCGTATTGTAAACATGTCAGAAAATCTGAAAACCCACCAAATTAAACGGATTTTAGAAAGCGATTACTTTGCCATACAACTTGTTGAATCCACAGACATAACAAACTTGGCTCAACTTTTAACGTACGTTCGTTATGTTCATTCCAAAAAGTTTTATGAAGAATTCCTGTTTTGTCGTACCCTTTCGATTCGCACCACCGGGGAGGATATATTTCATATGGTCGACAGTTTTGTAAAAGAAAACCAATTGGATTGGTCAAAATGTGTGGATATGTACTGATGGTGCCAGAGTAATGACTGGTCGTTTTTCAGGACTTGTAAAGCGGATACAAGATATAGCCCCAGAAGCAAAATGGACGCATTGTGGAATTCATCGAGAGGCACTGGCTTGCAAAAAAATTCCAGCCAGCTTAGATATTACTCTCAAAAATGCTGTAAAAATTGTTAATTTAATCAAGGCCCGTGCCACTAACTCTAGAATTTTTGCAGCTATTTGCAAAGAGCTTGGCAGTGAACATGAGATCCTGTTGTTACATACTGAAGTGCGTTGGTTGTCCAGAGGAAGAGTTGTTTCGAGAATGTTTGAGTTAAGACATGAAATTTAATTATTTTTGGTCGAGCAGGGACACGATGAGTACAAACAGATGTTGACTGACTCTTTGTGGGTGCAAAAATTGGCTTACTTGTCAGATATATTCACAAAATTAAATGAGTTGAATTTGGGACTACAAGGCCGTGATACAACCATATTCTCTATGCAGGAGAAAGTTGAGTCCATCATAAAAAAATATCCCTTTGGACATCATTGATTGACAAGTGTAAATATGACCAGTTTCCGAATCTTAAACTTTTTTTGGATGCAACTTCTTCGACAGTAAATGAAGATTTAAAATCGGATATAAATACCTTAAAAACTAAACATCGTCACAGACTTCAACTTGAAGACGATTTAAGATTGAAACTAACTGAAGGACAACCAGATTTTCAAGAGCTGTGCAAAGAAAAACGTGCACATTTGTCACATTAGTGTCTTCGCCAATACATCATATTATTTTCATTTTCACTATTGTACTGTAATTTGAAGAAAATAAATGTTATTTAAACTGACTTTTTTTTTATTTATCACTAGCTGTGCCCCGCGGTGTTACCCGCGGGTTAAGTAGCTGTTAATCCAAGTTGTCGACTACCTGTATACGAAATTTCATTAAAATTGGTCCAGGCGTTTGAGCGTGAAAAAGTAACAAACATACACACACTCACAAACTTTCGCATTTATAACCTTAGTATGATTGCTCCAATAAGGGGTACGCAGGTATGAGGTCTTTTTTGAAGTGGTACGCAACAAAAACTAATTGGGAACCACTGCCCTAAATCATTTTGAAATTATACTTACGTTATATGTTTGGAAAGGGGATCCAGACAACTTGGTCCAACTACGGACATGAAATTCATGATCACCGAAATTTTACGTGAATTTTTGACCATTTACTGGTAATAGGTCTGTCTTAATGCGAGAGACCATTTGGGTGTGTCTCACCCTAATGTCTATTTCTCCCGCCAAACAGCAGTTTAAATGCACTGCTGCGTTTCGGATTGAAGGACATTGTAGCCAGAGTAACTACTGGACATATTGACTTTACCATCCTGAGACATGAGATGTAAATCTTATGACTCAGGATGGCGAGCGCAATGGATGCCAAGCATTGCTTTGTAATTCATGGTGCTTTTAGGTTTTTCTACTGTTCATGAGCGGTCGTATCGCTTACCATCAGGCGAAAGGCAAGCTCGTCTCGCAATTCTTTTAAATAAAATAAATAAAATTATGCCGTCGAAATCAGATTTACAATAAAATTAGTAGTAAAACTGACACAGACCCTAAAATAAATATCGTTTATGCCAACGATATTTTTGGGGTATTTATATTTTGAGGTATTTATATTTATCATAAAATTTTAAAGCGGACAGGGGTCACGCAGCGTTCCCTCGCCCTCATGCACCGTAGAAAAACTTTTAACTATTACAAAATTCAAAGCAAAAAATTTGCAAGAAAGCATATTATAAAATCTCAGAATATTAAGATGAAAAAACAAGGCTTGGGAATATAATAAAATTAAATAAATGCATAGTATCTCATTTAAATTAAGTAACTTTTTGCATTTGCTTTGTAAGTGATTGGGTAAGTCATGCTCGCTAAAAAGCCTGTGCTTGCGGTGGCGTCGTGTGCCGGGTCGGTCACTTCCCTGTTGCATGGTTAAGGAGAACGTGAACGGGAGCTGCTTGCGTCGACAGGTCTGGATTAAATATAAGTAAATATTAATATAAGGTTTTCACAATTAAGCTGAAAACATATTGTAGGTTTTTGTCTTACGCATAGAGTAAAGAAGCGGCCATAAATACTAGAGCAACGCGTCTTACAGCGATCTGAACAATAGATTCTTTTGTTGTGTGCACACTGTCGGTCGAAATTCGAGGGCATGACCTTCAAAAACAAAAAACGTCTGAGACATACAGCGCAACTAACATAAATTGACAAGTGGTGAAATTAGGAACTAGAAATGAAAGTAAAAAAATTTTCAACGCTTTCATTAAAATATTCTTTCATAATTTATACAATGTACATTTATACTAGTAGTCCAATAGTAGTAATGATTATAATGTCCAATATAATTAAATTTGAAGAGAGAAAAAAATAATGGTTTCTCCGTGCACCACAGCGCTTTTGGGTGATTTGCGATTGTGGATCAAATCAAATCAAAATATTCTTTATTCAAATAGTCTTTCACAAGATCCCTTGAATCGTCCTTCTCTGCTACCACCGCTTCGGAACGTGTTGTTTGGACAAACTTGAATTTACACAACAATAGGTTTTGTAAATATGGCTACCAGCTTTTTAAGCCAAACTAATATAACATTTCTTAAAACTTACAATTAAATTAGAATTTATAATACGTACAAGGTATAATTTTCTTTATGCAATCTGCATACAAATTAAAATTGTTGAATACAATTTGGACATTTCTAATTATTTACATGAGGTGTGGCTGGGAATCTAACTTGACTTAATAGAAATAAACACCGCAGTTCTTTGACCAGTTGTTTGTAAATACTAGACTGGACGTAATTGACAGCCTCCGTGACGCAGTTGGTTAGACGCCGCCTGTGAAACGAGAGGCCACGGGTTCGATCCCCGCACCGAGACAAATGTTTGTGAGGCCCACAAGTATTTGTCTCGGGTCTGGATGTTTGTGAGACCGAAAAGTCTCTCGTAGTTCCCGATACCCACGACACAACACTTAATTGATTTTAATGTGGGGTCAGGACTATGTATGTGATTGTTGAGTGTATTTATTTATTTAATTATCAGTAATTAGCCAAAAGTTCGTCTGTGCGTTCATTTAAAAAATGGAAGAAAAACGATTAGAGTATGTGCGTAATAGAGAAATTATTTATAATGTTAAATGTAAAGAATACAAATATGCTTACTTAAAGTAAGAAGTATGGGAACAAATAGTCAGTACCTATTTGTACTAAAGATAATAAAGTATCATACTAAAGATAACGGAGTAATTTTTTATACAATCAAATATTAAGTATTGATGTTAAAATTTCTATATACACGCGCTGTTTTAGGAATTATAATAGGAAAAAGTTTACTTTGTTATTTGTCTTCAGGTAGTCTCTTTTTTGTTTTCTTTTAAAATGATACTGGTAGTAGAAATATATAAAAAAAAGACAACAAGAACAAGACGTGTGCTCGAAACACGATCTTACCTACTTTGGAATTCACACATTTTATACATAAGTACATATTTCTAATATGTGTACACGGCATTGTTGCTTAACATTTTTCCACAGTAAATTTATTCTCAATGTGTAATCTATGTTTGCGTACAGAATTTAATCAATCATAGTATTATATAATTGATTGATGTGTGATTTAATATTAATTGAATCATTGATTTTGACAATAAAACAGTTGCAAACTCGAATGTTCTAGTACCGCAGGTTATCACAGACTTAGGACTGTTTATAATAAGCGCCAACTAGGATTAATTTCATTTTTAAAAATATATTATTTATTTATTTATATAGAGATGAGATAAAGAGTACATTAAAATCGACTCTTTCATCCCTAAAAGCTTAGTCATTGGCAGACGAGAAAACCGTCCTTTGTCAATGAAATTAAAAGAAATAAAAACGTACGCGGGCCCTCTGACGACCCGTACGAACCATATCAGTCGCGCTCTTTACTATAGTTTTGTACTCTTTACTCTATGCGTAAGACAAAAACCTACAATGTGTTTTCAGCTTTAAGGTGAAAACACATTGTAGGTTTTCGTCTTACGCATAGAGTAAAGAAGCGGCCATAAATACTAGAGCAACGCGTCTTACAGCGATCTGAACAATGGATTCTTTTGTTGTGTGCATATTATAGGTCATACGCTTAAGACGTGACCACAGACTACATAGAAAGAACCTTGTACGTTCCCTTAGATTATATACTCGGTACGTTCCATTGTCCTGATTGGTCAGTTGACCCCATACTTACCGCTCTTTACTCTATACGAAACCTACAATGTGTTTTGAGCTTTATTCACTGCTTTGCGAAAAAGAGTATAGGTATATACTTATAGTAAACCGTTCTGGCAACACCACTAGGTTACCACCCACTGCTTCACGCGGTTGTCTTCCCGTGCACTAGCGAGAATTAGGTGCTTGCGTGCAACCGTCGCGCTCACTCCTCGCACGGTGTCTCTTTCCACCATGCGCTGTTGCCGCTCACGTGGCCTACGTGACTTCTTGCGCATAGGCAACCGCCCCGAGTCCTAGAGGACATTGTTATGGTGTCAGTCGTCCCCTTGGTCGTCCCGGAAGAGCCTGACAGGTTACACGGTAAACTTTATACACAATAAACTTTATACTGAGAAACCTCATGTTTTTATTATATGTAGAAAGTAACCCTCCTCATATACTGATTTTTCGTTCTGGGCGACTTCGCTTCACTCAGCTACATTAATTATAGCGTAAATATATTCGTATCAAAAATATTTATTGTAAATTTACAACAAATTATTAATGAACTACTCCGATTTAAACCAACTTGTAAATTATGTAATAATCACTACATTGTAACTGGTTTTCAAAAGAGCGACACTAGAGTTTCTTGTCCGTTCTTCTCTAGTGAAAACCGCTTTCCGAACCAGGTGGTAGATAAAAAATGACTGAATCTAAGGCTCAATTGCACAAACTAACTTTGCCTATACCTTTGCCCTTGAAACTGTCAATTCCATACATTCGCAAGGTCAAATACATCTCAAATGTATGGCGATGACATTTTCATAGGCAAAGGTATTGGCAAAGTTACTTGGTGCAACTGAGCCTAAACGATGTTGAACATTTTAATGGACTCAATAAACTATTTACATTTCATAAGCGCGTCGCGGGCAGGGAGTAAAGTGAGGCCCAGTAGGGGCGCGGGTGAGGACGGAGGTGAGAAAATAATTACCTGTTATTAAAATTCAATTCTATTATTATTAAGTATCACAATGATTTATTTTTAGGGCTCCGTATCTAAAAGCTAAAAACGGCACCCTATTACTGAGCCTCCTCTGTCTGTCTGTTACCAGGCTGTATCTCTCTGTAACAGAAAGACGCTTAAATTTTCACAGAATATTTAGTTGCATATTACCTTTCAAAATAAATCTTATATATAAAAATGAATCGCAAAATGTGTTGGTAACCGCATAATTTAACAACGCCTGGACCAATTTGGCTGATTTTGGTCTTGAAATATTCGTGGAAGTCCTGGGAAGGTTTTAGGGGTGAGAAAAATAGGAAAATTTCTGAGGAAGATACTAAAAACCTTTTTTTTGGGTATCGTTTAAGCGTGATGCGTCCAGCCAATATAGGATGATCTTTGTTTATTTGACGGGAGACGTAAAAGACGGTCCAGCTTCAACTACCATCCAACGTAAAATGATCTATCTTTCCATTGTCTTTCATTGACGGCTGACGAAATAGAACAAAATTCAAAAAATGTGTACATCGTGTTTATCGTGTATATAATATTATCTAGATACGGCGTCTTGCGCATAATTTTGTGAAATGTCAATTGAAATCATGTTCATATCTACCAAAATCGCCCATTGTTTTTTGAGATTATTGCAACAGTTTTAAACAAGGTATACTCTATCGAAGCGTTTTGCCGGAGTACACCAAAATATATCTAATTATAATTTTTCGTTTTCATAAACGACATTGTTTTTGAATTGATACTTTTAGATGCGCTGGGGGACATATTTAAATTTCGCATTAATATTGTTTTTAGACTCAAGAATAAAAAGAATATTGGTACGTTGATGCCGTATCTAGACATTATAACGAAACGATATGCAGTTTTATATTTTTAAATATTTGTTCTATTACTTACGTCACCTGGTAAGGCAGTATGAAGGTTTTATTAATTTGTATATGGTAACGTACTAGACCCGCACTAAGCCAGCAGGGTGGACTATAATATCTTCTATAATATAAAAATGAATCGCAAAATGTGTTGGTAAGCGCATAACTCAACAACGCCTGGACCAATTTGGCCAATCCTTTTTTTAAATTGTTATTATTACTTTATTACTAACAAAAAGTAATGGCGTGCAATATTATTAGGAAAAACAGCATTTTGGTGCTGAAATAAGGGACGGAATATTGGATGGACAATAAAAAACGCTAAAGTTTTTAATGGCAAAATTTTATAAGGCAATCTTTATAAGTACATGTATATGGAGAGACGGGATATAATAGAGTGGAAGGTACGGGAGAGGGCTGGGATAGCTGACAGATTTGATAGGACGAAATGTAAATGCACGTTATAAGACGGGATGGATAATAAAAGAAAAAGGACGGGACGGATCGGGAAGAGACTGAACAGACGGATGAGACGGGATTGAGCCAGACAGTAGGATAGCTATGTCAAGTTTAGGTATACAAGAGATTAATACGAAAAATAACATGTATTTGGTGTGGAGTGGAATCAAAAAATATATGCACCCAGGCGAAGCTGGGTCGGGCCGCTAGTAATTATATAAAAATAAAGTATACAGGGTATATCAAGAGTGCTACCGAAAACGCAACGGTAGTTTTAATGACTTCAGACACAATGAAAATAAATTTTGTGATATAATTTGACTTTTTATTTATTTTGTTTCTATCGTCGTATTAGGGTGGTAAATACATGTTTTTTTCTTAAATAAATAGTGCACATCCTTTTATTTTCAAAATATATCGGTATATTTCAAGGGGGCTCGAAACAAGTAATAGGTGTAGTGAAATAAAATACTTTTTCTTTAAAACATTTATTTCCGAAATGGTTACAGTTACTATAAAAAGAATAAATATGAGCTGAGACCAAAATACTAGTACTAATCCAAACACATTCACATTGCCGTAGAAATATGTGTGGCACGATGGCGGATGGGCGCTTGACAGCAAAGGTATGTTACATCTCGAACGAGGCAAAATAAAAAGGTAGTGTGACAACGGCGCCCGATACTGGAATGCAACTTAAGTATAAGTTGCGCTTAACTACGTTAATCCCGCTTAAATGTACTGGCTAAGTGCGCCGTGTACAGTTAAGAGCAACTTATTATTTGAATGGCGTTCCAGTATCTGGGCACAAGACAGATACACAAAGTCAATAAAGTACAAGTGCTCCGAAGCGGCAGCACTCAGTATTTTGTGCGTTGATTGAAAAAACGTTTTGGTCGTTGTTGAAACGTTATGACTGCGTTTACGCAGAATAGACCACTAGTGACTGCGTATTAACCATGTTTTAACAACGCTGCGATGAAGCAGCACCCTGTGTATCCGACAATGCATCAAAATTGGTGCGTTTTGAGGAACCGCATCGGGCCCGCTATGTTGCCCAACCTTATGTTTTTTGGCTTGCTGAACATAATTTTTATTTTTGAAGTGATAAAATTTTTATGGTTTGATTTTTTTTTGCAATAAAAAGCGACACGAAAATGGATACCTACCTCAAAAAAGTTCAGATATTATAAAAGTTGAGAAAATTATAGGTTTAAGATTATCGATTAAAAACATAGGATGGGCCCTTCTGTACATTTCGAGTTTCAAAATTATGACCGTGAACACACACACACATTTTACCGAATCACTGATCTTGATATTTGGGACAAAGCTTTTTGTGTGAATGCGTAATTTATAAATGCTGCGCACACAAAATATGACCATTGGGATATATAAATTATGGGAGTTGATTTCTACGAGAACTTCAATATTTTTGGACTATACATAATGTATTACTACCAAGCATTGATATACCCCGAATTAAATAATATTATTTTCTACTAGCTGTGCCCGCGACTTCGTCAGCGCGGAATTTAACAAAAACTTTATTTTTCTAAAATAAAAGATTTTTTCTAAAATAAATGAAGCCTAAGTTACTCCTTATTATATCAGCTACCTGACAATAAAAGTCTAAGTTACTCCTTATTATATCAGCTACCTGACAATAAAAGTCCCGTCAAAATTGGTCCAGCCATTTCAGAGATTAGCCGGAACAAACAGACAGACAGACAGACAATTTTTAAAGTTCATTTTCGGAGTAGGTATCGTGTATATAACGATATGTAGTAGGACATTTTTTTAATTTTCACTTTTAAAACAGACACTTCAATTTTATTTATACAGGGTATATCAAGACTGCTACCGAAAACGAAGCCGGGTGGTAGTTTAAGCGACTTCAGACACAATGCAACAGAAAAAGTTGAAAAAATAAGCGACAATTTTTTTTTTTGAAATTTTTTTCCTATTGCCATATTTTGGTGGTAAATAATTTTTTTCCTAAAATAATAGTGTATACCCTTTAATTTATAAATACTCTAACATATAAGAGAGTTTAAATTATTATTTTAGCAAAAACTATGGATTTACCACCCAAAAATGACGATATTTAAAAAATCATAAAAAATAATTGTCACGTTTCTATGCGAAAATTTTAGTTGCATTGTGTTTGTAGCCACTAAAACTGCCACCCGGCTTCGTTTTCGGTAGCAGTCTTGAGATACCCGGTATGTATAGAAGATTACTGTCTCTGTCACTCCCACGTAGTCACACTATCTCCCTCGCGCTGCATTGGATTCGTGCTTGTCTAATACATGCGCAAAAATATGATTCGTAGTAGTGCTGTCTCCTCCAAAGTTATAACACCAATGTGGTAAAGTTATATTAAAGTACTTATAGGATTTACAGTAACATCCAAAGCGTATGTTCTTTACATGGTTTCTATCAATCTAGAGCCAACAGTACTCAAAAAATTATCCTATTCGTTACACCACATACAAGTTACAACGGTAGTAATTTAATTATTAATTAATTAATAATAATTAAATTACTTAAGAAGAATTTCTATAAGCTTACAAAACATTCGAAGCAACGATGCATTTAATACAGCACTATATTTTTAATATTACCCAAACTGTAAACAAATAGAAAAATAAGTTATTGGCATCGGTTTGGTGTTAATAGGCATTTCAACGACAGAGGTGTGGTCACACTAGGAAAACGATATGTAACAATATATTTCTCCGATGAAAAAGAAATCACTAAAATAAGTTCAAAGCTGTCGAAGATATTAAACATAAATTTTTCAACCGGTTTCAAATAATTTCAAGTTATTTAAAGTGATGATGGATTTTTATTAATGGAAAATCAAAAGATAACGTTGACTGCATCGTTAGTGAACATACAACATGAAACGTTTCTATTGTGACTATTTTTATACACTTTTTTACTTAGTATTTACAATGTTATGTAGACCATGCCCACCAAATTTAGTGTCCGGTAACAACCTCCAGAATTAACTCGCTAAAATCACACAAATCACATTGTACATGTACAAAACCTTAGTCGATGCTCGCTTTACGTTACACAAAAATAAATACTACTTTTTAAATAAGTACGCAAAACATATACATAGCAAATATATTATAATACTGTTGTTGTGGATACCCAAGCGGTTTCTCGCTTCCGTGTGAAAATCCTTTGTGATCTATGTGTAATGTTCCAATGAACACACACGATGGCTAATGATAGACAAACACAATATCGTTAACACTAGACTATACGAGACAAAAAATAGTGAAGTATTTACCTATATCTAAACACTAATAACTATACAAGTAAATAGCAAAGCGTTTTCCACACCGATTATAGCATCAAAACAATTTTCTTCACAGCTCTATCATCTCACTACATAATAATGGGGAAAATATTATGAGATTTATATAATAATTTATAGCTAACATTATAGTCGAAGGATCCATTAAAATTATAGTCACTACTGTTGAGACTTGTCACAAGCATGCGATTAGACTATCAGTCGTCATCGCGATACCTACTAAACCTTATAATATTTTTAGTAATACTACATACATATTACAAAATAAATACAAGGACATCGTAAGTATGGACATATCATTTGACATACGTGTAACATGCTTTTACAGTGGCTCTATTCATCTTACACTTTGTTTATCCTTGCAGATTACTCTATTCGCCGACGGAGAGTACGAATGTTCGAACATTCGACATCCGGAAGATAAAAGATTTATATTTCTAAAAATCAATACTATTCTGTGTGGAACTTATCATTCACTCCGAACTGAGCCCAAGCTGTGACGTACACCAGAAGATTCGAACTTAACTATTCAGGCATCTGCGTACAGTTTTACGTACGATGTTCGAACATTAGTCTTCGTGTCAGAGTATAGAGTAACCCCCCTTATCTTAACATTATTGAATTTAGCAAACAGGGAATTTAAAACCAACCTCACTACAAAGGTGAAATAAATCATAATAATTTACAATTTAGTAAACCATAACAGGGATGTTGACTTATTTTTTGGAATTGCTTTTATTTTATAAATATACCCTAAATGCGAAAAAGATTGTTTTGCTATTTACGACTTTAAATACGCAAACAAAATAGTTATCAAAATTCACGCTAAAACGCTCCAACGTACGTCGATGATTACGAATAATTAGGTTCTCAAAATATTATATTAGGTTATAAAATACTGTCCTAAATATTTAAAAAAATAATTTACGCGAATTTGTAACATCAGTCAACATCCCAATTACCGTGGCAATATATGAACAAATATAGTTATTTTTTCATACTTAAGAACCATATAACAAAAAAAACGTTTTCTTATTTTATTCGTAGTACTCTCATTTATGTAAGTTTAGATTTATTATAAGGAACGAAGCCATTATAAAGTATGATCCGAAAATGTACCCAAACCCATAAAACCATGTTCATGATTGCGGTTTTTGACCCACATCTCATTACACACAAATTATAATTATTCACGCATTCCCAGTGGGTATTCACAAAGTTTTCTGATAATGTTCCACTTCAACAAAAATCATTAGAACACATACCTTTCAGAATACAACTCACATTTACTTAAATAAAAGGAAATTTAAATTTTTGAAATTGACAATTTCTTAAGATAATTCAAATATTACGATAATAATTATAATTGGTTTGTAATGTGTTTAGTCAAATAATATTAAATTTAATCAATCTATTTTGATTGAATTAATATAATTATTTAAATTGTGTTTTTTTAATTAGGATCATTTCCTGGCATTTTGTTGCCCTTTTACATATTGGCATTTCATATTTCTAGATTTAGTCGTTGTAACTGCGAGTTGATAAATTTAAACAGAAAAAAAATATATACTAGAAAATATTTTCATTCATAAATCGTTGTTCTAAATCTTCTATCAATAAATTGTACTTTAGGCCGAAGTTCTAAATGTGAATCGATTCTGTAAAAAATTTATTTTAAATCTATAAATAAATTGGTAACCCGTCTCTATTATATTATTCGTCTGTCAGTCATCTTCAGATAGCAACTGGAGGTCTACGACTTGAGAGGAATGTTATTTTTAAGGATGACTGGCAACCGTGCATACAGTGGATACTTATAATTATCTATTTATTAGGATATAGGTAATAACTGAAAACTAAAATGTGTGAGTTTGATCATTTTTCATGACGCGTTGATCAATATGATTTTCTGAAGTTGAGTAAAAAAACTGTGCAGTGAAGGAAAATAGCCCTGTTTAAATAATGAAACCGCCGTTGAATTTATCGAACTGATAAATGAGACAACTTGTTTTTAATACGATATCAATATTTTACAATAGGTATTATTAAAAAAATGGGTTGTAACATCTTTTTTTCATAATTTTATAAGGCCTTTATACCAATGCTGTCTCGTTGCTATTTCCAGAACATCTACAACCTATGAAATGCTTGGCATCAAGTTTTGAACTAATAAGGTCGCAGATATTTAAAAATATATTAAGCTTCCATTAAGTAGTGTTATAATTGCAAGATACTTTGTTTATCGGGTACCAACTTTAATACCTATGGATTTATACTTAAAACTACTTAATACATGTAAGTTTAAGAAAATACCCCTTTGTTTCATAAAATTCGAATAGTTGGCTTTATACACTACTAAAATCAAATAAATCACTAAAATATTAGTCGAACATATTTGAGTAATTTAGTTTAATAGTAAATGAAGGTTTTCTTAAAGGGTCTAAAGACACGATGATGTAAAATAGCACTAATCCTAACACATAAAAAATATTTTATTTAGTATCTGTACTGTACTTGGGAAACTGGGGTAAAAGCAAACAGAATTAGTTAGGTGCAAAGAATTATTCTTTTCCTAAAACTTTTAGACCGACAAACATCCTAATTTATTGAGGACAGGACATTATAATTAACAGATAACTTTCACAGTCGATCAGTCCATATATTTGGGCACCTGAAAAGAACAGTTTCACTCGAAAACCACACTAATACGGTTTTTAAATACTAACTTTAAACATACATAAACTCACGCCCTGAAGGGGTAGGTTGCTGTGCTTCAATACAACCACGTTTCGTCTTGTATGTTCCGTCCCACGATGTGAAACAAGCCAAACCTATTGCCTTATCGTGTACAAATTTCTGACTCCGGGCTGATATAGAACAATTTAACTTTTAAATTCAAATAAATTATACTCATACATATATGTATATGCAGATAGTTCTGTTTCGTGTTACATATCCTACACATGATAATACAAGAACACGTGTTCGCACTACTCTTGTTTACTTTCTCTCCGATACCTCCTTCAAGTACTTACAATAATCATTTATCGAACTAAGATACTGGCAACGGTCACTAGATTGTTCCTTACACATGACAACTGGATTCTAAATAAAGTCACTCAGATCCGTACACTATCTTCTTAATACAATATTAGGAGACAAAACGTGCAGTGACTCAAACCAAATGTTACACCTTGTCAAATATGTCTCATAAATCTTCGGATAATTAAGGCTGCAAAAAATGTTACTATCTCACTTATTTATATACGAATTAGAGTAAATTAGTCTTCCTAGAGACTTTTTAATTTAATACCTTGTGTTTCTAGAAATGCTATATTTAGTTGGTACTGTTAAAATTAAATTAAATTTATTACTGCATAATTTGGCAATTGATTTATTTTTAATAACAAATAAAACCCGGAAAGTTAAGATATATTCGACAATATTGTAAGTTAAAGTTTGTCTCTGACTGCATAGTAAATGCCTTCAGGCAGTGCGGGGTGTCGAGGTCACTTATAATTATAAGACAAAGATATTGCCCTAATTATGCACAATTAAAAAAGCACTTGAATGCCGTGTGTACCACTTATGGTTATATACAGTGAAACAAGCAGATGTTGTCCCAATACGACCGTTTTATTGATAATTAAAAAAAAACAAAAGTTTACATGACATACGTATTACAATTCGCGCATTCGTACAGTTTCACGTGCAGCATTCGAACATTCGAGTTTCGTTTCGGATCGTTGAGTAACACTCCCTGACTACATAACATTTTGAACTTGTATTTCGTATTTCAAAATTGTTTTATGAACTATTGTAGGTATCCGCTTTTAAATAAATACGTTTACGGATTATTGTATTTATTTGCTTACTGTTGTCTTTTCGGAATAATGTTCTTAATTGGAAATATTGGTTAGAATAATATCGGTACAATGTCTAATTGGGACAAAATCGCCTAGACTTATTTAAATACTTATATACACTACTGCTACATTGACTGTACAAAATACTAAGAAAATTATCACTTTAATTTATACTAGTTATTATGAAGTGCAAGTAGATTTAGATGTAAGTACGATTTAAATTGGCATACGAGGTATGCTGCATTCTTAAATCACTCAGACAGAAAAGAAAACACTGATTTTCATGGCCCACGAAATAAACACAATATATGAAATAAACATTTAAGAGACTTTAGCCACTGACTTTTTGTAGCGTCGAGCATACAATTTCAAAATCTCAGCATATAAAAATGTAATCTAATACAAATTTCGTTTGCTATGTTTCTGACGCTATAGAATCACTAGTTATGACTTAATAATGTACATGTTGACGCATCTACACGGATTTCTCGATGACTTTCGACAAACTTGATCACAGAGTATTAATAAAAAAACTCACTAACTTTGAACATCGGATGCGCACCTGGAATGGTGCTAATTTAGGACGCATAATGATAATGTAAATGTAAAAAGTAGCGTGACACGACCTCTGGCCAGATGGCGGGACGAGTAGCACGCGCGGGCCGCCAGCGACTGGATGCGGAAAGCAGCAGACCGGGCTCTGTGGCCTGCCGCGGGGGAGGCCTATTTCCAGCAGTGGACTGCAACGGGCTGATGATGATGATTATGATAATTGATAATGTAGTGAATTCGGCTTTAAACTTCCTCGTTTTACTGAAAGACATCGGCTGTTTTTTTGTTATAGGTGGCAAACGAGCATGCAGTTCACCTGATGGTAAGTGATGACCGCCGCCCATGAACATCTGCAGCACCGTAGGGCATGGAGATGCGTTGCCGGCCTTTAAGGTGGGAATACGCTCGTTTTATTAATGTTTCATGTTAATTCAATACATAACAATATAATTAAATACTAAAGAACAATATGTAGGTACTTGTTATTCTGTGGAACACTGTGAGCGGGGTGAAATCGATACACGCGGTCGATGCGTCCTCGTGCAGCACTAACACTAGGAGGCGACATGCACGTGTGCGGGGCGTTCCTCCCCAGTCCCCCACGCGTCTACTCAAACCCGACTGCATCTCGACGTGTCGCGTATTGTATACAAGTACATACACAGAATTTTGTGACCTAATAAAGCGCACTTGGCTTAGTCGTGTCTTTGAATTCGTAAACTTGTAACATATATGTCGATTTTAAATAAATAAATACACCCAGGAGTCACATGCATAGTCCAGATTCCACACTAAGATACGAGTTTTGTGTCGTGGGTATCAGTAACTACTACTATTACGAGAGATTTTTCGGTCTCACAAACACCCAGACGCGAAAACAAATGCCTGTGGATCATACAAACATTTGTCTAGCTGCGGGAATCAAACCCGCGGTCTGTCATTTCACAGCCGGCGTCTTACCGACTGGTACGAATATAACCTAGTTTGAATAAATAAGTACCTACTATAAAGCTATATTCACTTACAGCCGTTGCCATTAAACAATCCCTATTCAAAATTTGCTTTTTGACATTGTAAGCTCAGTCTTTTTTTTCTGCGTATAGCTTGCCCAATGATCAATCTCGGTTGTGAAAAAACTATTCAAAAAATCAATCTACTTTTAGGAGGGCTAATCTCTGATTTTAGATTCCTTTTTTTTGCAACCCAATAATTTACATGGATGATTTATCCCGCAACGCCGAAAGTATTATAATAAAAAATATAGTAATAGTTATAGCAGTGATTATTATATTAAAAGTATGTAGTCCACATATTGTTATATTTAGAGGGACGGCATCTATGCGGTTAGGATACTGATAGTGATGGTCAAACTCAATTATGATGTCTTCATGAAGACTAACCAGAACTAATTATACGCAGACCTTTAGCGTATAATTAGTTCTGCGGTTTGTTTATTGACTGTATGCTAATAGACCAATCGAAAAGTAGAAAATAATCCGGATTGACTTCAATCTACATTTTTCGATTTAGTATTGGCAAGGGTGATTACTGATTATGCACACTACCCTCTTTTAGAAATCTTATAACCTCATATATAAAAGCAAGAATATTTTAGCCATAGAAAGATGTAAAATGATGTACCGTAAAAAACCTAAATATTTAAAAAAATACAAAACAAACGGCAACCTTTCTGATGAATTAAACTTTAGGTTGTTACGTGATAGGGCTAAGAAAGCTGAGGAAAATTGTTACAAAGACTACATGTGTACTGTTGAAATGTCTGTCTCTCGCAACCCAAAGCTTTTTTGGTCATACATAAAAAACAAGAGCTTCTATCCGTCAACAATGACTTATCTATCTACCACATGTAATACGAGCGAAGGCATAAGTCAGCTATTCTCTTCCTATTTTAGTTCGACCTTTCTATCCAGTGGCGCATCACAATACAGCCATAGAATTACAACTGATCCTATTTGTGATTTATCAACCATCGAAATTCATGCTGAAAGAGTTCTTAAGTTATTAAGATGCCTCGATCTTAATAAATCAGCAGGCGCTGACACTCTCCTATCGTTATTCTTAGTCAAATGTGCTAGTGAATTGTCAACTCCTATTTCTATTCTTTTTAAACGCGAGGGTATCATGCCAAAAATATGGAAATCCGCTTTTGTGACACCGATCCACAAAAAAGGCCCGATGCATGATGTCAGCAACTATAGACGTATCTCTAAACTTTGCCATGTAGCCAACATTTTGAACGCATAGTTTTGATCAAGTGTACGACTGTTTCAAAAATACATTTATTCCCCAGCAGCATGGTTTTATTAAACACTAGCGGCCCGACCCAGCTTCGCCTGGGTGCATATATTTTTTGATTCCACTCCACACCAAATACATGTTATTTTTCGTATTAATCTCTTGTATACCTAAACTTGACATAGCTATCCTACTGTCTGGCTCAATCCCGTCTCATCCGTCTGTTCAGTCTCTTCCCGATCCGTCCCGTCCTTTTTCTTTTATTATCCATCCCGTCTTATAACGTGCATTTACATTTCGTCCTATCAAATCTGTCAGCTATCCCAGCCCTCTCCCGTACCTTCCACTCTATTATATCCCGTCTCTCCATATACATGTACTTATAAAGATTGCCTTATGAAATTTTGACATTAAAAACTTTAGCGTTTTTTATTGTCCATCCAATATTCCGTCCCTTATTTCAGCACCAAAATGCTGTTTTTCCTAATAATATTGCACGCCATTACTTTTTGTTAGTAATAAAGTAATAATAACAATTTAAAAAAAGAATTGGCCAAATTGGTCCAGGCGTTGTTGAGTTATGCGCTTACCAACACATTTTGCGATTCATTTTTATATTATAGAAGATATTATAGTCCACCCTGCTGGCTTAGTGCGGGTTGGCGGATTTTATTTCACGTAGAATTTAATCCGAAAAGTCAGAGGTGTGCCCTGGGATTTGAACCCGTGACCATCGTTAACTTGTTGGCAGTCGCGTCTAGTACGTTACCATATACAAATTAATAAAACCTTCATACTGCCTTACCAAGTGACGTAAGTAATAGAACAAATATTTAAAAATATAAAACTGCATATCGTTTCGTTATAATGTCTAGATACGGCATCAACGTACCAATATTCTTTTTATTCTTGAGTCTAAAAACAATATTATTGCGAAATTTAAATATGTCCCCCAGCGCATCTAAAAGTATCAATTCAAAAACAATGTCGTTTATGAAAACGAAAAATTATAATTAGATATATTTTGGTGTATTCCGGCAAAACGCTTCGATAGAGTATACCTTGTTTAAAACTGTTGCAATAATCTCAAAAAACAATGGGCGATTTTGGTAGATATGAACATGATTTCAATTTACATTTCACAAAATTATGCGCAAGACGCCGTATCTAGATAATATTATATACACGATATACACGATGTACACATTTTTTGAATTTTGTTCTATTTCGTCAGCCGTCAATGAAAGACAATGGAAAGATAGATCATTTTACGTTGGATGGTAGTTGAAGCTGGACCGTCTTTTACGTCTCCCGTCAAATAAACAAAGATCATCCTATATTGGCTGGACGCATCACGCTTAAACGATACCCAAAAAAAAGGTTTTAGTATCTTCCTCAGAAATTTTCCTATTTTTCTCACCCCTAAAACCTTCCCAGGACTTCCACGAATATTTCAAGACCAAAATCAGCCAAATTGGTCCAGGCGTTGTTAAATTATGCGGTTACCAACACATTTTGCGATTCATTTTTATATATAAGATAGATCAACCACTACTAATTTGGCCGGTTTTAATGAATACCTGCCTCACTATCAATATGGATTATGACAATCAAATAGATTCTATATACACAGACTATATAGTAAAGCTTTCGATAGGATTGACCACCAAATTTTACTTAAAAACATCTCAACGTTAAGCATACGAGGTAATCTCTTAAAATGGCTAACATCCTATGTTTTAAATAGAACGCAAGCTGTAGTCTTAAACGGGTATACTTCAGACTGGGTTGATATTCCTTCGGGAGTCCCTCAGGGCTCACTGTTAGGTCCTTTATTAGTTGTATTGTTTGTAAATGATATTGGATCTTGTTTTTTACATTCTAATTTCTTGTTATTTGCTGACATGAATTTTTTTCGAGTCGTCAACAATATTGCTGATGCATTACTTTTACAAGAAGATTTGTTATGGATCTCCCGTATGGTATCTCCCTGATAGGGCTACTATCGGTGCTGTGCGAAGAAAACTGCTCCAGAGCCAACGTTTGGCGTTGATATTCTTGTGCAAGGCATATAGAACTGTTAGTACCGAAGCTTTGCCTGTCCTAGCGGGTGTACTTCCAGACGATCTGGAGGTGCAACGTCGCGCCGCCATGTATTACTCTATTAGGGAGAATATGGATAAAAGATTTTTAACTGCACGTGAACTTTCAAGTCGACAGATTATTTATACCGCTTCTGTGGTATATAGCGAACTATCAGATTAATGGCAAAATAGATGGCAGGTATCTTTGAAGGGACAGCATTTATACCAATATTTTCTTTGCGTGCGTGATCGTTTGACGAAGACTTGGCTAGATGTCGATTATTGCGTATCACAGTTCCTCACGGGCCATGGTAACTTTAAGTCTAAACTATACTCTTTTAAGCTTGTTGAATCGCCTGCGTGCCCATGTTCAACAGCTAATTGCGAATATGAACAATCCGCGCATCATATACTTTGGGAGTGTCGTCTTTGGCAGAATGAGCGTAAAACCATGCTGGATAGTATGCAAATATCATCTGGAGTTGTATACTACACGGGCCTTGTAGAGACTAGGACGAATTTCCGTGCTTTCCGGCGTTTTTGCCATATCTATTACGGGAATCAAATATAACAGCTCACATAATAGGTCCCGTTTAAATGTAATAAGGATTTGATCCGTGGTGCTTTACAGCTGGCTTCTCCGGCTGTAAAAGTCTTTTTGCGAGGTTATTTACCTCTTCAGGTCAATGTTTTGTCACCCGCTTTGCACAGAGGGAAGTGGACAATAATTTATTTCCAACTCCTCCTATAAATTTAACTTTCTGATTGATTTCGTTCCGGGTTAGAGACAAGTTAGACATTCCCTTTAATGCTCATTACATTGCGTGCCACTGTTGATCCTGGCTTACAGGAGTTGCAGTGGTGGGTGTGAGGGCGGGACAGTCTGCTTTGCTATTAATTTTACAAGGAAACGTAACGTCATTTCTTTTCCATACAAATTAAAGGGGTCTAATATAAATTTTACTAATGTGGTTAGAGATCTTGGTGTGCTGCATGATACCAAATTATTATTTGACCAGCACATTGAACAAGTTATTGATAAAGCTTATAAAGCACTCGGTTTCGTCATTCGTGCCTCAAAGCCATTCAAAAATATGAAGACAATAAAAATTTTGATTGCTCATATGTTCGCAGTCATCTTGAATACGCGTGCCAAATTTGGAATCTACTTTATCATATATACAGGGTATATCAAGACTGCTACCGAAAACGAAGCCGGGTGGTAGTATTAGTGACTTCAGACACATTGCAACAAAAAATGTTGAAAAAAAAACGACGATTTTTTTTTGTTATTTTTTTCCCATGGCCATATTTGGATGGTAAATTCATTTTTTCCTAAAATAATAGTGTATACCCTTATATTTGTAAGGACTCTGAAGCAGGGACCGAAACCCATTCGACATAACGGTACCGGTATCGACGAATTTCGGTTACCTTTAAGATTTCGGTAACCGCTATGACGCAATATAAAGGTTACCCTTATATACGGGAACCGTTTTAATACCGGTAACCTAAAAAGACCTTGAATGCAAAAGAAAATGCGTTGTTATTGCATAACAAATAAAAATCATACTTGTCGTGTTGTTTACACAATATCGCTGGATACGGTTCATTTTAATTTTGGTGGGTAATTCTGTTGAAAAATTCATGAAATGAGTAAAGATAATTGTGTGGTATAGTGCCATAATGTTTAGTAAAGACAAACGGCGGTACACAAACAAACACACAGGCACTGCCCCCGCTTTGACTTATAAGGAACTTCGCATGAAACATAAAGGTAACCCTTATTTCGGTTACCGGTATCATACCGGTTAAATTCTAGGAATCGAATAAAATTGGCGGATACCGGTTACCATTAAAAATACCGGTATTACTTTTTTCGGTGGATACCAAAAAATACCGGTATTTTCGATACCGGTTTCGGTCCCTGCTCTGAAGTATAAAAGAGTTTAAATTATTATTTCAGCAAAAGCTATGGACTTTACACTCAAAAATTACGATATTTAAAATATTGTAAAAAAAAATTGTCGCGTTTTTTTTTTCGAAAATTTTCGTTGCATTGCGTTTGTACTCACTAAAACTACCACCCGGCTTCGTTTTCGGTAGCAGTCTTGATATACCCAGTATATGTATGTGTAGTAATAATATTGAAAAAAATCAAAAACGTTTTGTTAGGTATTTAGGCTTTAAGTTCCAACTACCATATATTTGCCTTACGATGAGCAATGTAATAAGATTCATCTTCTACCCCTCCATATTCGTAGAAATATAGCCGCCATTTGTTTTCTTTCGAAGATAGCTCAAAATAAAATAGATTGTCCCGATTTTCTTTGCAACATCAAGCTCAACATCCCTACCAGAAAACTAAGGTCGAGCAATTTAATACATGTTCCACGGTACCACAGTTACTTTCGTTGTAAGTTATTTGCCAAGAGCTATGCGCTTGTTTAATAAACTCAATCACACTTCTCAAATAGACCTATTTTATAGTAGCGTTCGTAAAATTAGTCATATCCTGACTAATGAGCCTAAACAGCTGTTGTAAGTTCATTCGATGTTTTTAAGTTATATCGTTAATTTCTAAATTATAATGTTTTAATTCTGTATGTGGTAGCTTTTATTTAGCATCTAGATATTTAGGATATTGTTAACATGTAAAATTAGCTGTAAGCTTCCCAAATATAATAAAATAAATAAATAAATTGGTAGTCTAAAGTACTAATATTAAAGTTGACTGTCAAGACAAGTGCAATAGATATTCAAATGGTGGAGAGTCCGAGACGTCGCGTTGTGTCCTCGTAATTGGCTACATCAATGGTTAGACATGGATTTTTACATATACATACACCTACACTGTACGTGCATATGTTATCGCATATAATACTAATGGTATATATTAACTATACTTAACATTAAGTTCGCGTACATTTTTAAAATTGTATATCCCGACCGCAATCAAGATCTTAATATTTCGTTTGGAGTTATATGAAGGGATCATAACTATTTTAAAAGAACTAATACTTTTATTTATTCCACAGTTCCGGAAAAGGGGAAAACTTGTCACCTGATGGTAAGTGACCATTGCAGCCCATGAACATCCACGACGGTTGCATCATGCATGTGCTGCCGGCCCGTCTAATCGAGAGGAGAGCGGGAAGGGAAAACGATGGAAACAGGGAGTGCATCCGACATCTCTTTTTATATACTTCTTTACTTTAGAATCCCTTATTTATAGACTTTTCAAGATCCATCATAGCAATAATGTCTAAGTATAGCTTGGCAAAAAAGATACTTTTTTAATGAGGGCGATAGCATTGAATTTAGTATTAACATGGCAACCCAATATACAACGACGAAAAATGTTTACATACTTGTTATTTTATGAATGGTTGTCAATAATCTGTTTATTTTAAATCAAAAACAAACAAAAACCTTAGGATAATATTATAGAAATATCTACATTTGGAATTATTTAGCAAACACAATGATATTTTTATAACGTTGCCATAATTGTATTTCTTTAATGCCAATTGTCACTGCATCGTATTCTTTTTTGCAAACTTAAATATATGGGGCATACCAAGTCAAGATGAAAACCAAAAAAATTAGACCTAACTACCGATTTGGTTTATACTCTGGTCAGCTATACTTCTAGTAGACGTGTATTTGTACAATCAATTTGTTTCGTATGATACTTTATTGCTGAGTAGTGGATGTGTAAAAACTCATAGTTCAGCAATAAAGCATCATACAAGATTCACGACCTCATTTATTTTTGGTTGTCTGCTTACGTGAAATGCCCCACATATTATCAAGCTTGATATACAGTGCGATCGAGCAACCATATAAATAAATTGAACCCTGTGTGACTCCCCCTACGATAGATTCTATGCAATTGCTCAACCCTGCTAATATAATAGAGGCAAATGTTTGAGTGTTTTTTTACGTAAAAATGACCCTTCGTTTTTCCAAATTAGTCCCTACCAATTTGGATGAAATTTAATAGGGAGGTAGCTGGCACTCTGGTTTAACATATATGTTATTCTCTATTTCGAGAATATGTAATATTCCCGTGGGATAAGCAGGTAATTAAAACTCAAAGGAATGGCATGGGATAGAGCATAGGTCGGATGAAAGGAGACAGGATGGGGTGTAACGGCATGGGATTAGAAAAACAGCATGCAGAACGGCAGCCACGTTGCGATTAAATATTCACACTAAAGTTGCACAATAATATATATTATTTTTGATTTCAACTGGAGTTGGATTAAAAAAGTATTAGCAACCAGATGAAGCCGGACGAGCCGCTAGTTTGTTATAAAAGTTTGATTTTTACACTGCAAGGCAATTATAAAATTATATTATGTTTAGATAGAATACTAAAAGTTGCTCAAAAGAGAGTGTCCATAAATCGAAACACGACGCACTTTACTATCACATTTTCATAAAATTGTGTTGTCATTTTTGTCAACGATAAATTAAGTACTTTAAAAATATGGCAATTTAAGCACATGGTCTAAGAATAACTAGACTAAAACTAGACTAAGTACACTAGAAGTTCTTAAAGTAATTCTAATCATCAAGGCGGATGGCGCTCTTACTAATGTTGCACTACGGCCTATGGTAATGCCGTCTGTACATACGTGTTTAATACTTATAAATATATGTATACCTTATAAACCGACATAAAAGTCTGTATCGCTCGCTAAATCTAATTTATATTGCTGAAATGTAAGGACTGCATCAAAAACATTATTCATAGGGTATTCCACTCTTTTGTGAAAACGATTTTCAAGTTGTTTCTAAGGAACTAGTAAAATAAAATTTTTATCCGATCCTTCAGTTAAAATTCATTTTAAATTTTGCATTTAAACTTCCGTGCGTAAATGTAAGAAAACGCGAAACGCCGTGTTTCGAGGTGTGACGTCATTCGGCTGTATTACTTTTCCCAAGTAAACTATGATACTTTGCATGAATTATTGCAATAAACAGGAGGTGACGTCTTGTAATACTTTATTTAAAATAAAGTAATACTTTATAATTAATGTATTGAAATATTGGTGTTAGAACTTCCTTGTCAACACACAAGGTTTATTATTTACACACAGGAAGCCCATATATCGCGTCATTCATGGCGTTTTCCGTTCCGCATATAAGACAGATAACAATTTTCAAATATTTAATGAGAATTTAAATAATATACTTTGATATTGTAAGTTAAAATTAGCAGTTTACTATTGGCTAATATATCATATAGATTGGCAGTTGAGACACGGCGTTCAGACACGGCGCGGCGGGAACCGCGCGGGTGTTCGTTACGGTTCGGACATAACCCCGCGGTATGAGCGCAATGAGCACACATAGTATTTCTGCGTAGATCCTGACGGTATCCGCATGAATTCCAATCGCATGGATCTAACGTGTTAGAATGAATAACTAGAGTTCTCACTTAAAGAAAGAATACCCGATTGGCAATATGTGAACGTGAAGATAGCATGTATATAGCGAGATATATCGAAAGCATTGAATACTTTAGACACGAAGATTCAAACACGCATCTTTCATTATATCTTCGTGCTATCCATTTAATGAATACTTGCTAGTCAATCTTTAGGATAATCCCTAAACTGATTTTACGTAACTATGAAAAGTATGTTAAATAAAATATGTCATGTGGATGGCTGCTTTGATGTTGATTAAATACAATTCATACAAACTAAAATAATTTTTAATTCATGCCCTTTTTGCACATCCCGATTTAATAAACAACCACTTTTCGGATTCATGTGTGTATCGAGAGTCAATAACCACACATAACCTGCATACAATAGACGCACTACTATGAAGTATTGTAAGCGTTTTTTTTTTACAAGATAGTAAATTACTAATATTATTAAAAACTGGGAGTCCAGCTACTGACATTAGATAGGATTATTAAGCAAGGCAATGTAACCGCATATAGTAATACCAGACTAAAACTACAGTAATAGTTCTGAATCTAATTCTAATAATCAAAGCGGATGGTGCTTCTACATACTTAACGGGATGCTACGGTAAAGCCGCATGTATACGCATGATAATTATAAATGTGTAATTAACACAAGTGACATAAAGCTTAATATCACTTGACAAATTTAAATTATCGTGATTAAAAAAATGCTAGAATGTATGTACAACCACTTACAGTGCTGTAAACTGGTAGCGATAAAAACATTATTAATTGGTAACGTATGAATATAACAAAGAAACCACATAGATAACACACACTATTTAGCTTTAGCTTTTCTTTTGTTATATATATATAGTACAGGCCCTACAATTACGACATTAACATTCAATCACAAATCCTTCATAACATCTACTTTCATTAGTACAGTATTTATATCACCAGGAGCCGGGGTGGTATCGATTATCTATACATACATATAAATAAAATTGAAGTGTCTGTTTTAAAAGTGAAAAAAAAAATGTCCAACTACATATCGTTATATACACGATACTTGTGCCGAAAATGATATTTAAAATTTTTTTGTCTGTTTGTTCCGGCTAATCTCTGAAATGGCTGGACCGATTTTGACGGGACTTTTTTTGTCAGGTAGCTGATATAACAAGGAGTAACTTAGGCTACATTTATTTTAGAAAAAATCTTTTATTTTAGAAAAATAAAGTAGTACTGTCCAGTACCGCGCGCAGCTCACGCGCATGCCACCA
This sequence comes from Hyles vespertilio, assembly GCA_009982885.2. Lineage (NCBI taxonomy): Eukaryota > Metazoa > Arthropoda > Insecta > Lepidoptera > Sphingidae > Hyles > Hyles vespertilio. Next base: position 37,126,759 of record CM042833.1, on the reverse strand, counting down.
CTGGGCCGTCACGTCAGACGCCTCCCACCACTTTTCCCACCAACGAATCAATATCACATTTACAAAATATTGTATATAAAGAAATTTTTCAATAAAGCTTATACAAAAAACTAAAAATAAATGTGTAACGGGAGTTTACCGCCGCTCGCTAAGAGATGGCGCCACCGTAGAATTAGATCGCGGTATGGTTTCGTTACAAAGGTTGATAATTAAAATAAAAATGCAAAAACAAAAAAAAACTAAATAAACTAATTCAGTTTTGTGTTAAATTCCACGCGGACGAAGTCGCGGGCACAGCTAGTTATTTAATAAGAACTTCAATTACGATATTAATTTTATGCGGAGTAATAGATATATAACATTTATTGAGTTTAATTATATGCGAAAAACACGTTGTCAATGTGTACTGGACTCAAAAACCAGATGCCAGAGTCCGGTATATTACAATAAAGTTAAGCAAACGTTTGTGGTCAAAAGCTAGTAAAAGATAATTTTACTAAAAACAATGGGCACTTTGCCATGAAATCTTAGATGTTTTTTTGCGGACAAGTAGGGTAAACCAGACTGTGATTGCCCACCGATAATGATTGCCCGCATTAAGCAAAACCTTGTCTGTTGTCGAGTGGAATTTAGGTTTTTATAGTGCATTCCCTACATTAAAAATCTAAAATATTTTTTTAGCCGAAATTATCGCGTTAAGCAAAAAGTTACAAAGAATGAATATTGTAAGGAATGACAATATCGAACCGTTGGCGTCAAAAAAATTGGGAAATCCGAAAAAAAAATCCTATGTCACAAAAATTGCCATTTCGACCCGCCGTGCGGCGGCAGCGTGCCTATATAGGAAGGTTTATATGTATAACTAGCAGTGCCCGCGATTTCGACTGCGTGGAATTTAACAAAAAAGTTAATTAGTTTATTTATTCGTTTTTGCATTTTTATTTTAATTATCAACCTTTGTAACGAAACCATACCGCGATCTAATTCTACGATGGCGCCATCTCTTAGCGAGCGGCGGTAAACTCCCGTTACACATTTTTTTCAGTTTTTTGTATTAGCTTTATTGAAAAATTTCTTTGTAAATGTGATACTGATTCGTTGGTGGGAGAAGTGGTGGGAGGCGTCTGACGTGACGGCCCAGTGGTGGTATGCGCGTGAGCTGCGCGCAGTACTAGACAGTACTACTTTATTTTTCTAAAATAAAAGATATTTTCTAAAATAAATGTAGCCTAAGTTACTCCTTGTTATATCAGCTACCTGACAAAAGTCCCGTCAAAATCGGTCCAGCCATTTCAGAGATTAGCCGGAACAGACAGACAGACAAAAAAATTTAAAATATCATTTTCGGCACAGGTATCGTGTATGTAACGATATGTAGTTGGACATTTTTTAACCGACTTCAAAAAAAGGAGGAGGTTGTCATTTCGACTGTATGTTGCTTTTTTTAATGTTTGTTACCTCGTTTCTCTGTACTGTATGAACCGATTTCGATCATTCTTTCTTTGATTGAAAGCTGGTGCTTGTCGTTTGGTCCCATTAAAATATGGTGAAAATCTGAGCAATATCTTCGGACCTGGAGAGGGGAACTCCTTAAAATTAAGGAGAATTGCAATGGTTCTTTTTGCATTACGTTCATTAGAAAAGTTAAGATACAGTGAGAGAAGGATAAAGGGGTGGGGGTGAAGGGGGGTGGGTGATAAAATTAAAATACACGTAAATTCTAATATCTTCGGCAGCTTTTAACCAATTTTAGTGTTTTCTTTTTCATTAGAAAAAACGTATTGACAGGTTGATCCCAGGAATACAACATGAGGATCTGATGATTATGTTCGGACCTGGAGAGTAGAACTCTTCAAAATGTAGTAGGATTCCAATGGTTCTTTTTGCATTAGGTTTATTATAAAAGTTAAGCTACAGTGAATGAGGGAAAAAGGGGTAGCGGTGAGGGGGGGTGGGCTATAAAATTAAAATACACGTAAATACTAATATCTTCAGTGGTTAGTTATTATTTTTTGGTTTTGAGTAGATTTTTGTTTTGAAGTAGGTTTTTATTTATTTTGTTAATTTTTTTTTTTATATTTTCACTTTTAAAACAGTCACTTCAATTTTATTTATATGTATGTATGTATAGATAATAATACGTACATATTTTTGTACAGAAATCTATTTGTACCCGGGCGAAGCTGGGCTGGGCCGCTAGTATTTTATATTTTGGAAATCGCTACAACAACTATTAGTAGATACATATAAAATATATTAGTAAAACGTACGGTACAACGCTGAGCTCTCAGCTTCAAACCCAGCGTTCGGAAAAGTGATATATATATATATTATCAGCCTGGAATCAAGAATTGTACTCGGAAATCGAATCCGAGATCAAAAAATGTAAACAAACAAATGTCATAAGTGACATTTCAGGGTTATTCAACATTTTCTCAAAAACATTATAAACATATGATTAGTGATTAGATTCAAATGTTGCGAGTACTATGTTTTATTATTTATATTTATTTTTTAATTTTAAACATTTTAATGTTTTATTATGCCTGTCGACGTGACCCTTGACTTGGGCCCAAACAAATTTTAATGGGTTTAACTCGCAGTGATTTTCAAAGACCATAGTGCGTTCGTCTAGGAACACGAGCGCCAGAAATCTTAGGAACAAAATAGAACAAAAACTTAACAGAAAACGTGAAACCAGCACCACGACGACGTAACTTTATCACATGATGCACATTCATCATGTTAAGCAACTAAATGAACTAAAGGGAGGTGTCGCGGGCGTCAAAGCGAGGTATTTGTAGTTAAGGAGACGAAATTTAAAAAAAGATTTATTTCAGTGGCCTAAGGTTACGAATTTCTGCATAATACCTGTAGCATAAAATATTTTCGTACCATTTTTTGCACATACTTAAAAAAGAAGTTAAAATTGTAGTTTATGTAAATATTATACCAAATAATTTTTATTTGGCTTTGTTTTATACTTATTTAACGAATGAGAATAATTCCATCCTGTTTTTTTAACGGTTGTGAACAAACTACCATGGCAAATTATTTTATTGTAGTGGTAACAGTTTTGTTTACATTTGTGATCTCGGATTCCATTTCCGAGTATAGTTATATATCTGTAATTAGTAATATATAGCGATAGACTCAATGCCCATCACCTCTTGGGGCGGAAGACAGTCTGAAATGTGAGTACCTACCCTTCTTGGAAAAGTTTATATAGTGTATGTAGAAAATATCATATATAAATAGTTCGTTTTTATAAACATATCTTACTGACAAAGAGATAACCTTAGATTATATACTCGTCTAGATTGAGCAATGTCAACAAACGATGCGCTAAAAGTGTCCTCACTTTCGTTGATATGTGTGAGTACGGGTCGTGTAATTATTGAAATCCAACTGTCAAGGTGTGTGTGTTTAGGGATGCCTACTCCAGATTATTAACTTAACTTTCCCCCATTATTTGATATACAAAATAGGTTAAATAAAATATTTTTTTCTTTATTTAAAGTAATCATACTATTAATTATATTTATAACGCATTTTAGTAAAAACAATAAAGATCTAAACCCATCTCCTAGTGTTTGTTTCCGAATAGAATTAACTCTTTGGATTTATTGCCTGGGCTGTTATCTGATTTCTGTATTTATGTAAAATATAAATTATCATAAGTAAAATGTTCGGAACACACAACTGAAGTCATGTGAGGCTACGAATGGTCTTCTTTTCGTTTCGTTTCGTTCGTTTCCGCTGTGTAATGTCTCTCCAGCAATTTGCTAGTACGGAATCCGTAGGACGTCTAAAAATATTATTAGGACCTTGAATAAGTTCTCGCTGTTTCTTCAAAGATGACAATAGCAGTACCCCGTTTATGAAATTTTGAATGGTACATGCAAGGCAAAGAATTAATAAAATACTATGAAGTGCATGTCGTCGTGGGTTTCATTAATATCGTGTAGGTAAGTTTTATTTACTCATTCAATAAATAATGCCATTCTTCTTGTTGTTATTCTGATCGAAATATTATGTAATGATATTTGTGTTTTATAGTTTCTCCCAGTTTCAACAAATTTTCCTAGTAATAAATTGACAACACTGGCCAATGAAACTCATCTTCAAAATAATGAATTAAAAGTTCATGTTTTCTTCAAATAATAGTGTATTAACAATAATGTTACCGATAGAAAGTGATATTGGTATTATTATACAGTTTTCCCACACAATTGCGATACAATTCGACAGCACAAACCGGCATAATTAATTATTTTTCGGGAGCACGTTATCCATATGTAGTTCAAATGACACTGACGCACGTGAGAAGCGAGTCTACCAAATTTGGTAGACTTTTTTTGAGCCGTGCGGTGAGGTGTGATGTGTCATCTAGACGAGTATATAATCTAAGGAGATAACCAAACAAGGAGACGTATTACCTTACTACATTTCCATGTTAAATCGATTTATTGTTAGTGATCAATAAATAATTCACGGTAATACGCAAGCATTTAAAACTAATAACTCGATTCTGACATAAAATGTATTGTAAACCAATAATTTGTTACCCATCTTTGTTTTATTTAGAATAAACGTCACTCAGTGATCATAAGATATTAATTCAAGAGTAATTTATAATATTTTATCCGTAGATTGTTGTAATTATGGTATAATCATAATTACAACAATCTATATGTAGAAAAGGCGTTGCCTAAGCCGGTAAACCGTTTGGGAGAATTAATAAATCGTAATCGCAATGTCTGTTTCTCCCACCAAACAACAGTGTAAATGCACTGGTGCGTTCCGTTTTGAAGGACATTATCGCCAGAGTAACTACTGGATATATGAGACAATGTTTATGTCTCAGGATGGTGAGCGCAGTAGAATGCCAAAAATTGCTTCGTAATCCATGGTGTTGTTTGGTTTTGCTACTGCCCATGAGCGGTCGTATCCGTATACTATGAGTCGAACGGCATGCTTGTCTCGCCATTCGTAGCAATATAAAATAAGTATGTTTTTAATTTTGGTTAATTAGTCAAATACTAATACTCTTTATTTGCGTCGTGATTATTTACCCACAAAAATAGTATGATAGCGATTTTTCCTTATTTTAAATTTCCCGGTGAACATGATGGCAGCCTTAACCCATACTCTAGTTGCTGAAGAGAAAGGTACCTTATGGAAAGAGGCAATATTTTAAACAAGATAATTTTAAAAGTCAATATGATTTATGAATAGGCCGTTAAAATACTCGCGATCGATCAGAGCTGTTGTAATGAGTCGTTTAAACTGCGTAACATTCCATAGTTTTGTATTCCGATAACCCATACTACCGCAATTTTTTTTAAGTTGTTTACAAAAAAAACAGCGCAATGGTTATTTAGTTTTAAGCAAATGTTACACTTTGAAATAAAACTAACTTTTTAGGGAGTTTATCGCGGATTCGGTTTAATTTTAAATTTTAGCTTCCCGACGTTGTTAATTTCTTGGTCACACGGGGCGGACTAAGGCCGGAGACTGTCTGTTAAAGAAATTAAAAATTAAGCCAAATCCGCGATAAAACTCGTTAACAGTATTGTTTAAAAAAATTAAGAACAAAAATATAAGTGATTAAAAAATTGGCAGTTACAGTCAAATGCATTTTCTATTTTCCTTTTTAAAAAATAATAGGTTTTAGATGTTCATTTACCATAACATAAAAAAAACTATTTGGAATGTTAAGGTGAAATTCTGCGACAATTTATAATTCACATTATGACCGACAATTAATTGTTGATGAATTAGCCATCAATAGTGACTTTTTTTAAATTACTCAGCAATTAGCAAAATATTCTGGTTATATTTCTTAAATATCCATAGACAACCGTAAAGTAATAATTGTTTATACAGGGTATATCAAGACTGCTACCGAAAACGAAGCCGGGTGGCAGTTTAAGCGAGTTCAGACACAATGCAACAGAAAAAGTTGAAAAAAAAGCGACAATTTTTCCTATTGCCATATTTGGGTGGTAAATTCATTTTTTCCTAAAATAATAGTGTATACCCTTTTATTTATAAATACTCTAAGGTATAAAAGAGTTTAAATTACTATTTTAGCAAAAACTATGGATTTACCACCCAAAAATGACGATATTTAAAAAATCATAAAAAATAATTGTCGCGTTTCTTTGCGAAATTTTTAATTGCATTGTATTTGTAGTCACTAAAACTACCACCCGGCTTCGTTTTCGGTAGCAGTCTTGAGATACCCGGTATATGATTGCGAAACAGTTATTTTGCGATATTATATTTTAAAATATGAAAGCTAATATACCCATTCCGTTGTTCATGCCAAGTGACGCACGAATAATAAGGGATCATGTGGTGTCACTTCACCCGATCATTTTAGTACATTTATAATTATCTATTGGTTGTTTTACTAATTACGTTTCACACTCCTGATGGTATACTTGCTGCACGTGTTGGTTGTTGTGTCGTGTTTGTGTTCAGCGCCATATGATGAGCACGTCGGGGTCGTCGTCGATGAGTCTGTCGAGCGTGGGCAGGTCGATGCGCGCGAGGCAGCAGATCTCGTCGGTGCAGTGTCGGCCGGTGAACAGGCGCCGCACGCCCGCCGCCGCCGCCGCACCAACAGACTCGCTGTCGCGGCTGAACCCGTTGGGCCGGCTCGGGCTCTTCGCGTACACGGGGAATCTGGACACCAATCGTTAGTAAGGTAAAACTTTGGGCGCATTTTTACAAACATTGCAAGGGCGTACGAAAACGAAATTTGGATCAGTTAAAAATTATATAGAGAGTTGTACAGATTAATATTTCAATAAAATATATGACAGGAGAAATTAAAGAAGTTTAAGTTCGAACGATCAACGAACATAAAATTGTCTGTCTTATATTAAGAACAACATTTTAAAAATGTATACAGTGATGTGCTTGGTGGCCTGTTGAGCTGGAACAAATGCGCTTATCAACACGTTCACGGTGTTCGCGGATTCAAAACCCAGCACACAGCTCTGACTTAAAGGAGTCATGTACGTATTGATAGTCACTCACCACATATTAAAACAATGAAGGAAAAAATTGTGAGGAAACCTGCAGATCATAGCAATTTAAAAAATATATGTTATGGAAAGTCTGCCACCCCACATTAGTCCAGCATAGTGGACTACATGGTATAACCACTCTCCATTGTAGAAGAGGTCCGTGCCCTGCAGTCGCACTTACATATATTGATGAATACAATGAAAATGCTTACTTCTTGAGACATCTAATAAGTCCGTGCAGCTCCGCGAAGACGACCAGTCGCCGGATGTCGAAGGGCGGTCCGCCCGCGGCGAGGTACCGCTCGCTCACGGTGCGCAGCGACGTGCCCTGCTGCAGCGAGCACAGCACGCCCACCGCGTGCGACAGCGACGGCTGTCGACACACACAGCACCACACACGACTCAATACTAACAACATACATACATGCTCCACAAGTAACCAAGTCTTCACTAAAACACTGCTTTACTGCTCAAACGACGTTTGCTATGTAAATTTCGTATTTCTTAAAATGTCATAACTAATAATAAGTAGTTGTTTTTAATGACCTGCTCTGATTTAAACTACATGTAACTTGTAATTATCACCAAATTGTAAACTGATTTGAAAAGAGCAACACTTGAGTTCCTTGTCCGTTCTTCTCTAGTGAAAACTGCTTTCCGAATAAAGTGGTACATAAAAAAATACGGAATCTAAATAATGTAGTACATCTTAATAGATTACATAAATTACACTGGTCTACAAAAAAAAAATGTCCGGGAGCAAAAAGATGAGTATATAATTCTTATTGGCTTTGGTTAGCAGAATGCAAATCTGTTTACAGATGTATGCTAACACGTCTAGTTTTCGAGATACTGCTGGTGAAATAAAATACCGAAATTTATATAATAAAATACCTATTAATATTGAAAAAAAGAAAATTACAATGTTTTTACTTTTACAATATGATTCAAAATGTTCATTTAAAATATACCTATGAATTAAAAAACTAATACAAATTAAAAAATAAGCGTTATTTTGTAGATCGCTTCCTTTTATAATTTTTAATTTCTGTTTCTCGATTTATTCCCCAGCAAAAATCAGCTAACATTGCTGGGGTCCACTTGCCATTGTATCTTTTTTCCATGTGGGCAATGTCTTGATGGAATCTTTCCCCATGCTCGTCGGACACGGAACCCAGATTTTCCGGGAAAAAATCTAAATGCGAATGCAAGAAGTGTATTTTTAATGACATGTTGCATCCGAGTTGTTGGTATGATGAAAGCAGTTCTTGTACTATCTCTACGTAATTTTCAGCTTTGTTATTTCCAAGAAAATTATGACATATGTTTTCAAAAGCTACCCACGCCTGTAACGGCCTAATACGGATTATATTCTTATAACACAAAAAAAAAATAATTAAAAAATTAAAAATTATAAAAATAATAAATGGGAAGCGAAGCCAGGCCTCAATATATGTTTAGCAATTACGTCTCGGTTTGGTGACCGAACGCACAAGCGAGCGGGGCATTCGATACTGATTCGCCGTCGAACCGTCTTAAACGATAATACCTACCTGCTTTGAACTAATTTATATTGGAATACGTATTTTGAATTAAATAATTTTATTTCTAAAAATTGCTGAAGCTAGTGCCGTGATTGTGATTACCCCGAATTGGGGTTCATCTCAGCGGTTCAGTTGACGATTGCCAACGTTTGTGTGACGTCAACGTCGCTCACACGAAATAACCGGCCCTGCTGCATCGAGCAGGGAGTACTGTCATTGCCGTCGGTCCCTCCCGCTTGGAACTACACCGTGCTGCGCCTACCCTCCCTCGGCGCTCCGATTCTACAGGACAGTGGTTTTTGGTTGGACAGACTTGTATACGTTCGGTCCGTGAATGTTTGTACCCACGCTAGTTTATTGTATTTAACTAAATAATATATTTTGTATACCTGTCTTGAAATTCTAATAGTTTTATTGGAACCCCAAAAAGAAAAAGGTGACACGCCCTTCTTTCCTCAGCAACCAACTTGAAAATTTGGTCTTTAAAAATTTGTCTTATTTGAGGACCGACAAATATGCCTTCCTTTAATTTAGCCTCACTTATATGAGGAAATTTTGTTTTCAAATACTTAAATGCCTCTCCATCCCTTTTCATTGCTTTCACCAAATTTTTTATTAAACCTAACTTTATGTGTAGTGGTGGCAAAAATATTTTATCTCTGTCAACTAAAGGTTCGTTTGCTATGTTTTTATGTCCTGGAATAACAAGTGATCTTGAAGGCCAATCTTTTTGTACATAATGAGTTGCTTTTGCTCTACTATCCCACTCGCATAAAAAGCAACAAAATTTTGTATATCCACCTTGCAATCCTGTTAGCATGGTTACTACTTTTAAATCAGCACAAACATTCCATAAATAGCGCTCGTACTGAATTTTATTAAGCAAAAACTTCATATTTTCGTAGGTTTCTTTCATATTTACTGCATGAGCTAATGGTACTGACGGATATTGATTTCCATTGTGAAGCAACACTGCTTTCAGGCTCAGTTTAGACGGGTCGATAAAGAGTCTCCAAGCCGTTGGTTCTTCGGGCAGCTGTAGTTCTTGAAGAAGTTTTTGTGGATCAGTGCAATAAACTAAATCTTGATCTTTACCAAACAGCTGCAAAAACTGGGAATGTCTCTTCCTGAAATATGAAATTTTCGTACCCTTTTCTAACAGATTCCATTGTTGTAATCTGGATCACAAAAGTTGAGCCTTAGATTTCGAAAGTTCTAGATCGCGAACAAGATCATTAAGTTCAGATTGGTTAAGTAAATGTGGTTCTCCGGCTGGGCTAGATAAACTGCTAGGGTTAGATTCGTCTGCGGTTGATTTTACTGATGATGGTGATTTGGTATTATCGATATAAGCGTAGCGGAAAGCGCAGCGTAGGACGTCCACCAACAAGATGGTCCGACGACCTGGTAAAGGTCGCGGGACGTCGCTGGACACAGGCTGCCTCCAACAGGTCTCTGTGGAAATCATTGGGGGAGGCCTATGTTCAGCAGTGGACTTCCTTTGGCTGATGGATGGATGATGGATGATATAAATTTGCTCATCCGAAGGAGGAACTGGTACTGGTTGCTCTTGTCTACGAGGAATTGGTCTTTGGGCAGAAGATATATTGAAATATTTTATTTTATGTTTATTTTTTCTAGAGTATCCTTTGATATCTGTCATACAAAAATAGCAGTCATTTGTGTGATTTTGTTGCTCTCTCCAGATCATAGGGCGACTAAATCTTAAAGATTTTTTAGTCCCTTTTAACCAGCCGGTCAAAGCTATAGCACATGTTTTGCAACATATCTTTGGCAACCATCTTTTGTCTCTTTCATCTATTTCCAAACCAAAATAACAATGGTAAGCATTTTTTATTAACGGTGTTAATTTTCTACGATGTAAGGCTACTACAAAATCACCACAAATATAACAAAAATTGTTTGGTGAATTTTTACATGAACGTGGCATTGTCTTGAACCTAAAACAATTAAAATGAAAGGCATTGTAATATTTTATACTCAATAAGTATTATAAAATGGTTATTTAATCGATGAAAATAATATTATTTAAAATTAACTTACCGAAAACCAAATGAAAACAAACAAATCACTCTTTTGTTTTTTTATAACATTCTCCACAAGCGTCGCTCACTAATTCAAAACAATCACTGCACTTGCGCATTTTTGTTAGTTAGTAGTAAACAACAGCTTGCTATCTCTTTCTAACACAGAGCTAAATACAGAATACAATGACAATCATGCGAAAACATTTACGAATACCGTTGCCTGTATCGAATTATGACGCTTTCTAGCGAAATCTAAAAAAGCTCATTACATCAAAATTTTACGTGCTGGACAAATTATCACTACATATTTGTATTTAGTCTGTCTATACGTATCAAGTTCACATATTCACATTTTTGCTCTGATTTTGATGCCGACCAGTGTTATTTCCATTTCATTTTCGAAGGTAGTATTGAAAGAGATACACATATCACAATATCTAACTGCTAGCACATTTAATACTTGTCAGTGTTCCATGACTGACAGTACTCCAAAGGATTTCTCAACTCATTTGTAGGCAAGGTTCTCCAAAGTAAACCTTTGATATCCAATTATATTTTTACTAACATCCTTATTAGCAAAATGTTTAAAAGGTCACTAAGTACACGAATCTAGTATTTAAAGCAAATAATGCATTTTATTCTAGTTTCTTAAATATTTAAAATCCAATACTAAGCAATCAAGTAAGGCTATCCAAAATCAAATGATATGGCAAGTTATAAAAAAAAAAAAAAACTAAAGAATAGCTAATGTAAAGGATGAAACATTGCTTACCTTATCCTTAGCATCGGATCCTTTAGTGATGTACGCGAGACAGGATTTCTGTAGCTCAGTGTCGTTAAACAAGCGGCTCAGGTTGGGCGTGGCGCGGTACATGTTGCTGAACTTCAGCACCGGGATGAGGGTCACGGCGCCATAGTATAGGAGGTTCTGGATGCAGGCCTTCACTAGAGTCTTCTCCACGTTGGTGTCAGCTGCTATCTTCGCCACGTGGTTGTACCCGTTAATGTGCGGGAGGAGCTGGAATTATACATGCATTGTATTGCAACGCTGAATATTGCTGATGATAAAATGCAGAGTACATACTGTCGAATACTAAGAATGACTTACGAAATCCCATATCAGGAATAGACTACATGCTTTCGAAGTGGAATCTTACACTAGCAATGGTATATTAATGTAAACACAAAATTGAATTAAACATATTATGAGCAAATGACAATGTACTCTCAGTCATTAACTTATGATATTTGAAAATGTATTCGTCGACCTTGTAAATGTTTGTCAACCGCTGAAAAGCTCCCATTACTCGATCGGACATACTAATACCGTGTGTGTTTGAGGAGACATTTAGCACCCAATAAGACTACCTGTCGCGTGGTGAGATCCCAGTCGGCGTCCATGTCGATCTCGAAGGGTTCGTCGTCGGTGTCGGTGTCGAGATGCTCGTCGCCCTGTATGTCGGCGCGCATGTCGGCGCCCCGCGGCGGCGCGGCGCGGCGCGGGCGGCCCGGCCGCGGCAGCCCCACCGCCGCCACCAGCACCGGCACGTCGTGCGAGCACACCGCCGGCGGGTCGTTGCGGATCTCCAGCACCTTCAGGTGCATCACCGTGTCGCCCTCTGTACCACACGCAACACTAACATCATCTTTTTTGAGGTGGTAGATATCTCATATGTGAGAAACCGCCTGGGTAGGTACCACCGCACTATCTATTTCTGCCGTCAAATAGCAGTATAAATGCACTGTTGTGTTTCGGATGGATGGACATTGTAGCCAGAGTGACTACTGGATATATTGGGACTTAACATTTATCTCAAGATGGCGAGTGCAGTGAAATGCCAAGCGTTGCTTTGTAATTAAAGGTGTTGTTTGGTTTTGCTACTGTTTATGAGCGATCGTATCGCTTAACATAATCTTAACCACAGAAAGTCCACTGCTGAACATAGGCCTCCCCGAGGATCTCCACATCGACCTGTTGAAACCGGCCTGTATCCAGCGACTTCCTGCAAACTTAGCAAGGTTGTCCACCTTGTAAACGGGCATTGCGACATTTCGCTTGCCTGTAATGCCTCCACTCTAGAATCTTTCGGCCCCAAACGCCATCAGTTCTGTGAACTATGTGCCCGGCCCACTGCCACCTCAACTTGCTAATACTACTAACAGTTTATTGGGATTCTCACCCACCATGAAAATTTTGGTTAAATGAAGTAGTTAATGGTCACTAATGCTTCTACAATACGTGTATGTAAATAATTAATTCGCTTTTGTGCCAAGTATTGGTGTACACTCATAAGTTCATAATTGACGTGCATTGTTAAGGAATTTGCCGTACATGGGCAATTTATTTTTCGCCATAGCACTTGCACATTGCTTTTGTCATTTACGCCCGAATACTGGAACGCCATTCAAATAATAAGTTGCTCTTAACAGCGCACAGCCCACTTAGCCAGTACATTTAAGCGGGATTAACGTTAAGCGGAGCTTATAATTAAGTTGCGTTCCAGTATTCGGACGTTAGTAAAATATATTTCGCTTTGTAAGTGAATGTAAATTCGCACAGCTACCACTGACAGCACAAGCCAAATAAAAGCATCACTCCAAATCTATATATTAATACGTGATGCAAAAACTTTGGACCCCTTTTTACGAAAATTGCGCGGACGCAGGAGCGTAAAATTTGGCACACTTATAGTTTATGTGTAGGAGAAGTGCAGAACGATAATATTTTTCGATAATAATGCTTATAAAGTACATTAAATCAAAAAATAAAACATTACACACACTTCTATGTATTTCACACACACATACATACACAAGTATTTGTACACGCATACATACTCTGGTGTCAAATTGTTGCTTTTCTTTTTAACCGACTTCAAAAAAAGGAGGAGGTTCTCAATCCGACTGTATGTTGCTTTTTTTTTATGTTTTTCTCGTTTCTCTGTACTGTGGGAACCGATTTCGATCATTCTTTCTTTGATTGAAAGCTGGTGCTTGTCGTTTGGTCCCATAAAAATATGGTGAAGATCTGATGAATATCTTCGGACCTGGAGAGGGGAACTCCTTAAAATTAAGGAGAATTGCAATGGTTCTTTTTGCATTACGTTCATTAGAAAAGTTAAGATACAGTGAGAGAGGGAAAAAGGGGTGGAGGTGAGGAGAGGAGGAGAGAAAGAAAAAAATAATAGACATGTGAATATTCCAATATCTTTGGCAGCTTTTAGCCGATTATAGCGATTTCATTATCATCGAAAAGAACATATTCCTTGTGGGGACCAAATCTTCTTCATATAAATTCCTATCAACACTAAAAACATAAAAATAACCAAAATTTTTAATAAAAAAAATAAAAACCGACTTCAAAACAAAAATCCACTAAAAACCAAAAATAAATAAAATAATAACTACCACTCATTGAAGGCGGGTCGCCCAGTACCAAACATATAGATATTTAAATTAATATAAGGCATAGGTCCTATATGTTTGGTACTGGGCGGCCCGCCTTCAATATGTTACGCATATATTTTGATTTGTTGGCTAGTCAAGTCATTAAGCAAATGAATCAACATGCACGAGCTCCATGAAATAAATATTATTTTTTTGCTTTGGAGTGGTAGGTAGTTATTATTTTATTTATTTTTGGTTTTTAGTGGATTTTTGTTTTGAAGTCGGTTTTTATTTTTTTTTATTATTCATTTTGTTCTTCTGACATAGACATATAAAAAAAAAGGTTTTATTTGCCTCATTTAATATAAAAATGATTTTAATAATAATGCATAAAAATTACATTAAATCAATAAATAAAACATTACACAAACCAGCATGCATTTGACACACGCATGCACAAGTATTTGTACACGTATACATACTCTTTGGTCAAATTGTTTCTTTTGTTTATTATAGACATAGTAGAATGTCAAACAGAAAAGTGTTATTTGACGAATACTACGTGAAATACTGAGCGCTTATACAAATTGTGTAGCAGTAAGATACATTTAAATGTACACGGACTATCATTATATGCATAAAGAAAGTTCTGTAGCAGCAATATGCAATAACAACATTCAGGTACAAAAAAAATATAATTTGCTATTGCTGGTTTAAAGCAATTATTGTAGTTTACGATTTCACTAATTGCATATACTTCAGGATAAATAAGTGATTTTGAGAATTACATACATTTAAATGTGCACGAATTATCAGAATAACAACATCATCATACAGGTAAAAACTTTTTCTCTTCTTGATTTGGTCGAATTTCGACCACTGGGCGACCACTAGTTAAAAAAAATATGTATGGACACACAGAGCCAGAAAAATGTTTTCTTTTTCTACAACTTTTGGTTTTTATTTTGGCGTATGTTTAACAAGCACGTTTACAAAAAATTTACAAATTACATTTATACAGTTCATTAACAGATCATTTTATTTAAAAAATTAATTGGTGTATTTATCACCTAACTGTGGTACTCACTATTACCATAATCGGCTTTAACATCAAATGACTAAAAAGCCTTGAACAAAATTACATTTAGAACAATATTTTAAAACTTCGAATGAATATAAAATGGACATCAATTGAGAGAAGATACAACATATCTGTGATATAATTCATTTTGCGTGCATCAAGCAACTACGTACAAATACATACGAAATAATAACACATGAACCAATAAGGCTCAGTTACTCCAAAATACACATCAAACTAACGCTATATTATGGTTGGACTTACCGACTAGAGTGGCCTTCCGGTGCGTGTTGAGATCGTGCAGCAAGTGCGCCAGCAGCGTGGGCAGCTTGCTCGAGCCGCTCGACACGAACCGAGTCTCCTCCTCCATTATGGTCTGCAAATCATTTCAACTTGTGTCATGAAGCTGCTTCAAACACATTTCATAAACTATACTGTGATTGTGATTTAAAAATTCATAATTCCAACTAAATATTAACTAAATTATCATAAAATAAGGAGGTTCATAATTTTGAATGATAAACGCCTACATCACTTTATTATAGTTGTGAGAAAGGATTTGACGCATAAGACAGTTTTGCTGTCACGTTTCGTTTGATGAGTGGAATCGCCGAATGCTCAATACCCCTTCTTCCCTCTTCCCAACCTCGTTCCTTCCCGCTCCCCTCCGGATCTGATGGGGCGCCAACACATCCATGATCCAAGCGTTGCGGATGTTCCTGGGTGGCAGTGATCACTCACCATCAGGTGACCGCTCGTTTCGTTTGCCGGACCTATGCAATAAATAAGAAATGTGGTTGAAAAAGCTTCATGTAAACAAAATGATATTTCACCAGGTGTTCTCCGAGTTTCTTGACGACCGGCTCGTACTGAACCGTCTTGGACCAGCTGTCGCACACAAAGCACAAGTTGAACAGGTACACGTTGCGCTCGTACCGGGGATTGTCGATTCTGATGGGGTACCCCACCACCTTGTGGCCCAGCGCGTTGCTGAAACACGCTCTCCGTCAATATACACAATTATAAATACATACAATATGTACACATGAAACATGAATAACTAAAATGTTATGAAATATTCTACACTAATCAAAGGAGTATATACACGGCACTTTTGAACGCAACTATACGGTGAACGAAAACATCGCACATAGAGCTCCGTGCCACAACGATTTGTAAGAAATCTGGGTAGTAGTCACATGTCTTATGTTGTGGATATAAGCTACGAGACTTTGTGATCTCACCAACACTATAACAAATGTGGTTCACACAAACATTGTTTTCCTGAACCTGCAGCCTCTTGTTGTACAGGCGGTGTAACCAATTGCGCCACGGAGGCTTTAAGAGCGTTTATACCCTTTGCGCGCTTTTTGGCTAAAAAACAGGACTTTTCAAACGAGTTAATACCCACCAATAAACAATTTAAAGGAAAAATAATTAGTACTCATTTTAGAAAAGGTTGTCATCTAGGGATTTTGGTGGAAAACATTATAGATTGATGGATAATTTGTGAGTACTATAAGGATTACTGAACACAAGTTTCGTTATTTAGGCTTTAAGTGGCAATTTAGAAGCTTAAGATATCCGAAATCACTAAATATAAGATGACTAATAAGACCCTTATGGAGGGATTTTGCTGAGAAAAATAATCTTTTTATGTGTAGTTCCTGAAAAAAAATATTTAAACAATGCGAAATTATTCAGAAACTCTCGTCAAGAACATATTTTTTTTCACCAACTTATCGTACATCATTTTTTATAGCAATTGCATATTATAATAGAAGAACATCTTATCAATAACTTGCCATTTTTATATTTCAAAAGAATTAGTTTTCATGTTTTCTACAAATATTTTAAAAACCACTATAAAACACGATGTCCGCCGTGCATCAAATCAGACCGCCGCAAGGCCTTCTAGAGGGAGGACGTATCGCTCGTCGCTCCGGCCTGGCTGCAGTCGATTTTTGCCGTTTATCATGCACACATTCCTGACACTGGGCTGATTATGAATAGAAACAAATACAATTTGCCTGACCTGGGATTCAAGTCTGAGACCTTGGTTTTGCAATCATACCAATAGCACAAATGGGCTATTGAGGCAATTTAAATTTTCACAAATTATATTAAAATATGCAACTGAACAAAACTGTAGTGACTAGTAATAGTACAATGATGACTCTTACAGTCCATAGACCAACCATAGAAATATGATCTGACATATAACTTATCTATCTATATTTTTTTACTCACACAAGTTTAATAATAGTACCAGCAGTTGTCTAAATATTGTAGCATGACTTGTATATTTCTGAAGATTTAATGCAATACAAAACACATTTTTGCGACAAAAAGGAAATAAAATAAAATAAAATAAAAAAAGAAAATTCTAAAAAACTATTTTGTTACAATATATAGTTTTATTACTTGAAGCAATTTCTGCCAGACAACTGTGTATTAATCAATCACTAAAACACAACTGATACAAATAAATGTGAAACAATTTATGTGATATTCCAGGTCCATAACCACTAATATAAAGTGACTAGAATGTACATGATTGTCGATGCAATTGTATTTTAACATCAATAGTACAAAATAAATTGACCTGATACCATATTCATTTTTTTTATTTCAATGAGTGGTGAGATGAGCATGCCTTTCGCCTGATGGTAAGTGATAAGACAGCTCATAAATAGAAGAGGACCAAAACAACACCTCAAATCACAAAGCAATGCTTTGCATTCCACTGCACTTCGCCATCCTGAGATATAAGATGATGAAGTCTCAATATGTCCAGTAGTTACACTGGGTACAATGTCCTTCAATCCGAAACACAACAGTGCTTCTACACTGCTATTTGATGGGAGAAATAGACAATGCCTTGGCACCCACCCAGGCGGCCTCTCAAATATGAGAGACCTTTCACCACCTATTCATCCAGAATCACCACTAAACATATACAATTTTTTTTTTTATTGCAATGAATGACGAGACGAGCAAGCCGTTCGCCTGATGGTTAGCGATACGACCGCTCATAAACAGTAGCAACATACCACTGCGCTCGCCATTCTGAGACATAAGATGTTAAGTCTCAATATGTCCAGTAGTTACTCTGGCTACAATGTCCTTCAATCCATCCGAAACACAACAGTGCATTTACGCAGTGTTGTTTCACGGGAGAAATAGACATTGCGGTGGTACCTACACAGATGGCCTCTCACATATGAGAGACCTACCACCAGTAACCACATCCACCCAAGGTGGTCAGACGACCTGGTAAAGGTCGGGGGACGTCGCTGAATGCAGGCTGCCTCCAACAGGTCTCTGTGGAAATCATTGGGGGAGGCCTATGTTCAGCAGTGGACTTGCTTTGGCTGTTGGATGGATGGATGGATATACAATAATTAACAAGATGGATAAGAAACTCTTATAGATTGAAGGAACTCTCCAGATAAAGAAATTTATGGTTGTTTTTTAAAAGTTGGCTCTGTATCTGAAGATGATGATCTGATAAGACTGCACTTACATGGTCATTGTGCATTTCTGTATTTGTGGTTTCGGTATGATGAATGCACTGATGGAATCAAACACCTCTTTTGAAATGTAGTCTTCGGGGAACTGCGGACAAAATATGAGATTAGTAAATTACTCTTCAAATACATATTTACTACCATTGAAATAAGATGTCTGTCATGGAAATAATTTTTAGATTATTTAGTTTTGCAGTTAACAACTATAAAATGACTGCATAATCATCACTGAAATAATTTCTTGAGGTCATTAAGATACCAACCAATGACTCTCTATATTCAGAATTGAGTTTGTATGGAGGACATGCTATTGTCCTCAACAAACAACCAACACTGCCTGCAGAAGCATTACACCCCTCATTATTGAAATAAGCAGTAACAAAGTAAATATAAATACAAAAGACAACATCATATATATTCCATACATCTTACAGATACCACAAGATGCAACAAGGCAAGTATATCAAAATTATTGATTATCCCCATTACTGACTATTTAGTAATACTTGATGACTATTCAGAGACATATCACACACCAGACCAAAGCATACAATCAACTAGACATGAAACAATGCCTTTTAAGTTCTGTCGTTTCCATATTTCCCGGCAATTATGAATTATGAACTGTTCTATATTCGAAGTCTGTATCAGCCCATATACGTCCCACTGCAGGGCACGGGCCTCCTCTACAATCGACTACCGATTGAGAGTGGTTAGGCCATATAGTCCACCACGCTGGCCTAGTGCGGGTTGGCGGACTTACATACCATAGATTTTTTTATAAATCGGCTATGGTATGCAGGTTTCCTCACGATGTTTTCCTTCGCCGTTTTAGTGCGTGGTGATTGACTATCAATACACACATGACTCCAAAAAGTCAGAGGTGTGTCCTGGGATTCGAACCCGCGACCACCGTGAACATGTTGGCAGTCGCGTCTAGTCCGTTTACCAACAGGCCACCACGCACTTATATTCGAATATGCTAACATTTTTAATCTCAAAATAGTTAAAAGTATTCGAATTAATGCTTTTGTTTAGTCACAGCGTCGATTGGAATCTGTCAGGTTAGTATGAAAATGAATCTTTCTAGAGAAAATGTTCGTGCAATAATTTTCTACAACTTTAGAAGAGGCCTGACACGGGTTCAGTCTTCTGAAGAGCTAACATCTGTTTTCAGTAATGAAGCCCCATGTCTGCAGACTGTCGAATGTTGGTATTTAAAATTTCAGCGTGGACATACTAGTGTTAGTGACAAATCTCGTGGAGGACGTCCAAAATCCACATTCACTGAAGATAACTTCATTGCTTTGAGACAACTAATTCTCGAAGATCGTCATGTGACATATCGAGAGATAGCCGCTCTATTAGGCATCTCAGGGACAACCATTCAGAAGATCATGCATGAAGCACTTGTGTGTGAGAAAGCTAACGATCGGCGATCACAAGGCGACCCGCGTCAGATGGTGTAAGAAAACTCTGCAAAGGTTCAACTGAGGAGAGTCAAATCACGTCTACATCATCAGTGGTGACGAATCTTGGATCTATGCCTACGATCCTGATTCCAAATAGCAATCTACAATCTGGGTCTTTCAAAACGAGCCAACGTCGATTAAAGTTGTTCGTTCTTTAAACACTTCAAAGAAGATGGTGGCTACGTTAGTTGGAAAAACTGGGCATGTTGCGACTATTGCACTTGAAAATCGTAGCATGGTTAAGGCAGAGTGGTATACCGCATTTACCACAAGTCATTGCCGAACTTCAAAAATCTAACTCAAATCGACGTATCGTCCTGCATCATGACAATGCAAGCTCACACAGCGCTTGTCAAACGACTGAGTATTTGAGGCAGAAAAATGTAGAAATTCTTGACCATCCTCCATACAGTCCTGACCTAAGCCCTAACGATTTCTTTACATTTCATAAAATTACGAATAGTCTTCATGGTCAAAGGTTCCAGTCCAGTGAAGAAATAGTCGTCACTTTCAAGTCAGCCATTTTGAACACCCCACTTTAGAGTGGAATAAATGTTATAATAATTGTTTTGAGCGAATGGAAAAGTATATTAAGCTATGTGGTGAATACTTTGAAAAACAATGAAAAGTACTATAAGGGTCTAGTTGTGTTTTTTTCTTCAAACGACAAAACTTAAAAAGCATGCCTCATATTTGGTGAAGAGGCGACATGTCTATGCATTTACATCAAACATGATTATAAGAATCCGCATTGCAGTAAGGCGCAAAATTAATATACATATGTGATGAGATTGCAGCCATCTTCTAGGTATCTATAGATGGTACCTGCGCCGTGGAGACCATTAAGGCACTAGGCGAAAAATCAATATCATTGTACGCATTTGACAAAAGAGATCGCTACTTACTTGACATGAAATCTTCGGCCCGGCAACCGGATGGAATTCCCCCAAAAATATGCACCGGATCGGGCCCTCTCGTCCGCACCCTTCGTAGTATCTTGTCTCCATCATTTTCTTTGACGATTGACTTCTATTTGTTTCAATGCCACCCTCATAATCTTTCTTCTTGCACGTTTGGTGACGTTTGTGCACTTGCATTTGCTGGTTTTAACGTTGCATCTTGATATTAAATTAAACTTCAAGAGCACCACATGCACCGTGCACTATCGTCTGTGTAAATAAATAAATCAATACCCCGCTTGCGATAACTATACGCGTGTGCTTATGGTGCTTATGTTGGCTTATGTTAGATGTTTGACACCATTTGAGTATAATAGGGATGAGTTCGATATATCAAAACGTAACTTATTACGGATATGTGTTTAATATCATATCATATCGATAGCTAAATCTACATAACCGATATGACAATAACTATAACGAGTCAGTTATATCCACCAAAAGCCAACAAACAACGGGAACGTACGAACAAAACTCAAAACTTCACATCACAGCGATATGAAATCGAAACAGTTATTCGCTTTGTCTCTGTCTAACTATTTAAGTTTTACTGGCGTAAAAGAGATGAAGCGAATAAAACGTAACTTTAGCAGGTGTTCGCTTGGTTAATGCAATGCATGCATAATATATCTTAAGGCGTTAGCAATAAGGTCTAGTTTCTATTTGTTTAGTTACAATAACGTGGTCAATAATCACGGCTACGTGTGCATACCGTCCTGAGTTACTGATTATTGATATCGATATCCAAAAACGGTTTTCGATATCGATATGAAAACTGAATATCGGTTACATATCCGTTTGCGACAAAAACCGAAAACGCCCATATCTAGAGTATAACAAAGTACCAAAGAGCAAAGTACTCTGTGCATTTGAGTTTGACCATGGACGTAGTATCAAATGGACTCGACATTCGAGTTCCACCGTAAGGGACAGACATAAAGTAAAAAAGAAAAGCATTTTTATTTTTTATGCAAATATAATCCTATTTTTCAATGTATTCTATGAAATACTAATTGCAGATGTTCGTAATAATGAACGTCTACATTTATTTTTACCAATATACTAAATAAAATGCACTTACGAATGAGAGGTTATATTTTCATATTATCGTTTAGATAGGCTATCACAGCCAATAATAAAGCAGCACACCATACCTTTTGTCTTATAATCAGTTTCAACACTCTTTTACATACATTTTTGACCGCAAATATTCGTAAAATACTCAGTAATTCAAGTTTCTAACAAACCGCACGTCTTATTTGTTTGGGTACACGCAGTGTTGCCCTACAAAATTATGTGAAACTATGACAAGGACCGCAAATTGTGTTTTGTCACTTTCATTTTTTAAGGTTTATGCATAAGTCTAAGTGAGATGGACTATATATGTCAAATGCATGTCAAGTCTATTGATACTACGACTATGAGTTTGACACAGTGGTCTCGAACGTCATAGAGCGAGATCGGTAGAGTTGCCAGCTAAAATCGGTATATTTCTACCCAAAATCGGTATTTGAAAAAAAAACACAATATTCAATCTAGTTCGTTTATTTTTTAAAAAACTTACATACTAATTTATAACAATTACGCTTATGTATAATTATTTATTATGGTACCAATATTCTTTGGCCATAGCCGAGGTCATCTTGGAATTAATTTCAAAATCATAACAATTAGCTGTATTAAAGAGTCGTTTTGAATGTAATAGGCTAGTGATTGTTTCAGTAGACAGTCTATTCCGCTGTTTTGTTTTTAAAAGATTAATATGTGAAAATATGCGTTCAACGTTAGCGGATGAATGGGGAAGTGATAAAATATTAGAAATGAAATTAGATAACAATGGAAACATATTGAGTTTCATTACCACGCTTTAATAAACTAACTTCATTCCAAAATAGTTCTACATCATCAGGAAATGTTTTGATTCGTTCACAATTTCTTAATATGCGCCACTCTGTATCAATTTCCTGGAAACCATTGCTGTGAATAATATTGGTAAAGAGCCTACTCACAGGAACTATCGAAGTAGTTTTGCCAATTTTAACATTTTTTGGATCAATAATGTCTAAACCTTTTATTGGGTTGTTCTTTAATGGAAAACGCGTGGTTGTTTGTTTACAAGCTTCGATATAAAAATCTAGGCATCTGCATTTAAATAAATTTACTTGATCTGAGTTTAGATTTTCTGAACTACTTAGTAGTGTATTAGATGCAGCAGCACCATAGTATACGGCGTCAATATCCATAAAATTTCTGGGATTCTTTAAATCAACATTTTCGATTGGAGTGCTACTTAAATATTATCTTTTTAAAAAACAATCAAAAATAGTTTTTAATGTTCCAGTTATTTTTTTCATATAAATTATGAATTTTCGGGTGTTCCGCTTGCATTTCTTTATTTAAATGGGGTCAGGGATGCTCCTATCTAGTGGTCATCGCCTGTCCTAGAATAGGTGCTACGAGTACGCGACCTCGGCCCCCCGAGCTACTGCAGTCACTACAAACATTCCCTTCCATGACTGCAGTATCCACTCCTACAGGCCATACTCTCCTTTCCCATTATATCCTCTACTCACAAACCCTATTTCCTTTCCCCCGCTAATGATGGGCAGCAGCGTCGTCAGCGCGAGTCCCCTCCTGCGCTCGCCAACCCGCCTGCCAAGCGTGGCGAGTATTGGCAAATCCCCTCAATGGCGACACAAAAATTGACCAAGCCCCCAGTCCCCGGCAGCCCCACTATTCCTGGCGATGGTAGCAGCCATGGTTACGGTGGGGCAGGGGGTGCTAAGAATCCCCGGGTTGGCCCCGGCTACCACCCCCGACGACGACTGGCCCTGGTAACACACAACATGCGCACTTTGAGGACAGACGAGAAGATTGTCGAACTGGAAGAAGAATTGAGCGGGTTACACTGGGATATTCTGGGGTTATCGGAAGTCCGAAGAATAGGGGGGGATACGATAACCCTGAAGTCTGGTAACCTGCTCTTCTACCGGGGGGACGACCAACAGTCCCGAGGAGGTGTCGGATTTCTCGTCCACAGGTCTCTCATCAACAACATCGTATCCATCGAAAGTGTGTCGAGCAGGGTAGTATACCTTATACTCAGAATATCCAAAAGATATTCGTTGAAGGTCATACAGGTATACGCGCCGACCTCGACACACCCAGATGAAGAAGTAGAGGAGATGTATGAGGACATTAGTCGGGCCATACATACTTCCAAAACCTACTTCAATGTTGTTATGGGGGACTTCAACGCAAAGTTGGGCAAGAGAAGCGATGCAGAGTTGAAAGTGGGGCAATTTGGACATGGGCAACGGAACCTCAGGGGTCCGAGGCTGGCCGACTTTCTGGAAAAAGAGGGACTCTTCGCGATGAACTCTTTTTTCCAGAAGCCGCCTCACAGGAAATGGACCTGGTTGAGTCCTGACGGTTCTACGAGAAATGAGATAGATTTCATCTTGACGACGAATAGACGGATGTTCAGTGATGTCACTGTGATCAACAGGGTGAAAACCGGTAGTGATCACCGAATGGTTAGGGGCACATTGAATATCAACGTCCAATTAGAAAGGCGCCGCTTGATGAGGTCTACGCTCCGACCTACTCGCGCCCATATCCAAAACCCCGAGAGCTTTCAACTCGAGTTGACAAATCGCTTTGATTGTCTAAAAGAAAACCTTGCAGTGGACGAGTTAAACAGCGGTTTGGTAGAAGCTGTCCATACGGTGGGATCTAAGTATTTTAGACCTCGCCGTAGAGATAGACCACAAAAACTCTCGATCCACACTCTTGACCTCATGGCTGAACGTCGATCTTTGACGCTGCAGTCTTCCGTTGACGCCGAAGCATATCGGCGGCTCAATAGACGGATCTGGAAGTCCTTGCGACACGATGTCCGTGCTCACAATACTGTGAGCATTAAGGAGACAACTGAGCGGAACGGAGGCTCCAAAGTGTTTGCAAGAGACTTGTCTATTGGGCAAAGCCAGTTGTCTAGGCTGAAGACGGAAGACGGCCGCGTGGTATCGACGAGGGCAGAGGTATTAAGGGAGATCGAGAGGTTCGACGGACAGCTTTACACCTCGGTTGCCGAACCTACTGTTAGCTCGGCCGAAGACCCGAGAGCCGAGTTAATCCGACACTTTAGCGATGATATCCCGGACATCAGCCTGTTTGAGATTGAGATGGCCCTCAAACAACTTAAAAACAACAAGGCGCCGGGTGAGGACGGAATCACTTCAGAGCTTCTGAAAGCGGGCGGAACGCCGGTACTGAAAGTCCTTCAGAGGCTCTTCAATTCCGTTCTCCTCGAGGGCTCAACGCCGGAGGCATGGAGCAGGAGCGTGGTGGTACTGTTCTTCAAAAAAGGTGATAACACTTTGCTGAAGAACTACAGGCCCATCTCGCTCCTGAGCCATGTCTATAAGTTGTTTTCAAGGGTCATCACAAATCGTCTCGAAGGCAGGTTTGATGACTTCCAGCCTCCCGAACAAGCCGGTTTCCGAAAAAGCTTTAGTACCATAGACCATATTCACACGCTACGGCAGGTTATACAAAAAACCGAGGAGTATAACTTGCCGCTTTGTTTAGCGTTTGTGGACTATGAGAAAGCCTTTGATTCGATCGAGACCTGGGCTGTGCTACAGTCTCTTCAGCGGTGCCACATAGACTATCGGTACATCGAAGTGTTGAGGTGTATATACAACAACGCCACCATGTCGGTCCGAGTACAGGATCAGAGCACGAAGGCTATTCCACTACACAGAGGCGTGAGACAGGGAGATGTCATATCTCCGAAACTGTTCACTGCCGCGCTGGAAAATGCCTTCAAGCTCTTGCAGTGGAAAGGATTCGGCATCAACATCAACGGCGAGTATATTACTCACCTTCGATTTGCCGACGATATTGTAGTCTTGGCAGAATCGCTGGAAGACCTTAGCACTATGCTCGAAGACCTTAATCGAGTTTCCCAACAGGTGGGTCTTAAAATGAACATGGATAAAACGAATAGGAACGAAGCTCAGCTATAGCTACCTATATAGCATAGGGTTTAAAACATTTACCATTTCACCACCAAGCATTTCCAATATTGCAATGCTATTGTATAATAACGCACAGGTAAAACTTACTTCGTATTCGCAGTGAAAACTTATTCGGAATTTAGATAAACGTGTTAAAATAGTCGCACAATTTTTCATTCTTTAAATACATTGTATGTATCAGCCCATATACGTCCCACTGCAGGGCACGGGCCTACTCTACAATCGAGAATACGATTGAGAGTGGTTAGGCCATATAGTCCACCACGCTGGCCTAGTGCGGGTTGGCGGACTTACATACCATAGAAATTCTTATGAATCGCTATGGTATGCAGGTTTCCTCACGATGTTTTCCTTCACCGTTTTAGTGCGTGGTGATTGACTATCAATACACACATGACTCCGAAAAGTCAGAGGTGTTAAAATGTGTTTAAATACATTATGTATCGATATTGTTATCGGGACCAATAAACGTAATTAAATTTTGATACAGTTGGGGAAAATATGTCAACCGGCAACCCTAATGCAGCAATGCTACCGACATTACGACCAAGAAAAATCTACGTTTTTGAAAACACAAATGTATGACAGCGCTCCCTCTATATATGTATATACTCTAAGATACTCTAAGTGCAGTAGGGCGATTCACGTAATATAATAAGTTCAGCTGCAGTGCAGTTGCGTTTAAGTTTCGATCAAAACAGCCCTTTTCGTATTCTCGTAATTTTGACAACCGCTGTCAAATACCCTCGCGTCAAGTTCGCGTCACGCAAACGTTTTAGCTTATTCTACTACTGCGTATTGGAGTATATACCGGGTATCTCAAGACTGCTACCGAAAACGAAGCCGGGTGGTAGTTTTAGAGGCAACAAACACAATGCAATTAAAAATTTCGCCTAGAAACGCGACAATTTTTTTTATGATTTTTTAAATATCGTCATTTTTGGGTGGTAAATCCATAGTTTTTGCTAAAATAATAATTTAAACTCTTTTATACCTTAGAGTATTTATAAATAAAAGGGTATATACTATTATTTTAGGAAAAAATGTATTTACCACCCAAATATGGCCATAGGAAAAAAATAACAAAAAAAAATGTCGCTTTTTTTTGCAACTTTTTCTGTTGCATTGTGTCTGAAGTCGCTTAAACTACCACCCGGCTTCGTTTTCGGTAGCAGTCTTGATATACCCTGTATATAGAGTGAGCACTGGTACTTCAAAAACTTAGATAAAAATGGTGGTGCCGGGCCACCTTTTTCTGCCCTCCTATTGGCTAATATTGGAACAGGTTGTGCAACATACATAAATTATTAGAATTTTTTTTTTAAATATATAGTTTAGGTCTATTTAATTCCACTCAAACTCGTATTAAAAGGGTAATAGCTAAATATAATTTCGGCTAATTAAGGAATTTATAGAAATTTATTGCTAAATAATTAATTCAATTTATTATTAATGTTTAGCTGCGCGTGAGCTGCGCGCGAGCTGCGCGTGTGCTGCGCGTCAACTGTACGTCAGACGTATGAAATTTGCTTGACATTGACGTATAGGCGCAGCAGTAGAATAGTAGCGCTCGCTTGACGCGAACTTGACGCGAGCGTATTACGAGAATACGAAAAGGGCTGTTTTGGGCGAAACTTAACCGCAGCTGCACTGCAGCTGAACTTATTATATTACGTGAATCGCCCTACAGAACGTATGTAATCGTATCAATCATAGATATTAATGGAACTGTTACTACCAGTAATGGTCAGCAAAATTTTAATATGCACTCTAAGGCTCAGTTGCACCAAGTAACTTTGCCAATACCTTTGCCTATGAGAATGTCATCGCCATACATTTGAGATGTATTTGACCTTGCGAATGTATGGAATTGACAGTTTCAAGGGCATAGGTATTGGCAAAGTTAGGCTCAGTTGCACCAAGTAACTTTGCCAATACCTTTGCCTATGAAAATGTCATTGCCATACATTTGAGATGTATTTGACCTTGCGAATGTATGGAATTGACAGTTTCAAGGGCAAAGGTATTGGCAAAGTTAGGCTCAGTTGCACCAAGTAACTTTGCCAATACCTTTGCCTATGAAAATGTCATCGCCATACATTTGAGATGTATTTGACCTTGCGAATGTATGGAATTGACAGTTTCAAGAGCAAAGGTATAGGCAAAGTTAGTTTGTGCAATTGAGCCTTAGTTTGTGCAATTGAGCCCAAGCGTATTCTTAAACAATGTAAATAAACATTTAGCAAATTCTTTTAAATTGTAAACTACTGAATCGTAAGAATCATGGGTCCAGTTTATAATACTTTAATGTGTTTTAGTGTCTGTAATTTTACAATCTTTATTTGAACATTTAGTGATCAATATAATAAGTTTATATTTTATGAAAATGTAATAATAATTGCTAATTCTTCCTTATTAAATAGTTTTCATAAACCTTAGTTCTTATTTATTGACTTCCAATGAATGAATGAATATAAACAAATAATTTATCATTGTTAAACTGTATTACTACATTATTCTGTTTCATTTTCTTTCATGAAAAGAAAACCTTAGCACTGTACTAGGTACTTTTTTTATATAAAACATGAGCGGCATGCAGTTGAATATGTAAAAAACGCTATTACTACATAGGTACATAGACACTCGAGTGGTTAACTTTTGGAGGGTAATTTATTCAGGACTCTAGTCGGCGGATGTGGTTGTGCTGCGGTAACACTACAGTGCCAGATTCGCAAAGCGTTGGGGTCATCGGTCCTAATTTATATAAGCCGCGTAGTTTTAAAAATGTTTTCATTGTAGATAAATTATTCAGACCTAAAGAATATTATAGGTTTATTTATTTTTGGTTTGAATACACATCTGTCATTTGCTTTTTAGATATTTTAATTGGATATAAATAAAATATAGTTGTTATGGTACCCTCATGTTACTTGTTATCGAATGTTGATGAATGCAAGCCCTTTTTTGCCAGTGGCACGTGGCAGCGGTTTTAGTGCAAGGTAAAGTTTATTTATTCATTGTATTTGATGCTGATAGTGTTGTCTGCCAGTTGGTTATTGTCTCCGAGCATCGCATACAGGGTAAACGTCTTAACGTTTGAACTTTATCTTTTTATCTTTGAGCGATTTGTGATCATTTTATTTAATTTACGGAAACGAAACATTTTGTTTAAATTGTTTTGGTATGTCTGCTAGTTAACTGAACACGGTGAATATTTTTTTAGATTATTGGAAGTTCCTCCTGCTATTGCAGTAGTGCGCGCGCTTTGAAAACGTAAGTCCATTTTATTTGTGCTTTGAAGTAGGTGCTATTATATGAACAAAATCGTATATTTATATATAATAAGCCAATAAAAAAGTTCGTGATCGTTTTATAGCAGATAAATGCCTAGGCAAGTAATTAAATTAATGGTGATGCCATTAAACTTTTCATAAGATTTTATTCTTGGTAGGATAAACCAGACTGTGATTGCCCACCGATAATGATTGCCCGCATTAAGCAAAACCTTGTCTGTTGTCGATTTTGTGTCATCCTAGTTGGATTAAAGATTATCAGATGGTGATTTAATCAATTTATGGTTAATACAAATTTTACAACTGGAAACATTAAAGAAAAAACATAGCAGTAATGACGGATTTTGTAAAGACCGGTGAATGTGTTTCATAAACAGAAATAATTGAACAATTTTGTTAAGAATATACTTGTTTAAATGTTCATTTTATTGTGTTTGTTTCATTTTTTGAGCGGTATTACCTACCTATGATGAAATTAATAGTATTTTCTTAGTTTTAAATGGATATGTTTGTTCAAAAATAGTTTTTAACCATTTTTTTGGCTGTGGGCAATCACTGAACTGAAATCTGTGTACTTTTAGCGATTGCCATCACTAATTTTAGTGAATGCCATATGTCAATGTCCATAGATTAGTGGTGGGTCGTTGAAGATTTTACAGTCGACGCAACGAGACTGTTTTTCATAGACAATAGACTAGTTGATAAAACAGTTTAATTTTCGACTAGTTTATGTTGTAGACGCTTAACAAGACGTTTCGTTTATAAGCGACGAGCGATGAACGGATCGCGATGCCGTTCATTCGTTAACGTGTTTATCAACGAACTATAAACTAGTCTATTCGTTCACCACAAAGAAACAGTTGAAAAAAACTGTTCGTTCATTCAACGACCACCACTACCATAGATATTGCCATATGGCAATAACTGTCAATATTTTTTCGGTTAAAAAGTTTCATCACCTGTACTTATAAGTTAATTGTTTATTATTTCCTAATTTGTATGTATAAACGATATTAATTGGTAATTATCGTTGTATTAACAGAATGCCGAAGGCACCTAAAGTCCAATATATTAAAGAAAATATGCAAAGTTGTTCAAGATGTAAGCAACAACTTATCTACTAGGCAGATTTTTGAAAAATACGGCATTCCGAGGTCCAGTCTTATAAGAATTTCTATAGTATGGAAGTCCGCCAACCCGCACTAGACTAGCGTGGTGAACTATATGTATGCCGTAACCACTCTCAATAGTACTTTTGATTGTAGACGAGGCCCGTGCCCTGCAATGCGAAGTATATGGGCTGGTACAGTTGTTGCAAAATTGATGATTTTGTTTCTGGTGATTCTGACTCTTCAGCATCAGCACAAAATATATTTGATGCTTTTAAGAAAGCTAAACGAAATTTATTTTGATATTTTACTATTTTATTCGATTTAGGTTTAATTGTTTTGTTTTGAATATTTATTTGGGTTTATGTTTAATTTATAATTTCAAGAGACTGGGCAATTACTATAAACTGTGGGCAATTACTGTAGTTTTAAGACTATGTTTATTTAACTGCAATATTTAATAAGTAATGTTATTTATAGCTAAAAACTGTTAACACTCTACAAAAGAGTTTATTAGGTTATAATAAAATGGTATTAAAAAGTTGGTAGCTACAATACTTTTGGTGTTTTTAATGTCAATGTGTAACAAACTCTTAAATGGGCAATAGCTATCTGGTTTACCCCTAGGTCCATCCAACCATCGATATCGCTATCTTATAGTTTTTTGATATATATTATATTCATGGCATATAAAATACTTATAAGTATATGTATTTTTAAATTTAATATTTTATAGTTCTGAATATTTCAAGATTTTTCAATCACATTACAATATAGGTGCAGTTTTAACTAAAATATTAATTTAGCTTTTAGCTGCTATTTCTAAGATTTTAAAATCTTCCTCAGCTGTTGAAATAATCAGTAAAGAGTGAAATATCTTGTGAAAAAACGATTAAAAATACCTTTGAAAAGTACCTTTACGTACTTACTTTCGAAGAAACCATTTTGGGTTTAGTTGAAAAAAGAAATATATAATAATAATATAACCTTTTATTCTAAAATCAATATCATTTTTTGTTACTGTATTTTTAACTTCCCTATATTGTAAGTGCAATTGTTTGCTTTACATTATATAATTAATTTAGACCCCTTTAAGGTATAAGCCTCCTCCGTCTTTTAAATACTGTATTATGTCATTTCCTGCTGCGATCTATCCTTGTCCTGCTACTTCGACTATATAGTCGAAAAAAATATTTACCTGCCACATTTCTTAGAACTCCTTGTTTTTTTTTGTTTAGCTTTGTTTTTCTTTACAATATTTTAGAGTACAAACGCTTAAACAATATTCTTTTTAGAACATATTATGCTATTTCGTTTACACGTGGACATGTTTACGAAGTTACTACGAATTAAGTATGAGCTAGTACATGTCTATGAAAAAATTACAATTTGTTTTCTATAATTATAACATTATTTCTAGGTCCTAATTTGTTAGCCTGGATAAAACGCGCTCTGAATTAGCGGAAGCGCATCCAGCGACCGATGATTTAGCAGGCTACGAATATTAGCGACTATCTTACATAAGAGAAGACTAGTGCCTATGTATCTTTGTCTAACACTCAAAAATATATAAGTAAAAACGTAAATAGTTACAAAAAACGTATTAATTTAGTTTAATTTTTTACATTTTTAACTTCCCGACGTTTCGATCACTTTACAGCTTTCGTGGTCACGGGGCGGACTGAGGTATTAGACGTCCGCTCTGTGATTGTTACAATTCAACGTATTAATATTAGAAAATTATAACTCACTCGGGATTAAGTTGCGATTTTGTTGATTTAAATCATTCAACAGGTAAACTTCCGTTAAAATTCTCTTTATGCCCTTGTTGAACGTTTACAAAATACTTATACCTATAAATATAACCTAAATAATAACCAATATTAAATTTCTTTCTTTACCATATATTGGAAGGTTTCATTACCGTGTAATAAATATGGGAGGGCAATTATTAAGCAATTATACTGTAATTTAATCGTGGATTTAGTTTATGTCTAATTACACGACGCGACATTACTTCTTCACGGACACGGTGTCCGGATTTAGGGCGGAGGTATCTGAGTTCTACAGCTATAAATACAATACCTAAACTATTTTGCAATGGTAATCTTTCAGTTTGTTTATTTTTTACGAAGAACTTTACGGCACACACGTAATGATAAATAATATACCTAACAGTCTCATGCAATATAACCACGACTCCACTCTAAGATCGAGTCTTTATCATAGGTATCAGAAACTATAAGAGACTTTTCATTCTCACAACCACCCCGATTCGAAAACAATATCTGTGGATCACACAAATATTTGTCTCGGCGCGAGATCGAACTTTCGAAGCCGGTTTTTATGAAACTAAACAACAGCTCCAAGGGGTCAAGTAAAGGACCACATAGATCTATATTAATATTAAGCTATTTAATTGGATAAGGATTAATGCTGAATTGGTTAAAATCGCTTCGAAAATTAGCCATTATTTGTCGTAAAAAGTAAATGACAAAAAATGTTATTGTGGGATAGACATACACCATTGCAGAGTTTTCTGTAGACCTTTTCAATGTGTACAAATATGTAGTACATTATTTTGATAAATCTCGTAGGGTACAGCCTGCGTTTGCAATGTAAGCGGAAAAATATTGATAATTAACGACATCACATTAGAAACCTCAAAAATAACAATATTTCTCCACTATTTCATGGATGTTATTATACGTGTAAACCTTTCTATTGAATCACTCTATCTATTAAAAAAAACCGTTGCGTAGTTTTAAAGATTTAAGCAAACAAGGGGAAATAGGGACAGAAAAAGCGACTTTGTTTTATACTATGTAGTGAAGCCTGTGACTGCCACACGTCTTTTTATAAAAGTTGAAAGTTTTTTCATTGCGTAGGTCAGCTAACGAGCAAACTTCACAATAACAACCAGATGGTTCACAGTGATCACAGCCACCCATGAACATCCAAAACGCTTGCATAATGCACATGCTGGCGGCCCATCAAACCGGTAGAAGGGCGGGAAGGAATAAGGATGGGAAGAGGGAAGAGGTATTGGGCATACGGTAACCTCACTCACTGAACGAAACGCAACAGCCAAGCTGTCGCTTTACGTCGATTTCCTGTGAGATAGAGGTACCGCCTTGGACGAGCCTGCCCATTCATGCTGAGTCATGAGTGACAACAGCGTGCCCCTGCTGCTTCCTAAAAGTTTGTTTGTGCATGTTTCTAACATAGGCATCACACGATCAGCAATTGAAGTTTGGTAGTTTTGGAAGTTATCAGCTTCAATAGTATGTCAAGTTGAAAGAACTATCAAAAGTATTTGACTACCAAACACATTTTGATAGTTGCCTAAGAAACGAATAAATAAATTAGATACTACCCTACAACTTTAATTAAATTTGATATGTTTTGCCGCATAATTTCGGTATTTGATTAATAAAATGGTTGCCTAACAATTGCAACATTAATAATAAAATCAGTATAGAGTCGTAAAGGAGAATGTCCATTTAACGATGAAACATAGTATCGGTGCAAAGATTATTATTATTTAAAATCAGTATAGAGTCGTAAAGGAGAATGTCCATTTAACGATGAAACATAGTATCGGTGCAAAGATTATTATTATTTAAAATCAGTATAGAGTCGTAAAGGAGAATGTCCATTTAACGATGAAACATAGTATCGGTGCAAAGATTATTATTATTTAAAATCAGTATAGAGTCGTAAAGGAGAATGTCCATTTAACGATGAAACATAGTATCGGTGCAAAGATTATTATTATTTAAAATCAGTATAGAGTCGTAAAGGAGAATGTCCATTTAACGATTAAACATAGTATCGGTGCAAAGATTATTATTATTTAAAATCAGTATAGAGTCGTAAAGGAGAATGTCCATTTAACGATGAAACATAGTATCGGTGCAAAGATTATTATTATTTAAAATCAGTATAGAGTCGTAAAGGAGAATGTCCATTTAACGATTAAACATAGTATCGGTGCAAAGATTATTATTATTTAAAATCAGTATAGAGTCGTCAAGGAGAATGTCCATGTAACTATGAAACATAGTATCGGTGCAAAGATTATTATTATTTAAAATCAGTATAGGAGTAGTAAAGGAGAATGTCCATTTAACTATGAAACATAGTATCGGTGTAAAAATTATTATTATTTAAAATCAGTATAGAGTCGTAAAGGAGAATGTCCATTTAACTATGAAACATAGTATCGGTGCAAAGAGTATTGTCCCTCAATGAAACCTACTTTTTTGTGTAGGGAATAATATCGATTTTCAATAAATATCAATATAATTGCGACCCAGGTCCAGGAGTTCTTAGAGATATTAACTTGAAGTCCAATAAAATATTTTTTTTCCTTCGGCTCTGTGAACAAAATGTAAACTGTGACGATCATTACTTTATTTTATAAAATCTTTCGCCCGGAATAAAACAGGAGAAAATTTCAGGACAAACAATAAAAATTTCATAAAAAACTTGAGAGGTGTCAGTGGACACCCGGATGGAAAGAAGTTCCTTTCGATTAATTAGTGAAGGAATTGTAATAAAATTGTATTTCTTAAGTTATAAAATAATATTTTTTTTACTATTAACAAATATAAAGTAATATAAACTTAATCAGTGGGGTCAATTTTAGTAATAATTGGTAAATATACATAGTTAAATGAAGGGTTGATGATTGACAGCAGGATAACAAACTAAAATTGTA
The DNA here is from genome assembly GCA_009982885.2 of Hyles vespertilio. NCBI lineage: Eukaryota > Metazoa > Arthropoda > Insecta > Lepidoptera > Sphingidae > Hyles > Hyles vespertilio. Next base: position 37,091,528 of record CM042833.1, on the reverse strand, counting down.
AATAATAATAAATTTATTAAGGAGGATCGAAAATCAATGTATTACGGTTTTATTATGTAATTTTAATTAAATGTCACCATCAAAAGAATCATTTGGGTATCACCATCATTATGTTTTTTTTTTTCACATATTTATGCAATTTATGTTTCTTTTGTACCAATTTGATTTATGACATTTAATGAAAATAAGAAATTGTCGCAACGTTTCCCACTTAATTTTGGGCTTCAGCGTATTCTTAGTTTTTATTATAGCCTTTAACATATTAATATGAATTCGGATATTTTATTGCCTCTATTAGAGTTAAAAAAAATGTATGACATCATTTTCAAATAAAGAAATAAAAAATGATTGTCAAATGTTTTTCGTGCCTACTTTTCGTGAGATTTTTTTCCGTCTAGCCCCCTTTCACAACGCGCGATAAGGAACTTCGTTTCAATAAATTTTAAGCATATCGGGATCAACTATGTTTTTTACCGATGCTATGACTGGGCATTCTCCTTTGAGAGAACAAATGCTTTTCGGTGTAAATAACACTTTTTAATATTGTCGATCACGTGAAATTTAATTGGGATTAAATTCAGCAGTTTTCATTATATAACTCACTAGCGGCCCAGCTTCGTCTGGGTGCATATATTTTTGATTCCACTCCACACCAAATACATGTTATTTTTCGTATAAACTCTTGTATACCTAAACTTGACGTAGCTGTCCTACTGTCCGGCTCAATCCCGTCTCATCCGTCTGTTCAGTCTCTTCCCAATCCATCCCGTCCTTTCTCTTTATTATCCATCCCGTCTTATAACGTGCATTTATATTTCGTCCTATCAAATCTGTCAGCTATCCCAGCCTTCTCCCGTACCTTCCACTCTATTATATCCCGTCTCTCCATATACATGTACATCTTAATATATATAATTCACGTGTCACGTTGTTTGTCCGCGATAGACTCCTAAACCACTCAACTGATTATAATGAAATTTTGTAGATATGTGTTATTTGTTCCAACTTAAAGGGTGAGATAGTTTTTATCTCGATTAAACTGACGAAAGTATAAAATAAAGGAAAAAAACATTTTGCCATACAAAATGTTCATGGGTTTGTAACTGTCAAACATTTAATTTTCATACAGTTGATACGGTAAACTCTTCCCTCAAATTAAATAACGTATTTAAATAAAGGTTTCGAATCGACAACATATAGCCACAGTATTCGATTAATGGCGTATTTTAGATTTTAAATATGTAAATTAATGACAGTAATGAAAAGTGGATGACATTTAAATTGGTTGTCAAATATTTATGCATGCGTTCAGAAATTTATTTTGTGTAAACTAAAGAGAATATATTATGAAGCTACAAAATATAGCACAATTAAATAAATAATAACGTAAGAAGTTATACCTCTTTTCAAGATAGAATGTCACTTGAAAATGAAAAATCTTTAATAAAATAACACATAAAAATAAAAACTGAACTGAACTGAATAAAATAACAATTTTATATAATTATGGAGAATATTGCATGGATTCTCAAATTAGGCTTTGCCTGTGTCTTGAGAATAATTTGAGTGTGAGTGTAATATTTTTGAAACACAGGGGTGAAATATTGCATGGATAATCAAAATCGCTAAAGTGTTTAATATCAAAAATTTATAAGGCACACTATTTGGATATGGAGAAACGGGATATTATAGAGTGGGAGGTAGGGGAGAGGACTGGGATAGCAGACAGATTTGATAGGACGAAATGTAAATGCACGGTATAAGACGGGATGGTTAATGAAGAGAAAGGACGGGACGTATCGGGAAGTGACTGAACAGACGGGATGGGACGGAATTGAGCAGGACAGTAGGATAGCAAATTCATGTTTAGGTATACAAGAGCTTATACGAAAAATAACATCTATTTGGTGTGGAGTAAAATAAAAAAATATCTGCATCCAGGCAAAGGTTGGTCGGGCTTTTTTGCTGTACTAAATAATTGAATATAAAATTAATCATATAATAACTAAGCCATAGCGAACGTGGTCAGGTCGGCTATGGTATCTATTAATTGATTTCAATGAATGTCGTCGGAGTAGTATCAGTGTTATAATATCTCCGTAGCAAAATCATGATTTGAATCTGGAAAGATGGGATAGAATAGAATATAAGGTGGATAAAATGGGACACAAGAATCGTATCGTATTAGTACAGGATGAGAATGGAATTGGATAAGCAGTTTAGAGAAAGGCTGTCATATTGATTTTAAATAAAATATGGACTGGAATCTATATTTGCACCCAGGCGAAGCCGGGCCGGGCCGCTAGTGTACATATTATAAAGATTGCCTTATGAAATTTTTGTGCAGCAGAAATCGTAATATTTTAATTTCACTACAACTTCAAAACCAAACGTCCAATTTTAATCATTCAAAGACCAAATATTATCAACATAAACTGTACTTATTGATGAAATAATTTATTTTGATAAGGATTAATAGCATGAGTAAAATAAACGCGTTTAAATGTAGTCCAAAAAAAAATCAAGATTTTTAAATAAAAATGTGGTTGTTGTGCCTCACTCGACATAGATAGGTATAGTGTATCGCGGACTTTTTTGTAGATATTTATAAGATCTACAATTAATTATAACATTTTATGGTTCTATCTTTTGTAGTTTAGGCAGCGTACGCAAAATAAGTAACTTCTTTGGTTGATTTTTTTCAGTTTGTGTCCGAAAAATCCAAATATCTTACGGAACCCTATTTTTTTCCAAAATAAAATATAGTCTATGTTACTCGTGGATAATGTAGCTTTCGAATGGTGAAAGAATTTTTAAAATCGGTCCAGTAGTTTTTGAGCCTATTCATTACAACCAAACAAACAAAGTTTTCCTCTTTATAATATTAGTGTAGATTACCCAGGTACAGACATTTTCAACTGTCCAGATAGAATGCTTATCAATATTAGCTATTTGAGTATGAATTTTCTCTTTTGATGATGCGTTTATATATTATACCTATAATACATGCATATGTTCATAATCCCTACATACATTTTAATATTATACATTTCGGAGAGTTTGTATGAAACATCAAACGTCATAATAGAAAAATATGTATTAAGTCAGTGCCTTAATACATATTTTTCTATTATGACGTTGACCGAAAAATATTTTTTTTGCCCTGTCCTGAGTTTAAAGTTTATACACTTTTTCACCGATTGTTGTAAAGTCAACTTCACTCTGTCTGATCTATATTAATGAAGTTATATTAAATAATAAATAAATAAATATACCAAAAATCACATACATAGTCCTAACCTCACGCTATCCATCTGGTGTCGTGGGTATCAGAAACTACGGGAGACTTCTCAGTCTCACATACAGCCGGACCTGAAACAAATACCTGTGCATCACATAAATATTTTCGTGGCGCGGGGATCGATACCGCGGCCTCTCGATCCAAAGCCGGCGTTTAACTAACTGCGCCACCGAGGCTGCCAATTTTTCTGATCATAACCGACCCTTTGAAGATTTTCAATATAGATTAACCACATAATAATTTTAGTTGTTTTAGCTATGTAATCGTTCTTGTAATATATTTAAAAAAAACGTCTCAACCCGATATTAACAAATATTTTTATGAGTGGTGGTAGTATTTACGACTTATGTTTAACTATGGTGTCTAAAACATGCTTGAAAATCAGCCATGAGAATTTACGTAAAGTTAATAATGTTTTTAGTACCTACCTCGATCACCTGATACCTGGATATTAGCCGTTTCGCCAAGCTAGCAGGTAGGCATATGATCATAGTACATACTGACACTACTCAATCGTCCACATTTCGTTAGTCAGAAAATACGTGACGGCTGGTGGCCCTGGGATAGTCCATACAGGAATAGGCGGTGTTTAGTACCTTTTATCAGAGTAAAAAGCGAAGTACCTATTAATGCTACGTCACTGCAACACTGAGAATAAACTAAGTCAACCTTACGGAATCACTTTAACCTTGAGCTCACAGTAAGGTACCAAGTCTACTCTCATGGGTATCAGAAACATCGAGAGACTTGACTTGGGCCATGGAGTCGAACCACTCAGATCTGAAACAAGTATTTGAGACACAATGTTTTCTTGTGCAGGGATGGAACCCCCGATTTTACTATCTGCGCCACGAATACTAGGTATCCTTTTTTGCAGCGAATCCGCCTGTCGGTGAACTTAGGGTATCTATGCGTCTATTTTAATTTAGCTTGTATATGAGGCAGGCATGTCTCCGGAAATTAGCAATTAATGTTTCTGAAAATATCTAACGTGACGAGCAAAAGCTTCCAGTATCCGCATAGATGTATAAAAATAACTGCATTCTTAAACTTCTTTTAAATGATATAATATTGAATTGGAGACTGTCACTTCCTTATACCCACCACTGTAATTCCTGTAAGCCAAGATCAATAGTGACACGCATTGTAATGACACCGAACGTTGAAGCTCTGCGAGTCTCCGGGAATAGAGACTTTTTCGCTCTCACACCCACTTCTGCATCTCCTGTCAGTCAGGGTCTACAGTGGCACGGAAAGCATTGAAATTGATAGAATCTCTCCCCTGAGAGAGAGCTGAGTCCCTACACAGCTTGTCTTTAACCCGCTTCGAAATTAATTAGACAGAGAAACAAATAGGACTTGGAAAAAAATATTGCTCATTTCCTCCCCAGCAAAGCGGCAAAATATTGAGTTGAGCGTATTATCATCTGATATCGTCTTAAGTACCACGTAATAAACAATTATGTATATGGGTCAAGGTACCAGCGATCACACTCCCAAAGTATATGATGTGCAGTTTGTCGGTACGCACAGTCAGGTGTAAAGCATTGACACGCAGGCGATTCAACCAACTTAAAAGAGAGTAGTTTGCTCTTAAAGTTGCCATGTCCTGTTAGGAACGGTGATACACAGTGATCGATTCCAAGCCGAGATTTTCTTAAGCTGTTTGTTGGAACAAATGATACTGAGGTGGCACCAAACCAGGTGGCCTAGCTCACATATGAGAGACCTACCGCCAGTAAAAAATATAAACAAATAATTTACTTTTAATGCTAAATTTATCGTCCAACAACATCACACGTCTGTTTTGTTTAGAATCAATAGGGATGTTGACTCCTGTTACATATTCACATAAATTTATTTTATACACACTAAAGACATTATTTAAAACCAAAATCAAAAATTCTCGTTATTTCCGTTTGTTAAAAATTTAGCTAGATGGTGCTAGTAGTTCTAAATTTTACACCGTGAGCCAGTCATTTGAAACAAAATTGGCGACATAAGAACAATGTATTAATTAATAATATGTATTTAATTTGGCAGATTATTAATTAATAATATTTATTTAATTTAACTGTAGAGGTCAATCGTCGGATCCAACTCAGTTGGGCAGCGTTCGGGAAACTTCGCGACGTCTTCTCGTCCAAAATACCTCAGTGCCTAAAATCGAAAGTCTTCGATAGTTGTGTGTTACCAGTGATGACATACGGCACCGAGACGTGGCCTCTCACTGTGGCCTCATTAAAAGGCTTAAAGTCACTCAACGAGCCATGGAGCGGGCTATGCACGGTGTTCCCTATCCCTATCCCTACGAGATCGAATCAGAAATAAGGAGATCCGTAGGAGAACCAAGGTTACCGACATAGCCCATAGGATTAGCAAGTTGAAGTGGGGCCGAAAGGTTCTTGAGTGGAGGCCACGTACAGGCAAGCGAAATGTCGGACGCCCGCCTGCAAGGTGGACGGACGATCTGGCTAAGGGTGCAGGAAGTCGCGGGATGCAGGCCGCTTCCAACAGGTCATTGTGGAGATCCTTGGGGGAGGCCTATGTTCAGCAGTGGACTTCCTGTGGCTGATATGATGATGATGATGATGATTTAATTTGGTTCCTGAGGTGGGAAATGCACTATATATGAGAATTGTATTCTACAACAGTTTATTTGATAAATGGAGTGGTCTAAAACCCTATTTCACCTTTAGTTAACCCTTCATTTGGCAAGATATATTTTTCTTTAAATTATATGTTTTTCTTAAATAATCGTTATATTATATTTCATTAGAGACTGAAAAAAATAAGAAAAAATATTCTCCCGTTACTTTTTTTTATACCCATAGTATAATCACTACATATTATAAAACAAAGTCGCTTTTTCTGTCCTTATTTCCCTTGTTTGCTTAAATCTTTAAAACTAGGCAACGGATTTTGATGCGGTTTTTTTAATAGATAGAGTGATTCAATAGAAAGGTTTACATGTATAATAACATCCATTAAATAGTGGAGAAATATTGTTATTTTTGAGGTTTCTAATGTGATGACGTTAATTATCAATATTTTTCCGCTTTCATTGCAAACGCAGGCTGAACCCTACGAGATTTATCAAAATAATGTACTACATATTTGTACACATTGAAAAGGTCTACAGAAAACTCCGCGATGGTATATGTCTATCTCTTATGGATATCCCACAAAAACATTTTTTTGTCATTTACTTTTTACGACAAATAATGGCTAGTTTTCGAAGCGATTTTAACTAATACAGCATTAATCCTTATCCAATTAAATAGCTTAAATACATTGTTGATTTAATATACAGGGTATTTCAAGACTGCTACCGAAAACGAAGCCGGGTGGTAGTTTTAGTGACTTCAGTGACATTGCAACAGAAAATTTTGAAAAAAAAAAGCGACTATTTTTTTTTTTTTTTTTTTCATAACGTCGTATTTGGATGGTAAAGTCATTTTTTTCCTAAAATAATAGTGTATACCCTTTTATTTATAAGTACTCTAAAGTATAAAAGAGTTTAAATTATTATTTTTGCAAAAACTATGGATTTACCACCCAAAAATGACGATATTTAAAAAATCATTAAAAAATAATGTAGCGTTTTTTTTGCGAGATTTTTAGTTGCATTGTGTTTGTAGTCACTAAAACTACCACCCGGCTTCGTTTTCGGTAGCAGTCTTGATATACCCGGTAGATCTATGTGGTCCTTTACAGCACAAGATTTAAATGAAAATTTTCGAAGATATTACAGATTTAAAATTACGGGACGTGGCGCTTGCGGCGGTACTGGCCGGCCAGGGCGGCGGCAGTGTGCCTATATAGGAATGTTTATATGTATAATAATAATACGTACATATTATTGGAAAAAATCTATTTGTACCCGGGCGAAGCTGGGCCGGGCCGCTAGTATACTACACATTAACAACTTGAAACCGTATTGTAGGAAATATTAAGACAGCAAAAAATTAATTATTCATTATGATAATTGTTAAAAATATATCTCTTATTCGGTATACAAAGGCCTAATTGACATTAATTGCAAAATAAGGTAAAAGGACTGATTTTCAAACATGGATTATGTGTCTACGAGCGAAATATGTATGTATATGCAAAATGTAGAAATCTACGTACTTGTTGGTATCTTCTTAGTCATTATACCGGCAATGAACCAACATCTCGTTGTAGAAAAATATGACGATATCTTAATATGACGGCACGAATTTTTTCGTTATTAACATTAATAGAACGACCAGTCTCTTGTCCTGAGTATTGATTAGAATTATGAACAGTGACATCAATTATATCATCTGAGAAGAAATCAAGAACGTAGTTCAAAGAAGATTTATTTAGATTCATTTCTGCTTAAACGTTATCTTCAAAAATAATAGCACAGTGAAGGTATCTTACATTTTTCTAATCATATATAGGTTGATAGACTTTTGTTATGTGACAAAATTTCGTTTAGATCTTTTAGTTTTTCTTGACTGACAGGATTAATTTACAATTAAGTTGGACGGTGTCAAAATATTGGTGGAATAGACGGTAAATCTCCTTTCCTAGAAGAACACGAAGGCATGACTGCAGTTGGTGCCTATTTCATAGGAGGTGATTCAACATTTTGTGAAATAACTAGAGGTGAAGTCACTAATTCATTATCAGTATTTGGTGAAATCCATTCCTGGGGAACATGCGGTGATAGGTATTCTTCCTCTGAATTTGACTCCAGACCGAGATAGGTTTGTTTACGTCAAAATATTGCAGAATTGTCTTCAGAATACTAATGTAATCTTTCAAGAGACTAGTCAATATAGTTTAATGTGGTACACATTGTCAGTCATGACTCAGCATGAATGAGTAGGCTCGTCCGGGGTGGTACCGCTATCTCACAGAAGATCGACGTGAAGCGACAACTTTGCCGTCGCGTTTCGTTCGGTGAGTGAGATTGCCAGTGGGTCGTATTGGGCATCCCTTTCCTCTTTCCGCCCCGTTTTCCTTCCCCCCTCCCTTGATCTGTTGGGCCGGCAGGCGGCAACACATCTGTGATCCAGCGGTTGTGTATGTTCAAGGGCGGCAGTGATCACTTACCATCAGGTGACCTGTTTCCCCGTTTGCCGAGTCAATGCAAAAGAAATGTCAATCAAAGGAGTATCAGAAGACGCGTCCAATATCACGTTATTTTCAAAATATGAGTTTCATCCTTTTCTTCCCCTGAAAAATCACCACGTCAGAACTACCATCTTCAGGCGGGATCAAAGCAAGGATGCGGAGCGAACTGGTCATTGCTTACTGCTGTTAAATATTAAAAAAAAACATAGAAATACAAAAATCTGCAGACCGAGTTATTATAAATCATCATACGTCGCACTGCAGGGCACGGGCCTACTCTACAATCGACAATACGATTGAGAGTGGTTAGGCCATATAGTCCACCACGCTGACCTAGCGCGGCTTGGCGGACTTACATTTTTTTATAAATTGTTATGGTATGCAGGTTTCCTCACGATGTTTTCCTTCACCGTTTTAGTGCGTGGTGATTGACTATCAATACACACATGACTCCGAAAAGTCAGAGGTGTGCCCTGGGCTCCGAACCCGCGACCACCGTGAACATGTTGGCAGTCGCGTCTAGTCCGTTTACCAACAGGCCACCACGCACTTTACAGTTATTATAAATAACTAGCTGTGCCCGCGACTTCGTCTGCGTGGAATTTAACAAAAAAGTTAATTAGTTTATTTAGTTTTTTTTTGTTGCAGTGAATGGCGAGACGAGCATGCCGTTCGCCTGATGGTAAGCGATACGACCGCTCATGAACAGTAGCAAAACCAAACAACACCTTGAATTACAAAGCAATGCTTGACATTCCACTGCGCTCGCCATCCTGAGACATATAGATGTTTAGTCTCAATATGTCCAGTAGTTAGTTACTCTGGCTACAATGTCCTTCAATCCGAAACACAACAGTGCATTTAAACTGCTGTTTGACGGGAGAAATAGACATTGCGGTGGTACCCACCCAGGCAGCCTCTCACATATGAGAGAACTACCACCAGTTTTTTTTTTGGTTTTTGCATTTTTATTTACTTTTGTAACGCAACCATACCGCGATCTAATTCTACGGTGGCGCCATCTCTTAGCGAGCGGCGGTAAACTCCCGTTACACATTTATTTTTAGTTTTTTGTATTAGCTTTATGAAAAAAAATCTTTGTAAATGTGATACTGATTCGTTGGTGGGAGAAGTGGTGGGCGGCGCCTGACGTGACGGCCCAGTGGTGGCATGCGCGTGAGCTACGCGCGGGCATTGCAACATTACTTTATTTTTCTAAAATAAAAGATTTTTTTTAAATAAATGTAGCCTAAGTTACTCCTTGTTATATCAGCTACCTGACAAAAAAAGTCCCGTCAAAATCGGTTCAGCCATTTCAGAGATTAGCCGGAACAAACAGACAGACAAAAAAATTTTAAATTTTCGGCACTGGTATCGTGTATATAATGACATGCACTAGGACATTTTTTTATTTTCACTTTTAAAACAGACACTTCAATTTTATTTATATGTATACCTAGATGAAAAATAAAAAATGAGAAGTATTAGGAGATCATGCTTGATGCTCTTAGTTAGAAATGTATACTAAAATATACAAATATTAGGGATATTTGTTACTTGAGTATAGTGAAATATAATAATATAGCCCGCTATACTTATGTTAATAAGCTCACTTTGTTAAATAAAGCGAAATGTATAGCCTGCTATACATAGGCCTTTAGCGTCAATTATCACTCAAAATATTGCAAGAAAGTTAGTTATTAGTTAGTAATTCCATTTATCAATAATTTTACAACACATGTAAAAGCAAAATCAATATGTTATTACATAAAAAACAACAAAATATGGTAATTTACCGAGAACAGGCGCTGGAGATTCATTTTCAAAAACTTCTACATGCTAAATGTTTGTCATTCCAAAATCTAAACTAGTAAAATAGTTTTATTTGACAGATTAAATGTTGCCATAACGTATAGTAGAAATAAATTTATTATTTTCTCAAACCGAATGACTCATTAATTTTCTAAGTACACGTATAGTATAGTATACGGTATCAAATTAAGGGACCGACCTAGGGCTCGTTTGACAATTATGATTTTTGGAGTAAATCTGCTTAGTGATTATTGACCCCTGTTAGTAATTCACATTTGGAGTTAACATATCGCCTGTATCTTTCTCAGAGATCTTTATTCAGTAACTAGTTTGCCAATGCGATACGTTCCCAGTAGAGTAATCGTATAGATCTGATGGGAATATGATTTAAAGTTTACTTGCTTTTACAAATTAAAATCATATGTACTGAACCCCAGCTAACTGTCCTATACTTTTTTGGCCAGTTGGTAAACGGGCCAGACGCGGCTGTCAACATGTTCACTGTGGTCGCGGGTTCGAATGCCAGGACACACTTCTGACTTTTCTGAGTTATGTGTGTATTGTTAGTTAGTCACTACGCATTAAAATGGTGTAGCAAAACATCGTGAGGAAACTTGCCTATCATAGATAGCGATTTATAGGAATTTCTATGGTATGTAAAGTGCGCCAACCCGCATTAGGCCAGCGTGGTGGACGATATGGCGTAACCACTTTCATACGTATTCTCGATTGTAGAGGAGGCACGTGCCTTGCAGTGGCTGTTGCAGTGTAAGATATATTATGCGAATAAAGCCTAAATTAGGGAGTTTTGTAAATAAAATGTATACAATTTCATTTTTTTTAAGGGCCAGTAATTTTTCGAATTGTTTCCATAGCTTTAAATAAATAGGTATATGTAAATTATGCCATGAAGGTCATTGGCATTCGAATTAAAAAATATTTTTGTTAAGTTCATCCGATCCCTACATTCTATATACTCCGAAGACGTATCTCATGCATTGTCCCCTCTTGTGTATCTTGTGCAAAATGCGTGTAATTGTAATGACTTTCAGACCGCGCAAAATAGTGTCTAGAAATTACGCATCAGACGTTATAACAAAATATGTTACGAGTAAACAAAAGGAATCCTGCAGGTTACAGTGTAATACATAGTTTGTTTACCAAGGATGCGATCGTTTAATCCCCCTGACAGTTCATACAACCCTATTGTTAACGGTGATTATCTTCGCACGCAAAGGCTGCGAGCATCGGCCTTTATGCGCCCAATCAAATGCCGAGGACACAATAGTTTGGTTAGTGCACAATCATACAATCGTGCACAATGTGGCGGGCAGGACGCGCTAACTTACGCCCCTGATCGCAATTCGACAAGGTTATTCATGGGTCATACTGTTCCCAATAACACATCTCGTAGAACAAATAATTAATACTTGAGACAATTATCACATACATTACGGCATAAAATGGAATTGTAACGTTAACAGATTTCAAAAAAGGAAGATGTTCTCCATTCCTCGGATTTTTCTTTGTTCACCGATTACTCGAAGACGCCTTAACTGATTTGGATTCTGATCTTTTTCATTTTAAAGGTAAAGGTATCTGTATCAGCCCATATACGTCCCACTGCAGTGCACGGGCCTCCTCTACAATCGAGAGTACGATTAAGAGTGTAAAGGTATACTTTTTTTATATACTTCTTAAGTGGTCCCATAAAATTGGTGAAGATCTAAAATAAAGGTTTCTTAGATTTATGCGAATGTTACACATTGAAATAAATCTATTATTTACGGATTTTACCGCGGATTTGGTTTAATTTCTAAATTTTTTTACTTCTCCACGTTTCGGTTACTTTACAGCTTTCTCGGTCACGGAGTGTACAGAGGTATTAGTCATCCGCTTAGTAACTGTTACAATTTAACTACTCCTAATTTACAATTACTTTTTAATTGAATAATCCTCTAAATTCGCGATAAAATCCGTAAATAATAGTTTTATTTCAAAGACCCAAAATAAAATCAATGAAATTCATTCCATCCATCTATCCATCAGCCAAAGAAAGCTCACTGCAGAACATAGGCCTCCCCTAATGATTTCCACAGTGAACTGTTCGAAGCAGCCTGCATCCAGTGACCAGTGAAAAAATAATTTTATTGCCGTTTGTTAATCGTTTACATAATTTTTTTCATTTGACAGCCTCCGTGGTACAGGCGTTTAGTCGCCGCCTGTGAAACGTACGGCTGCGGGTTCCCTGCACTCGATCTTAGTGTGGGGTCAAGACTATGTACACATATTTGACTGTTGGGTGTTATTTATTTATTTATTTCTATTAAGATTCCAACTGACTACTATAATGATTATAATTTTACTAGGATTACATGTTGTAGATTGGTAATGGGTTATTGTATTCGTGTATAGCTTAGCAAGAACGAGTCTGTTTTTCATGAGGGCGCTAAGATCGAAGTTAATATAAATATGGCAATCCGATATACTACGACCACAAAATGTTTGGAAAATGTTTAGATTTTTCTTATTTTTATTTGTTGTTGTTAATAGTCTCTTCGTTTATTTTCTGTCAAAAAACAAACATAAACCGTCCGAAAATGTAAACACCTACTTAAAATTACTCAACAAACATAATGATATTTTTTTACAGCGTTGCCATATGCCAATTGTCACCGCATCGTCGTACTCTTTCTTGCCAAGTTATAACAGCTTGTCTTTCGACATAAGTCTCCTCCAAAGACTTCTATTTTTGCTTGGTTTGGTGGCTATTCGATACCATGTTGGATGAGCTTTTCATTTCATAACGCTTATTTTGTCGTCTCTTGGCATGGTATCATTCTCTTTCTTCGTTCTTATAAAATGAACTGTCCATTTCCATTTTAATTATTCGACTTCAAAACTGGATATTATACTCAAATCGATGTGTATAATATGTTTTTTGTTCAGAATTGCACTATACCATTGGCTGAAACAGTGAGGAAAATTTCATAAATGTATGTTTGCGCACGCATATGATCTCAAAAAATATAAGTCGGATACAAAAATTCTTTTTACGTTGTTGTACAAATTTTGGAGCTGTACAGGTCTCATCAAAATCGGTTTTATAGTTTTGAGATTGAGCAAGGGTGTCCAACCTTTTTCAGTCCGCGGCACGCTTACACATTTACTACACCCTCCCCCTTTTCCTGCACCCCTCCCGTAAGGTGAAATTCTAAAACCAATGAACCACGTACAAAATAAGTTACATTTAAAATATTGCTTTTCCGGATCAGTTCGAGACTTGAATTGTTTTATACTATAAAGCTCAATTTTTAAGGGATTTTTGCATCCACAGAACGCTAAATATTATTTGAAAATAATAATTACTAATTTTAAGGGCTTTTTCTCTTCATGCGAAACCTTTTGTTTCTCAAATTAAAGTAACCTTAGTAATTCCTGCGAAAATTATCTATCTGCCTTTGAAAGTCGCATCAAAATCGCTGGAGCCGTTCTCAAGATTAGCAGTAACAAACAGACCGACAGATAGACTGGTATCGTGTAAACAAGGATAATAATTATGTACTTGACAAAAAAAACTTTTTCTTTATTTTCGCGGCAAATAGGTGGCAAAATCTTCCTTTCAATTATATTATGTGCGTTTAAATAGATTGGTTACGAACTTCAACTAGTTTTCTTGGAATCGATGCGTAACATACTGGATAGATGGCGTTACATGTGTCAGGTTATTTAATCGCTCTCCCACTTAAATATTACTCAGATATGGTAAGTCTAGTTGTTATGTTATGTTAATGGCAGTATATTTTTTTTTGTACAGAAAATCCACTTCTATACCTACTCTAAATTTGAATAGTGACTTGTAACATGTTATACATCCTACTGGCTACTTCCTAAATTTGGTTTGGATATATTTTCGTACAAGTAAAGAACGATAATATTTTATTGTAATAATAGTATCCTTAATTAAGATACAAGCTACTTTTGGAACGACTTCAAAAGAGGAGGTAATGAATTCGACAGTTTTTTTGTATGTATGTTACGCGAACGCACGGGCAATCTGGAACCGATTTCGAAAATTTTATTTTTGTCGAAAAGCATGGTATACTGGGTTGGTCACATAAAAAACTGGTGAAATGAAATGAAATGAAATGTAATTATTGGTCATGTAGGCAATTAAAGAGCTCTTATGACAAGTCAATACACATACGAGTAGAACTTAATCTCTATATACAAAATATTTTCTGTACTTAGTATTATTTATATTATTTATTACTTTACTTTATTTATTAATTTTATTTATTTATATAATAAATTGCCAATGTGGGGGAAAATCATTGGGGGAGGCCTATGTTCAGCAGTGGACTTTCTTTGGCTGATATAATTAATTTTCAATTTATTTATTATAAACTAGCTGACCCAGCCACGCTTCGCTTTGCCTTGGTTATCATAGGATTCATAGTATATTTAATTATTTAGCATAATAACTTAACAACTTGTATGCCTACACTTGACGTAGCTATCCTACTGTCCTGCTAAATCTCGTCCTAACCCGTCTGTTCAGTCACTTCTCGATCCGTCCCGTCCTTTCTCTTCATTATCTATTCCGTCTTATACCTACCACTCTATTATATCCCGTCTCTCCATATCTAAATATTTTTGACATTAAAAACTTTAGTGATTCTTATTATCCATGCAATATTCCATCCCTAATTTCACACCCACAATGCTGCTTTTCCAAAAATATTGCAAGCAATATTTAGGTAAAACTGATATAATTAATTTTCAATTTATCTAATATATAAAATTCTCGTGTCACAGTTTTCGTTGCCATACTCCTCCGAAACGGCTTGACCGATTCTCATGAAATTTTGTGAGCATATTGAGTAGGTCAGAGAATCGGCCAACATCTACTTTTCATCCCCCTAAATGTTAGGGGTAGTCCACGCCAAAAATTTTTATTTTATTTTTTAGACAAAATTTTTAATTGCTATTTTTTTATGATACAACATACAAAAATTCATACAATCCTCAATGTTCACCCTTCTACGATCAACCCTTATTTTTTAATAGCCATTTTAGTAATTTAATCATTTGTTCCTCTCCGGTCGAAAACTGATCAATCGTCATTTAAGTAATTAGTTTTTTTTTTTTTTATTGCATTGAATGGCGAGACGAGCAAGCCGTTCGCCTGATGGTAAGCGATACGACCGCTCATAAACAGTAGCAATATTCCAGGGGCGTGCACTCCTTGTAGGCAGAAATGCAGTGCTTTACTTGCCATTCACAGATATTTTATTATAACGTTCGTACGTTTTAGATGACTTTAATTTATAGTAAATAAATGAATAAACAAAATATAATAACTTAAGAACGCCTAATATTTTATAAATAGCACCTATTTGCAATCACGCAAACGTTATGGTTGCCACGCGAAAAGCAAGAGGCGCTGCAAAGCAAAATAATGTAGGTCCGTAGATGTAGGTCTAATCAACCAAGTCATGCCGCCGCATCCCGCATGACATTTGTTTGCATGTGTGTAGTAATTTTGGTGTCCGTGCACAGTCGCAAACGCACACACCCATGAATATTGAAAGCCGCGACTCCTGCGGCAGGCTTCGGGAGTTCGGCAGTTGTCGGGAGTAATCGTAAATGTTCGTTGCCTATAATCCGAGTAAAATTAATAGGCTGGAATCTAATAAATCACCTATGCACATTATGCATTTTTGGTTAGTAAGGTTTTATTTGTTTAAATAGAAATGTTTGTGTTTCGCGGGGGCCATTTTGCTTTTCTTATGAGTTTTTGCATTGTTTACTATTTTATACTATTATGTTTGTAAAAAAAAAAATAGATTTCTTAACGGATTTTTCATTTTAACATGTGAAAGTGTGTACATTTAACAGTTTATTACTAAGTTTTGATATTAATTGTAGTCATTTGCTTTTACTAGTGTGTTTGTTTATTTTTTTAAGGTTTGTGTTAAAAATGTATGTTTATCAAATGAATGAATGAGGTGGCCGAAATCTTGCGTTTATTTACATCGGGATAGGTATAGTAATCTCAACTAACCGGAACCTTGAATATGTGAAAATTGAAAGCTGACTAGGTGAGTTTTTTTTATTTTACTTATTAGAATTTCTTCCGCCGCGACGATCGATCGCTGTTTTGTCTGCATTGCCGTAGAAGATGCCGTACATCTAAGACTTGTTATGTTGGCATGGTTTCCGACTTAGAGATCCGTCGCGTGGCTGTGGCTATGCTAAAAAACTATAAAAGAAAAAGTTTTTGTGACCGAGTACTCCGCCGCATACCCAGTGTCATAATCCTGTGCACGCCGCTGCAATATTCCACTGCGCTCGCCATCTTGAGACATAAGATGTTAAGTCTCAATATGTCCAGTAGTTGCTCTGGCTACAATGTCCTTCAATCCGAAACACAACAGTGCATTTAAGCAGTGTTGTTTCACGGGAGAAATAGACATTGCGGTGGTACCTACCCAGATGGCTTCTCACATATGAGTTATACCCGCCAGATGTCTACAGGTGTCACTTCTGACCCAGTAAACAGCACGGAGTAGGGATGAGAACGAAGCCGGTCTCCTGTTTCTCTCACACAATAAGATTATTGTTTATGCATCAAGTGTAGTAGTAACGTTGACAATTATTATTTTGCTATCTCAGTGTAACTCTCATATTAACTATTATCATCGTTTGACAGCCTCCGTGGCGCAGGCGGTAAGACGCCGCCTGTGAAACGAGAGGCCGCGGGTTCGATCCCCGCACCGAAAGAAATGTTTGTGCGGCCCACAAATATTTCTCTCGGGTCTGGGTGTTTGAGAGACCGAAAAGTCTCTCGTAGTTTCTGATACCCACGACACAAGACTCGATCTTATATGTATGTGACTGTTGGGTGTTATATATATATATATTATATATTCCTATTTTATTAATAATAATAGTAGCAAAAATGGATTGACATTTTAATTGATTGTAATTGTTTATGCATGCGTTCAGAAATATTTTGTATAAACTAAGGAGAATATATCAAGCTACATTAATATAGGATAATGAAATAAATCATGTTCACACGTAATGGTGGATTTACATGTTAGCTGAGGCTGGGCCAACGTCTACCAACTCCAAGCTATTAACTATGAAAAACATAAGGCCAGCCGAGCCAAACACTCCGTCTACACGCTGCCGTTGGTGGAGGCTGGCTGAAGTTGGCCAAGCGTGTAAATGCAGCATAAGAAGTTATGCTTACTCCTTTTCAAGATCGAATGCCATTTTTATCACGAATTTTTACAGTGGCCTTTCCTTCGCTATAATTCACTGATAGAAATGTACATCGTATCTGAGTGAGATAGGTTATATTATACCTAAAGGGGATAAAAAAGGGTGAAAAAATGTCTAAAAAAAATCGAAACCACTGAAGTTATGTCTATGGAATTTTATATTTTGACTCTTAATTACTAACAAAAAGTAATGGCGTGCAATATTTTTTGGAAAAACAGCATTTTGGTGCTGAAATAAGGGAAGGAATATTGGATGGACAATAAAAAACGCTAAAGTTTTTAATGTCAAAAATTCATAAGGCAATCTTTATATGTTTATGTATATGGATGCATATGGAGAGAAGGGACATAAAATAAAATAGGTACGGAAGAGGGGTGGGATAGATATATATTTGGTGTGGAGTAGAATCAAAAAATATATGCACCCAGGCGAAGCTTGGTCGGGCCGCTAGTAATCTATATAGATAAAAAGTAGAATTAACTTGGTGAATACCATCGGATCTGCCAACCAGAACTCCTCAAAATTGAGAGGTCCACCATTAATTATTTTTGCGTTACATTTAGTACAAATTATTTGAAATGGTTGAACATTATTTGTCGTCATTCATTATTTATCGTCGAATCCAACTCGGTTGGGCAGCGTTCGGGAAACTTCGCGACGTCTTCTCGTCCAAAATACCTCAGTGCCTAAAATCGAAAGTCTTCGATAGTTGTGTGTTACCAGTGATGACATACTGCACCGAGACGTGGCCTCTCACTGTGGGCCTCATTAAAAGGCTCAAAGTCACTCAACGAGCCATGGAGCGGGCTATGCTCGGTGTTTCCTTACGAGATCGAATCAGAAATGAGGAGATCCGTAGGAGAACCAAGGTTACCGACATAGCCCATAGGATTGGCAAGTTGAAGTGGGGCCGAAAGGTTCTTGAGTGGAGGCCACGTACAGGCAAGCGAAATGTCGGACGCCCGCCTACAAGGTGGACGGACGATCTGGCTAAGGTTGCGGGAAGTCACTGGATGCAGGCCGCTTGCAACAGGTCATTGTGGAGATCCTTGGGGGAGGCCTATGTTCAGCAGTGGACTTCCTGTGGATGATATGATGATGATGATGATGATGATGATGATGATGATGATGATGATGAACATTATTTGAAATGGTGGGTGAAAATGGGAAACAGTGGCGGGGTGTAGAAAATAGATATAATTGTAATTTTAAAGTAAGCAGTACTCAATCGATTTAAAAAATAAGTTTTGGGATCAGTATACCTTTGTGTTTTTTACACGTTTTTGCTTCACTTATATATTTGTACTAGCGGTCGGGCCCGGCTTCGCCCGGGTGCAGATAGCTTTTGAGTCCAGTCCACATCAATTACATATTATTTCGCGTACTAACTATATTTCCCGCGCGCTGTCGACTTTATTTCTCGACCCGTTATGTCCCGTCGCATCTGACATCTCGTCGGACCGTTTAGTAAATATATACAGCGTGATTTTGACACCCCCTACAATAAATTAAACCATGTGCATCGCGTAGTAAGTTATATTGTTTGCACGCATAGGAGTTGTCGTCGAAGAAGAAACAAAAAAGTTGATTTTTCAAACAAATTATAAGTCAAAATAATGGCATTTAATTTGAACGTCCTATAATTACACTTACCTGATTTACAGCGTCCGTACGGACCGGAGCGGCAACATCGCAATATTCCCGCGTTTATGAAAACAGCCGACCTGCTAGTACATGCAGCACGGCGCTGCGATCGCGAGAACTATCTTCCCATGTCACAAATTGTTCATAGTAATCACAGAACAAATTAAATTGTTTTTAATATCCCGTGCAGAGAAAAATAACTCACACGGAATTGCCGTGCAGCCTGCCTTATGCTCATGTTTGGATTGTCCCGGAAGCAATTCAAAATCCGCTCCTCTAAGTTAATTCGAATACGACGGGGAGGAACATCTTCGTGCGTCTAGGGCAACAACTGAGTA
The DNA here is from genome assembly GCA_009982885.2 of Hyles vespertilio. NCBI lineage: Eukaryota > Metazoa > Arthropoda > Insecta > Lepidoptera > Sphingidae > Hyles > Hyles vespertilio. The sequence continues at coordinate 37,072,031 of CM042833.1, read as the reverse complement.
CTGACCACTGTACCTTAATCTTTGTACAGCTACACCAAATCTCTCACAATATGTTCTGAGGGCCAGGGCGGCGCGGCGTTTTGATTACACTCGCCATACAATAACACCATACCTATCTGTGTATTCCACAGTACTAGAAGTATTCGTCATTGTATTAAGAATACGAGTAAAGTAAATTAATAATAAAAAATAAACAAAATAATACTAACTAAAATGTACTTTTAACACAAATACTAAAACTTTAACAATAAAAAGAACACTTAAAACACTAAAACTAACACCTACTGATAACGTACTTAATTCCAATATGTGTCTCTATCACTTAAACACTCATAACTATTCACTTACTTAACACTAAATACTAATAACAACAGAATTTAAAAACTATCAAAATGGCGAGTTCTGCGCGCGCGCGTCTTTGTTTACATTACCAATTGTACCGCAGTCACACCGCAGTACACCGAACACTGAGCTTACCGCCGCGCCGCGCCGCCCGCGCCACCATACATTAGGATTTGCTAAAAAATGTAAGATCCCTATGGATTGATTGGATGGATTGGTTGATGCAGTAATTACGTAACTGGATTGGATAATAGTATTTCAAATGAGATACTCTGATTGGCGTAAAAAAATCTTTATGTGATTGGTAATTTAAATTAAGGGCCGTGATTAAAATATCTCGAAATCGATATCGATTATTTGTAGTTTAGTCGAATGTGTCAACTTTACTTTTCTAAGCAATTTTACCCGTAAGTAGTTAATTAATAAAACAATCTACAGCTGCGAATACATAGGTGTATTTTGTATAAAATTAAGATTTCACAAAGTTTACTTTCGAAACATTAAATATTGTCAAGTTATTGTCATTTTTCGAGATTAGTCAAATAACTTTGTGCACTTTTTTTTTGTTTAAGAGAAAAAGCTTTAAGCTCCCCTTTCAATACCTCGGGGGGGTATCGGGGGGTCGAAAGGGGTATATCAGTGTCTCTGGCCTTCCAGCCCGGTTTAAAAGCGAATATTGTGGCCGAGATCGGTCCCTAACAATATCTACTTCAGAATATCCGTATGCTAAAAACCCCTTAATTAACGTCACACGCATTGTGGACGGCACCGGATATCCCAGAGCGAAGGGCACCCCGATACTCAGCATGAATGGACAGGCTCGTCCGGGGAGGTACCGCTGTCTCACAGGCGAATGATTTGAAGCGACAGCTTCGCTGTCGCGTTTCGATCGGTGAGTAAGATTCCCGGCTTTTTCCTTCCCGCTCATTCCCGTTCATGGGCGGCAGTGACCATTTACCATAAAATGATCTGCTTGCTCATTTGCTGGAATTACTTAAATTCTTATTTTTAATAATTTCGTCAATGGCAATATTACTTGACGTTAGGTGAACTTTCTACCACCCTTTACGTCAGGGATTCTTAAAAAAGAATTGAATACGGTTTGATTTTTTTCCTTACGTTGGGTTTTAATTATTGAAGATGTTCCAAATTATTAAAATCAACCGTAAGCGACAAAAACGAATTACCATGATATTTCTGACATAATATTAAGTTTCCAGTCAACTCACACTATATTAAAGCTTGATTTAGATCCATATTTATAATATTAAATAATATTGAGATAAAAAATATCAATTAAGTGTCCTCGAATAATTTCACAACACTACTTCAACAATGTTTCGTATGCTGTCACTTTCTTATAATTACTCAATCCAAGGGCGAAAAAGGGACAGTTGCATATTATGACATAATAATAACAAGATGTATGATCTGGCAACAAGTGATTATAGTAAATGCAAAGTACAGAAGGAACATGGCGCGTTAGGATACGTTTACGTAAAATTGTTTTGGAAATGTTAAATTGAAATATTGCGTGTTGGATTCAAACAATACTTAAAATTGACTGCAAACTGTGTAAAAACAAAGCTGAAAGAAATTTTATTCTTGATGCATAGTTTTATTCATGTATACTTATTTGGACCGATTGTCACGTGACCGAATTTTTTTTTTGGTGGCCTATGATTATGATTACAATTAAAGTTTATGTATTGTGCAATTAAAATGCCGTGTATGTATTTCCAATATTCAAGACACCTTTTAATGTGTATATTGGATTTTGAGAGTGCCTAGTAATTAGTGAATGTATTTGAGTAAATGCTTACTAAAAAATACACCAGTTAATCATTATTACTTACTTATAAAATAACGATCATGTTCTAGGCTACATTAATAATAATTATTGTAGTGTAGAACATATTGAGGGATCTCTATTTCGCCAAGTTTTATGTTTGCGGGGTCAAAGTCCTTTGTCAGCTGAGCGGCAAAACTACTCGTGCATGTACAGAGTGATCGAAAATTACGAAATACAAAATCGTGATTTTTGACAAAACTATCAGGTGGATTTTTATCTAACTTGGTACAATGTTTCCTGGGGTGGTTACAAACATGTGGACGAAGTTATTTACAATATGTCAATATCACGCGGTATGTGGAAATAGTTCTGTATCGGGTCAAATGAAATAAAGATCTTCTTGGTAATCTTCAATATATTTCATGTTAAATAAAACTCGTCTTCACTTCATACGTCTTCCGTCTTTCACGTCTTCCGTCGTCTTCCAGACTGTTCTCTTCTATTCCGTCCTTGCATACTTCAACATCTATATCATTCATCCTCGTACTTTTTCCATCTTAAATACATTCATTAGTCATCTCTCTCACACAAACCACGTTCCATATCAGTCATTCGTGTAACGTTTCATTCTACTCATCTTTCTTCTTAACATTCAAATCCTACATATATACAGGGTATCTCAAGACTGCTACCGAAAACGAAGCCGGGTGGTAGTTTTAGTGGCTTCAAACACAATAAAATTAAAAATTTCGCATAGAAACGCGACAATTATTTTTTATGATTTTTTAAATATCGTCAATTTTGGGTGGTAAATCCATAGTTTTTGCTAAAATAATAATTTAAACTCTTTTATACCTTAGAGTATTTATAAATAAAAGGATATACACTATTATTTTAGGAAAAAATGTATTTACCACCCAAATATGGCCATAGAAAAAAATAACAAAAAAAAATTGTCGCTTTTTTTTGCAACTTTTTCTGTTGCATTGTGTCTGAAGTCGCTTAAACTATCACCCGGCTTCGTTTTCGGTAGCAGTCTTGATATACCCGGTATTTGGATTCCTGGCTCACCCCACGAAAAATGTACATTTGTTCTGGATAAAATGTAGCCTACGTGTTAGTAATGGGAATTATTGTCATTTCAAATTAACATCACCACATTGTTTTTTTTTAAACCTTAGCATGTTCTTTACTTCTGCTATTGTTAATTGCCCCCCACAAAATATGTTAACAAAAACAATTACCATATAATATAAGTCAATGCCATATTATAACACTTTTTTATATCTAAAATTACACACACGAGATTTGCGGTTCAGTTTCTTCTTGAAATGGGTTCGTAAAAATCTCACTCCTATGTATATTAATGTGTATTAAATGTAATGGTATAAAAATATAAGCCGATCGGCTTTCTGAACCACAATCGCAAATCTCAAAAAGTTGCTTGTTTATATAATTTGTGAAATGTTATTATCGACTTCATTAGCAATTGCTATTTGTAATTGCTGTTGCTATTTAATCCAATACTACTATTATGTGTTAATTCAGGGTGTCAGCTATGCCATCGCATGAAAACATAATGTATCGTACAATTTATACATAATACTGCTGGCCAAGTCGATCTATTTATTTAAAACGTAAAGGATTTTTAATATTGATATGATAATGACTTACGTAATAACTTCATACAGAAGTTCCCATAAGCAAGGACTAAATAAATTAACCGACTTGGTATTACATGGATCTCACAACTTTTTGCGGTAGAAAAACCGAGCTGCGAGACTTGGTATTTTTTTACAGTGTGTTTTTGATGGGATCTCACGTCTTTTTGTAGAGTCCTACTTTTTTCCTTTTCAGTACTTTTTACTTCTAGAATAAAAATAATTATTTTCTTAAAGCCTCTGTCTTGTGATTTTTTTCTTATTTTTGTAGGTATCAATTTATCAAAAATATAGCGGTTATGATTATCAGTTTTCTATTTATTTGCAAGTTTTTTTTCGTCTATCTTTAGAGCCCAGTATTTGTTACACGTTAACTGTGTCCTTCGCTCTACTTCTTGCACGTTACTGTATAAGCAACTTAAAACATTTACTGGCGTCTTTGAGTGACTCTATCATATATTGAATGTCAGGTACAGTTTCTAATAATAGGACCAAGTAGTCTGCGAATCTTAGGTGGTTTAGGTGGAATTCTTTTATCTTAGTACCTCGGCCTTTCCAATCAATTCGACTCCAGTACCGCGATAAACTGCCTTGGTCTAAACCCTCTAAATGTTGCAGTTTAATATGCCTTTTATAGTTTTAACACATTTCACAGCAAATATGATATCTTTAAGATTAGAAATCTGTTAAATATAGATATTATTCTCATTACTGGCTTCGGCTCGTTCTTTAAGAGTTGAAAAGACGCGAGGGCCTGATAATTTAATTACACGATATGTCTATGCAGACCGTTTTCTACAGGTCGCGTCGCTGTGAAAATCTTTGAGAGAAGTGTTTTTTAAAGATGATTTTACAAATGTTTCCATCTTACGAGTATAAAATGCTGAATTGTTTGTATCCCCAACGCACGTCTATAGTTAATTGATGTGGTCAAGCGTCATAATACTCATGTTATGATGACGATAAAATGCCTGAAATGATTCCATAGGACAAGCTGTATTGACAATCATCCTTCGGCGTGGTTGCGAAACAAATAATGTAAATCGAGTGGCGGTCTGGTCACAAGGAGGTGAGGCATAAAGTGTTTCACTAATAGAGCTGTGACCTACTTGTGTACATTTGCAAGGGTGCATCCGAACAAGCTGATCACCTTAAATGATAAATTACATTGATTTGTTCTGTATACGTCTTGTTGTGGGGGGGACAGTTCTATTCAGTTTCACAAAGAGGTGAGACATAAAGTATTTCACTAATAGAGCTGTGACCTACTTGTGTACATGTGCAAGGGTGCTTCCGAACAAGCTGATCACCGTAAATGATAAATTACATAGATTGGTTCTGTATACGTCTTGTTGTGGGGGGACAGTTCTATTCAGTTTCACAAAGAGGTGGCCACACTGACGGGTGGCATCGGTCACATTGGATTTAATGACTGAGCCCAGCGTAGGTTCTTCATTAAGATATTGAGATCTTTAATAGTGTTATTGTCAAAGATCGGTGCTTCTTTTCTGTTCCTTGTATACTTGAGTAAATAATTATTAGTTTTATTAATTCACATGCTGCCGAAATAGCTTAAGGGGAGTAGTTGTGGAATAAATTTACCTACTTGGCTACCCTCAAAACTAAATTAGCATTGCTAATTTTTTTTAAAGAATTTCCTTTCTGTGGACATCTTTTCTGTGGATTTATAAGTCCACACGAAAGACAATGTCTACAGAATAAAATAAGTAATAACTAGCGGCCCGACCCAGCTTCGCCTGGGTGCATATATTTTTTGATTCCACTCCACACCAAATACATGTTATTTTTCGTATTAATCTCTTGTATACCTAAACTTGACATAGCTATCCTACTGTCTGGCTCAATCCCGTCTCATCCGTCTGTTCAGTCTCTTCCCGATCCGTCCCGTCCTTTTTCTTTTATTATCCATCCCGTCTTATAACGTGCATTTACATTTCGTCCTATCAAATCTGTCAGCTATCCCAGCCCTCTCCATATATACATGTACATATAAAGATTGCCTTATGAAATTTTGACATTAAAAACTTTAGCGCCTTTTATTGTCCATCCAATATTCCGTCCCTTATTTCAGCACCAAAATGCTGTTTTTCCTAATAATATTGCACGCCATTACTTTTTGTTAGTAATAAAGTAATAATAACAATTTAAAAAAAGAATTGGCCAAATTGGTCCAGGCGTTGTTGAGTTATGCGCTTACCAACACATTTTGCGATTCATTTTTATATTATAGAAGAAGATATTATAGTCCACCCTGCTGGCTTAGTGCGGGTTGGCGGATTTTATTTCACGTAGAATTTAATCCGAAAAGTCAGAGGTGTGCCCTGGGATTTGAACCCGTGACCATCGTTAACTTGTTGGCAGTCGCGTCTAGTACGTTACCATATACAAATTAATAAAACCTTCATACTGCCTTACCAGGTGACGTAAGTAATAGAACAAATATTTAAAAATATAAAACTGCATATCGTTTCGTTATAATGTCTAGATACGGCATCAACGTACCAATATTCTTTTTATTCTTGAGTCTAAAAACAATATTAATGCGAAATTTAAATATGTCCCCCAGCGCATCTAAAAGTATCAATTCAAAAACAATGTCGTTTATGAAAACGAAAAATTATAATTAGATATATTTTGGTGATATATAAGATATTCGTTGAAGGTCATACAGGTATACGCGCCGACCTCGACACACCCAGATGAAGAAGTAGAGGAGATGTATGAGGACATAAGTCGGGCCATACATACTTCCAAAACCTACTTCAATGTTATTATGGGAGACTTCAACGCAAAGTTGGGCAAGAGAAGCGATGCAGAGTTGAAAGTGGGGCAATTTGGACACGGGCAACGGAACCTCAGGGGTCAGAGGCTGGCCGACTTTCTGGAAAAAGAGGGACTCTTTGCGATGAACTCTTTTTTCCAGAAGCCGCCTCACAGGAAATGGACCTGGTTGAGTCCTGACGGTTCTACGAGAAACGAGATAGATTTCATCTTGACGACGAATAGACGGATATTCAGAGATGTCTCTGTGATCAACAGGGTGAAAACCGGCAGTGATCACCGAATGGTTAGAGGCACACTGAATATCAATGTCCAATCGGAAAGGCGTCGCTTGATGAAATCTACGCTCCGACCTACTCGCGCACATATCCAAAACCCCGAAAGCTTTCAACTCGAGCTTACAAATCGCTTTGATTGTCTAGAAGAAAACCTTGCAGTGGACGAGCTTAACAGGGGTTTGGTAGAAGCTGTCCATACGGTGGGATCTAAGTATTTTAGACCCCGCCGTAGAGATAGACCACAAAAACTCTCGATCCACACTCTTGACCTCATGGCCGAACGTCGATCTTTAACGCTGCAGTCTTCCGATGACGCCGAAGCATATCGGCGGCTCAATAGAAAGATCTGGAAGTCCTTGCGACACGATGTCCGTGCTCACAATACTGTGAGCATTAAGGAGACAATTGAGCGGAACGGAGGCTCCAAAGTGTTTGCAAGAGACTTATCTATTGGGCAAAGCCAGTTGTCTAGGCTGAAGACGGACGACGGCCGCGTGGTATCGACGAGGGCAGAGGTATTAAGGGAGATTGAGAGGTTCTACGGACAGCTTTATACCTCGGTTGCCCAACCTGCTGTTAGCTCGGCCGAAGACCCGAGAGCCGAGTTAATCCGACACTTTAGCGATGATATCCCGGACATCAGCCTGTGTGAGATTGAAATGGCCCTGAAGCAACTTAAAAACAACAAGGCGCCGGGCGAGGACGGAATCACTTCAGAGCTTCTGAAAGCGGGCGGAACGCCAATACTGAAGGTCCTTCAGAGGCTCTTCAATTCTGTCCTTCTCGAGGGTTCAACGCCGGAGGCATGGAGCAGGAGCGTGGTGGTCTTGTTCTTCAAAAAAGGTGATAACACTTTGCTGAAGAACTACAGGCCCATCTCGCTTCTGAGCCATGTCTATAAGTTGTTTTCGAGGGTCATCACAAATCGTCTCGAACGCAGGTTTGATGACTTCCAGCCTCCCGAACAAGCCGGTTTCCGAAAAGGCTTTAGTACCATAGACCATATCCATACGCTTCGGCAAGTTATACAAAAAACCGAGGAATATAACTTGCCGCTTTGTTTAGCGTTTGTGGACTATGAGAAAGCCTTTGATTCGATCGAGACTTGGGCTGTGCTACAGTCTCTCCAGCGGTGCCATATCGACTATCGGTACATCGAAGTGTTGAAGTGCATATACAACAACGCCACCATGTCGGTCCGAGTACAAGATCAGAGTACGAAGGCAATTCCACTACAGAGAGGCGTGAGACAGGGAGATGTCATATCTCCGAAACTGTTCACTGCCGCGCTGGAAAATGCCTTCAAGCTCTTGCAGTGGAAAGGATTCGGCATCAACATCAACGGCGAGTATATCACTCACCTTCGGTTTGCCGACGATATTGTAGTCTTGGCAGAATCGCTGGAAGACCTTAGCACTATGCTCGAAGACCTCAATCGAGTCTCCCAACAGGTGGGTCTTAAAATGAACATGGACAAAACGAAGATCATGTCGAATGTCCATGTTGTGCCCACCCCCATCGGTGTTGGGGGCTCGACTCTTGAAGTTGTTGACGAATATGTCTATTTAGGACAAGTGGTCCGGTTAGGCAGGTCCAACTTCAAGAGAGAGGTCAATCGTCGAATCCAACTCGGTTGGGCAGCGTTCGGGAAACTACGCGACGTCTTCTCGTCCAAAATACCTCAGTGCCTTAAATCGAAAGTCTTCGAAAGTTGTGTGTTGCCAGTGATGACTTACGGCACCGAGACGTGGCCTCTCACTATGGGCCTTATTAGGAAGCTCAAAGTCACTCAACGAGCTATGGAGAGGGCTATGCTCGGGGTTTCCCTACGAGATCGAATCAGGAATGAGGAGATCCGTAGGAGAACTAAAATAACCGACATAGCCCACCGGATTAGCAAGTTGAAGTGGCAATGGGCAGGGCACATAGCGCGGAGATCTGATGACCGATGGGGTCGGAAAGTGCTCGAATGGAGGCCACGTAGCGGACAGCGCAGCGTAGGACGTCCACCCACAAGATGGTCCGACGACCTGGTAAAGGTCGCGGGACGTCGCTGGATGCAGGCTGCCTCCAACAGGTCTCTGTGGAAATCATTGGGGGAGGCCTATGTTCAGCAGTGGACTTCCTTTGGCTGATGGATGGATGGATGGATATTTTGGTGTACTCCGGCAAAACGCTTCGATAGAGTATACCTTGTTTAAAACTGTTGCAATAATCTCAAAAAACAATGGACGATTTTGGTAGATATGGACATGATTTCAATTTACATTTCACAAAATTATGCGCAAGACGCCGTATCTAGATAATATTATATACACGATATACACGATGTACACATTTTTTGAATTTTGTTCTATTTCGTCAGCCGTCAATGAAAGACAATGGAAACATAGATCATTTTACGTTGGATGGTAGTTGAAGCTGGACCGTCTTTTACGTCTCCCGTCAAATAAACAAAGATCATCCTATATTGGCTGGACGCATCACGCTTAAACGATACTCAAAAAAAAGGTTTTTAGTATCTTCCTCAGAAATTTTCCTATTTTTCTCACCCCTAAAACCTTCCCAGGACTTCCACGAATATTTCAAGACCAAAATCAGCCAAATTGGTCCAGGCGTTGTTGAATTATGCGGTTACCAACACATTTTGCGATTCATTTTTATATATAAGACTAGCGGCCCGACCCAGCTTCGCCTGGGTGCATATATTTTTTGATTCCACTCCACACCAAATACATGTTATTTTTCGTATTAATCTCTTGTATACCTAAACTTGACATAGCTATCCTACTGTCTGGCTCAATCCCGTCTCATCCGTCTGTTCAGTCTCTTCCCGATCCGTCCCGTCCTTTCTCTTTTATTATCCATCCCGTCTTATAACGTGCATTTACATTTCGTCCTATCAAATCTGTCAGCTATCCCAGCCCTCTCCCGTACCTTCCACTCTATTATATCCCGTCTCTCCATATACATGTACATATAAAGATTGCCTTATGAAATTTTAACATTAAAAACTTTAGCGCTTTTATTGTCCATCCAATATTCCGTCCCTTATTTCAGCACCAAAATGCTGTTTTTCCTAATAATATTGCACGCCATTACTTTTTGTTAGTAATAAAGTAATAATAACCATTTAAAAAAAGAATTGGCCAAATTGGTCCAGGCGTTGTTGAGTTATGCGCTTACCAACACATTTTGCGATTCATTTTTATATTATAGAAGAAGATGTTATAGTCCACCCTGCTGGCTTAGTGCGAGTTGGCGGATTTTATTTCACGTAGAAATTAATCCGAAAAGTCAGAGGTGTGCCCTGGGATTTGAACCCGTGACCATCGTTAACTTGTTGGCAGTCGCGTCTAGTACGTTACCATATACAGATTAATAAAACCTTCATACTGCCTTACCAGGTGACGTAAGTAATAGAACAAATATTTAAAAATATAAAACTGCATATCGTTTCATTATAGTGTCTAGATACGGCATCAACGTACCAATATTTTTTTTATTCTTGAGTCTGAAAACAATACTAATGCGAATTTTAAATATGTCCCCCAGCGCATCTAAAAGTATCAATTCAAAAACAATGTCGTTTATGAAAACGAAAAATTATAATTAGATATATTTTTGTGTACTCCGGCAAAACGCTTCGATAGAGTATACCTTGTTTAAAACTGTTGCAATAATCTCAAAAAACAATGGGCGATTTTGGTAGATGTGGACATCGTTTTAATTTACATTTAACAAAATTATGCGCAAGACGCCGTATCTAGATAATATTATATACACGATGTACACATTTTTTGAATTTTGTTCTATTTTGTCAGCCGTCAATGAAAGACAATGGAAAGATAGATCATTTTACGTTGGATGGTAGTTGAAGCTGGACCGTCTTTTACGTCTCCCGTCAAATAAACAAAGATCATCCTATATTGGCTGGACGCATCACGCTTAAACGATACCCAAAAAAAAGGTTTTTAGTATCTTCCTCAGAAATTTTCCTATTTTTCTCACCCCTAAAACCTTCCCAGGACTTCCACGAATATTTCAAGACCAAAATCAGCCAAATTGGTCCAGGCGTTGTTGAATTATGCGGTTACCAACACATTTTGCGATTCATTTTTATATATAAGAAGATGATTTAACAAGTAAAGCAGTATTTTGCTTGCCTGTAAACGTAGACGTGGAGTGCTGTGGGCTCGATAGTAATGTATTTAGCTTATAATAATATTAAATTATTACTCAGTATCGGAATAAAACCATGTTCCATATGATAGCGAATTATGTGAATGCCGTTCATCATTCTTTAACTTTAGTGATTCAGATAACTCAATTGCACCATCGAAAAAACAAAAAATAAATTCAGCGATGGAGACACTTGCTTTGTAACTATTTTTGATATGTTTGTTCTTTTGTGTAAACACAACACCCTTCTGTGCTCGAAAAAAAAAATATTATAATTTCATTTTTTAGCCTAATCGAGGAAACGATCTTGTTTTATGTTTTAATTTTAATATTCTGATAATATCATATTAAATGAGACTGATTTCGTAAAAATCCCGACCATGTTTTTTTTATACAAAGTTTCGCCTCGTTTTGTGTATGACCCAGCTGTGACCTACTTTTGTACATGTGCAAGGGCGCATCCGAACAAGCTGATCACCTTACATGATAAATTACATTGATTTGTTCTGTATACGTCTTGTTGTGGGGGGGGACAATTCTATTCAGTTTCACAAAGAGGTGAGACATAAAGTGTTTCACTAATAGAGCTGTGACCTACTTTTGTACATGTGCAAGGGAGCATCCGAACAAGCTGATCACCTTAAATGATAAATTACATTGATTTGTTCTGTATACGTCTTGTTGTGGGGGGGACAGTTCTATTCAGTTTCACAAAGAGGTGAGACATAAAGTGTTTCACTAATAGAGCTGTGACCTACTTTTGTACATGTGCAAGGGCGCATCCGAACAAGCTGATCACCTTAAATGATAAATTACATTGATTTTTTCTGTATACGTCTTGTTGTGGGGGGGACAGTTCTATTCAGTTTCACAAAGAGGTGAGACATAAAGTGTTTCACTAATAGAGCTGTGACCTACTTTTGTACATGTGCAAGGGCGCATCCGAACAAGCTGATCACCTTAAATGATAAATTACATTGATTTGTTCTGTATACGTCTTGTTGTGGGGGGGACAGTTCTATTCAGTTTCACAAAGAGGTGAGACATAAAGTGTTTCACTAATAGAGCTGTGACCTACTTTTGTACATGTGCAAGGGCGCATCCGAACAAGCTGATCACCTTAAATGATAAATTACATTGATTTGTTCTGTATACGTCTTGTTGTGGGGGGGACAGTTCTATTCAGTTTCACAAAGAGGTGAGACATAAAGTTTTTCACTAATAGAGCTGTGACCTACTTTTGTACATGTGCAAGGGCGCATCCGAACAAGCTGATCACCTTAAATGATAAATTACATTGATTTGTTCTGTATACGTCTTGTTGTGGGGGGGACAGTTCTATTCAAAACTCAAAACCTTCTGTCCCTAAATTTAAATAAATCTACCTATTTAATGTTTTCGTTAAAACCCCAAAGTCAATCTACTCAAGATACTTTAGAACTTAAAGCCCATACATGCCTGACTCTGGCTCCAAATTCTACATGCGGCTGCCATACCTTAAAGAGATCTAATTCTATCAGATATCTTGGTGTACAGATTGACAACCTCCTAAACTGGAAGTTGCACTTGGCATCACTAACCTCCCGTGTGAGGAAACTGATATTTATTTTTAAAAAGCTTCGCCACTCTGCAGATAAGCAAACACTGCACGGTGTACTATACTTTAGGCCAGTCCATACTGTCCTACTGTATCTCTGTTTGGGGTAACGCTCACAAAACAGTTTTGCTTCCTTTAGAACGGGCCCAGAGGGCAGTGCTAAAGGTTTTGAACTTTCGACCGTTCAGATATCCAACATCCCTTCTTTATAAAGATAGTCAGGTTCTCACAGTTAGGCAACTATAAATTTTTCATACCATTTTACGGAAACACTCTACCTTACAGTATGATTGCAATATGACAAAAAAGCGACGTGCCTATGATATTTTTGCTACTAAAACATTTAAAACTTCTCTGGCTAAGCGCAGCTTTATGATTACTGGAAACCACATCTATAATAAAATAAATAAAGATTGCAATATTTACCCTTTAAACAGATATAATTGTAAACAGAAAGTAAGGAAATGGCTTTTAACCAAAAATTACAACGAGACGGAAAATATTCTAAATTTTGCACCATCGTAATAAATACATTACATCATATATTCTCAAACACAAACACTCACACACACTCACACACATTCACACTACACACAACTCACACATATACACTTAAAGATTCTTACACATACTGTCTTGGCTACAGGCACGACATTATAAGACATTATAAGTCTTTATATGTTATTTTATTGACAATACGGTAGACTAAATTAATATTGATTTTTGTAAGCGACTTCGATACAGTGACTATATGTACGATATAATCCCCTGGTGCCCATAACACAAGTTAAATCTTTACTTGGGCACCAGAGTACAATCTAACACTTGCGCTTTAACTCTATTTTATTTTGTTTTCCTACTGCTTGTACATTAGTTTTAGTGTTTTGTATGTCTTTCTTTTTTGAAATAAAAGTTTATTATTATATTATTATTATTCAGTTTCACAAAGAGGTGAGACATAAAGTGTTTCACTAATAGAGCTGTGACCTACTTTTGTACATGTGCAAGGGCGCATCCGAACAAGCTGATCACCTTAAATGATAAATTACATTGATTTGTTCTGTATACGTAACGTGACCATACGTCCCGCTTTGGGCGGGACAGTCCCGCTTTCAGGAAGTCTGTCCCGGTGTCCCCAGCAAGGCAGAAATAGTCCCGCTTTTGCAAACATATTAAACGATATTTTAAAATGCATTTCCCTCTTGAATGCTTTACCGAACTAATGCTAAAAATAATGATTCCAGCACATTCGTAAAATAGTCTTGATTAATTTATAAACTTTTCCACAATTATTGAGTACATTATGTGTCTGCCTGGAAGTAACGTACCTATCGAAAGAGTTTTTTCTCACATTAAGAAAACATGGACAAGTTATAAACATATAACATACAACACAGTTGAGTGCCGCAGTAATTAAAGCTATTCTGATTACGAAAATTGAGATTTTCAGAAAATTCAGAGTTTCACACTTATCTATATAAAAACTTTATTATTATTTCGTTCCATAGATGTCCCGCTCTGGCACAAAAAATAAATGGTCACGTTACGTATTGTTGTGGGGGGGGGGGGGGGGGGGGGACAGTTATATTCTGTTTCGTCAGTCTTTTGTTTGCATAACTCAAAAATTAAGCTATATACAATCAAATAAATCAATTAAATTATATGACGACCGATCGAAAAAATCATATAAAAATAATAATTAATATGGCAAATCCTTGTAAGACAAGTCACAAATACTTATTTTAGTAAATTGACCAAAACCAAGCCCACTGAGTTTGACTCGCTGGATCTACTCAGAAATGGGTCGCGCCGCGTAGTATCCAGTGGTAAAGTAAAGCCCGCTGAGTTTGTTCGCCGGGTCTTCTCAGTCAGGGCCGCGTTGGATCCGGCAGTAAGCCTAAACATACGGGACGTATCGGAAATACTTATGGTCGTTGTCTTAAGTTGGACCCAAAACAAGCCCACTGAGTCTTAGTCGCTGGATATACTCAGGACTGGGTCGCGTCGCGTAGTTCCAGTGGTAGTGTAAGCCCACTGAGTTTGTTTCGCCGGGTCTTCTCAGGAAGGGCCGCGTTGGATCCGGTGGTAACTATAAACCGCTACGCACCGTTGTAATATTTATGGTCCACAAATAATATAATTTAATTTGACTAACGTAAATAATGTATTTCTTTGACAAATAAATTACTATAAAGTAAAAACTAATACTTTAAATAAAATATGAATAAAAACTAAATAAATTAAAAAAAACTAATCATAAATTATAAATAAAAATAAAATTAATTTAAAAATAAATAAAATTAATAAATAAATTGATAAAAGCAAGAAATTAAAATAAGTAATAATAAGCATAGGAAATATATTGTAAATAGAGATTAAGTTCTATGTGTATTGACTTGTCATAAGAGCTCCTTAATTGCCTACGTGATCAATAAATACATTTCATTTCATTTCATTTCATAAGCTCTGTAGAGAAGAAAATGTAAAAACTCTAGTGTTGCTCATTGTAAAAGCTTACAATTCAGTAATGATAAAAATGCACCTTGTTTGAATTCAAAGCTGCTCATTATTTATTTCCAATAATAGACTTGACTTGCAATGAATAGCGGTACGAGCATGCCATTCGCCTGATGGTAAGCGATGCGACCGTTTATGGGCAGTAACAAAACCAAATAACACCATGAAATACAAAGTAATGCTTGGCATTCCACTGCGCCTGCTGTCCTGACATCAAATGTTAAGTCTCAATATGTCCAATAGTTGCTCTGTCTAAGATGGCCTTCAAATCGGAACAAAACAGTGCATTTACACTGCTGTCTGGCGTGAGAAACAACACATTGCGGTGGTACTTAGCTAGCCGGCCTCTCACATATGAGAGACTTACTACCTATAGAAATGTATACCTAAATAGAAATAAATATGAAATGTATAATGTTTCTTACAATACACAAAAATGAATGCTTCTGTGGATAAAGTAAATAAAACGCATAAACTGAGAATTAAAATACCCGACCGCAACGAAACAATCTTTAGGTTAGTTTATTTCAATTAAATACTTTGTGGCGGTTGCAATACGCCCACTTAGATTTAGCTTTTAAAATAACACGCTTATTATTTGTAATTATATACATTATTTAAACACGCATTTCATTTTAAAATATGACTGCAGATGTTTAACCATAAAACATCTGCGAGTCGTTTTATTAAAGTAAGAATTTTTATGTACCGTATTGTGTAATATTAGTTAAAAAGATGCTGTGCTAAATTATTGTTTCCTAATTGTAATGGCCCGTTCATGCCGGGGCAATAAAACTGTATTAGTATTAGTTAAGTTCTTTAGTGGCGGCAATCCTTTGCAACAAATTTATGTTTTTTAGACAATAGTACACATGTTTGGGTAAACCTTTCGGTTTGGACAATAGCCCAGATGTTTGAGCGGACCTTAATTTTTAGTTGAAAAGATAGACCCTATTTTATGGCTTAAATATATTTTCTGTAAGATTTATCCCCACCGATCCTCATTCGGGTAGTCCTATAAAAGGGTCGGTTTATTTGGATGAGAGGACAGTCTGCCATCTCTCGTCACGAGTACATCTCGCTCCGAGTCGCATAATTATAATTTTACTCTGTCTCTGAATGTATTAAGTGTTAAATTATAAAATATACTATTGTTAGTTCCTGGAAGTGAGTGCTTATTCTAATACCTACACTTATAACCACCAAAACTTTAACATAATATATTTTTTAATTTTACCCACTTTTGTTCTCATATTATTTAGCTCAACCCTAAGCTAACCTAACCGACCTATCACTTTGTCTAACTATCTGTTTCAGCGGTGTTTTTTAGTTGGTATGGGTTATAAGATAAGAGGATCAACAGGATAACATAACAGGTCAATGTGAAGACTCTTGGGGGAGACCTATGTTTAGTAGTGTAGTTCCTGTGGCTGAGATGGTGATGAACTTTACCATGCTGCTTATTCACTTTTTTTGTTTAATTATGCTTCTGTCGCGACTATGGCGCGTTCCCAGGCAAATAACCGGTATGTATGGTCATAAAAAAAAAATCCTCAGAGATTTTCCGAAGCGAAATGTTTATGTGCCTTTTGATTGATTCGTTCGTAGCGTGGCCTGGGGGCGCAACAGTTTTTCCAAGGTTATTTCTCATCCGGCCGCCGCGCCCCTGGGCAATCATACGTGTTTGTACGGTTTTTATAGTATTGTATTACTTTTATTTAATGTATTTGTTGTTGAAATTGGTCAAATTTCATTTTAAAACTAATGCCCGAAGGGATATATTGAGGAAAGAGGGGAAAATTATAGTGTAGATTTGATGAATATCTTCGGATTTAAAGAGAGCAAATCCTTGAAATTGAGTAGTGTTATTTTGGCTCTTCTGGTAGAAATAATAGTTCACTGGTTTCCATAATTACTTTTATTAATTACTTCACAATATTTGTACTAAGTAATTGGTTGTTTACGGTATCAGACTATCACCACTACGGTGCGTGTTCGCATCTCCCAGGTTCTACCGCGGGAATTGCCGGGAACGAACGAATGAATGAATGTCAGAGTGAAGAGCGAGTATGATTAATCACTCGAGTGAATGACGGATGGATCAATACCACATCAGATATGCGAACACGCACATTATCAGATATAAAAGGATATTCTAAGTACATTTTCGATACGAGTAAAACTAGGACAAAATAAATATAAATAATTATAAAAGCTAACAATCGGCCTTTCCTGACAATTTCACGTCTCGTGAAATGTGAAAGAAAAAATTAAAAGATTAAAAATTGAACGAAAACGAAAAAAAATAAAAATAATAATAATTATCAAACAAAAAAATTGCCATCAAAGGTGCTTATAGCTGTTACTTCTTCTTCTTCTTCTACCGGGCGTTATCCCAGCCGGTGCCAGGGTCCGCCAGGGTCCGGAAAATTCTCCTCCATTTCGCCCGATCTTCGGCATCCTCAATAGTAAGGCCATTGACCCTCATATCTTCCTTGACGACATCGAGCCAGCGCTTCTTTGGACTACCCCGCGGTCGAGGTCCGGGAATATTGAGGCTCAGGCACACATTACCGACGTACTCCTGCGGTTTCCTTAGGACGTGACCATACCATGCTTATAGCTGTAACATCGTACAATAATCTATTAATGAATACACTTTAGTAGTACAGTTAACATTTATATATCCGTGGAAATTATATTATCCTTTGCGTAATTATAATTAATTATGGGTATACATAAATATAAATATTAAACACGTATTTTCAGATATTATTTTCATGTTAATAGCTTTGTAGGAGTTACGATGGCCTCTACATATCCATAATAACTCAAACATGCTGCAGCCCCTTCATGTCTACAGCAATTCAGGTATACCATGGCCCCTACATGTCCACGATACTGACAACAATATCATAAACTAACTCTTGCCATATTAATATAGGCACATAATATACTGTGGCCCCTTCATGTCCCAGCACAATAATACTAGTTAATGAATTTTTGCTTTTGGTAAGTGTATATGCACACGAACTACTTACTAACAGACTATAACCCCTGCATGTTTATAGTTTGTCCTACATTAGTTCATTATATGTATATTAGGAAAAGTATATATTTAGCTTAATATAATCATGTGGTTGAACAAGGAGGTAGGTCGGTTCCCTGCTTTAGCTCTATGTCATGATCACACATTCATGTGTCAATAAAGTGTGCAAAATAACGTTGTAATAAATAATTACAAGACTATTAAAAATATAAAATATATAATTACAAATATAACATTGGCGACGAGCGAAAACCGAAGCAATAATATCATCTGAAAGTTATAACAATAATTGAGATCAATTGGGATCGTTCTCAAAAAGTAAAAAAAAATTACGTTTTATAAACTATTTGTCCCGTATTTGTCAAAAGCTCAGTAGCGACATCTAGTACGTTTACTTGCATATTACAAATTATGATCAAAGATTATTAGACAGACGAGACAGTTCATGTCAATAATAGCTTTTCCTAAGACACTGCCTAAGTATCAATGCTGTCATAGCAATAGTATTTTCGTAATGTTCTTTTTTTCTTATTTACGTGAATAATTAATGGAAATGATGTAAATGAAATTAAGTACTCTTACAAGTGTACAATTCTGACAATCAGCCAATCAGTGTTCAATCAGTCTGACATTTATTATAATAACATTGATGAATTATTTACAAGCTGATAAACTTTTTTCGAGACTACTAGACAGAAGGAATGGTACAACAGAAGTTTTCAAAAATGACTACCGCATTTGAAATATCTGAAATCTTCGTGTCGAAAATGAATTGAACAAATATAGGTATGTTCTCATGGTAGCGACTTATATCCATTCCAATAATTCGGACGAATATTATAGAGATCTCCTTTTTTTTCATAACCGACGCGACGCGTAAAAATATAAATCAATTTTAAATGATACTAGCGGCCCGACCCAGCTTCGCCTGGGTGCATATATTTTTTGATTCCACTCCACACCAAATACATGTTATTTTTCGTATTAATCTCTTGTATACCTAAACTTGACATAGCTATCCTACTGTCTGGCTCAATCCCGTCTCATCCGTCTGTTCAGTCTCTTCCCGATCCGTCCCGTCCTTTTTCTTTTATTATCCATCCCGTCTTATAACGTGCATTTACATTTCGTCCTATCAAATCTGTCAGCTATCCCAGCCCTCTCCCGTACCTTCCACTCTATTATATCCCGTCTCTCCATATACATGTACATATAAAGATTGCCTTATGAAATTTTGACATTAAAAACTTTAGCGTTTTTTATTGTCCATCCAATATTCCGTCCCTTATTTCAGCACCAAAATGCTGTTTTTCCTAATAATATTGCACGCCATTACTTTTTGTTAGTAATAAAGTAATAATAACAATTTAAAAAAAGAATCGGCCAAATTGGTCCAGTCGTTGTTGAGTTATGCGCTTACCAACACATTTTGCGATTCATTTTTATATTATAGAAGAAGATATTATAGTTCACCCTGCTGGCTTAGTACGGGTTGGCGGATTTTATTTCACGTAGAATTTAATCCGAAAAGTCAGAGGTGTGCCCTGGGACTTGAACCCGTGACCATCGTTAACTTGTTGGCAGTCGCGTCTAGTACGTTACCATATACAAATTAATAAAACCTTCATACTGCCTTACCAGGTGACGTAAGTAATAGAACAAATATTTAAAAATATAAAACTGCATATCGTTTCGTTATAATGTCTAGATACGGCATCAACGTACCAATATTCTTTTTATTCTTGAGTCTAAAAACAATATTAATGCGAAATTTTAAATATGTCCCCCAGCGCATCTAAAAGTATCAATTCAAAAACAATGTCGTTTATGAAAACGAAAAATTATAATTAGATATATTTTTGTGTACTCCGGCAAAACGCTTCGATAGAGTATACCTTGTTTAAAACTGTTGCAATAATCTCAAAAAACAATGGGCGATTTTGGTAGATATGGACATGATTTCAATTTACATTTCACAAAATTATGCGCAAGACGCCGTATCTAGATAATATTATATACACGATATACACGATGTACACATTTTTTGAATTTTGTTCTATTTCGTCAGCCGTCAATGAAAGACAATGGAAAGATAGATCATTTTACGTTGGATGGTAGTTGAAGCTGGACCGTCTTTTACGTCTCCCGTCAAATAAACAAAGATCATCCTATATTGGCTGGACGCATCACGCTTAAACGATACCCAAAAAAAAAGGTTTTTAGTATCTTCCTCAGAAATTTTCCTATTTTTCTCACCCCTATAACCTTCCCAGGACTTCCACGAATATTTCAAAACCAAAATCAGCCAAATTGGTCCAGGCGTTGTTGAATTATGCGGTTACCAACACATTTTGCGATTCATTTTTATATATAAGATTAGTCTTCAATAACAATCAATGGGTTCAAATAGTCCAATAAGTGATTCATATTAAGAAATGGGGTCTAAATACTATCCACTGTTTCAAAACATACATACAACACACATATTTTGTGTTATTAATTAACAACATATAATTAAAATAAAATAATTAAAATAAAATATTGCCATAAATTTGCAACTACATTCTTCCTACATATTTGTATTTGTAATGTATTCAAATATTTTATGCCTGTCGAGTGTCGACTGATATGAATGTCCCTTGAATAATCTATAATCTCTCTCACTCGACAGGCAATCTTTATGCACGGAAATGAGACATACGATTAAGGAGCTAACCTTGTATTTTAACAAGCTCTAAAATATATTTAATCCAATAATAAACAAAAATCTGTATTATCGGCATTATTCTACAATATTATATCACTTACGTTGTATTCTTTAATTATATTGTAACTTCAGAAAAATTTGCTGTCGGTTTGACGGGAAACATCAAAATAAATTACATAATTATACAAAGAAGCATACTGCTGCGTAGCTGTCACGCGGCAGACCGATTCGTGTGCGGTGCATGCACCGCACTTGGGTGGGACACGTTTGTTACAAAGGACGTCTTATCTAGTGTGACATTGATATCGATGTGTGTCAATAAATGGACATAATAGAAGAATTTATTAGACAAGGGAAAAAGCCATGGTTTCAAGAAATGTCTAAAAAAAGAATTAATACAAATTGCCAATAATTTATCACAAAAAATATTATTTTCAGATACTTATCCTATTCAAGACGTTCGAAAATATTTACGAGAATAGATTGATAAACTAAAACCAGGATAAACCAGCGTAACCATGACTTCGATCACTAGTTTAGAAATATTTACAGGTGGAAACTGGAATGCATATAAACAACAATAAGAATGTTACCTTTTCTTAAACGAAATTAGCGAAGAAAAGAAAGTGCGATTACTAATCACAAAATTAAGCAATTTGTGCTTAATTTATGATCTTTTAATAACGTTATGTATACCGACATCACCAATAAAAGAAACATATGAAAATATTTGCAAAAAGCTGAGAAAATATTAAAATCCCGTAAAAAAAAATTATACATTTTATCAAGCCATATTTAGAAAAAGTTGTCAAAACCAAATGAAACTATAGAGCAATATATGGAATTTCATTATAGTAATTAAAAAGAGAAATAGTCCAAGAATTGAGTCCGGCGGAACTTTTATAGTAACAACAGATCCAGGAGATGTTTTTCCGTTGACATCCACCGTTTGGACCATATTGCTTAAATATGTATGACTTGCATACATTAAGAGCAACACCATAATTGGTGTAAACTCAGCAGTGGCTATAGCATGCATAACTGCAGGCTACACTTATTTTATCAATGATTGATTTTTCTTGACACGTGGATTTTCCCACATCTTCTTTGCCTCGGTGTTGGATCTATTTTCAGTTTGTAATATCGATCTTGACATTATCTTAAAAAATAAGGGAGAGTGTACATTTTTACACGGTTAGCGTCATAAAATACGCAACAACATTTTGTCATTATTGATTTTCTTTTCATTCTGCTTTAAAAATTCTTTGTCTAGCTTGTATTTGATACCTCGGACCACAAAGAACATACACTCATTTGCAAAAAAAACGGGTGGTTTTGATTTTAATTCTTCTTTAAAAAAATACGGTACCAAAATGATTTCAATCATTTGTACATGTTACTGGCCGGTTTTAAAAATGCCGTGGTGTTTAAAACAGTACGTTCTAAATTCAAATTTTCGTTTGATGCTCGTTTTTACAGAAAACCACTTTTTATCCTACATTTTTGGTGCGAAGTTCCAAAAGATAATATCGGTTTTCATAACTTTTAGTCAATTTTAATGAATTTATTTCATATTCTTAATTGTCAAAGATTCATTTATTGCTGTTTAGCTGTCTCAATAATGTTAGAGAAAGTGGTAAAAGCTACCAAAATTATTGCTTTGCTCGAAGAGGGTTGCAGCCAATGCTTCGTGGCTCAGAGGCTAAGTGTGAGTCGCTCGACGGTTCAAAGGACCTGGCAGCGGTATCAAGACACCGGTTCCGTTGAGAGAAGGCCTGGTTCTGGAAGAAAACCATGTACCCAACCACGGGATGATCGTTTTCTTGTGAGTCGCGCATTGAGAAATCGCAAGTCTTCGTATGTGGACCTTAAGAACAACCTCGAAGAAGTAAGAAATGTGCATATTAGTCTATGGACGGTCAGGAGGAGGCTTCTTGCGGCCAATATACGCAGTCATCGCCCGGCCCGCGGCCCTAAGTTACTCCGTGAGCACAGAGTTGCCAGGCTTAGGTTTGCTCGAAATTGTGGGTCATGGACTCAAGAAGACTGGAATAGGGTATTGTTCTCCGATGAAGCTAGGATATCTCTGTTCGGTGAAGATCGACGTCGGCGAGTGCTACGAAGACGAGGAGAACGCTTTGCAGAGGCTTGTTTTTAAGAAATCACACCTTATGGTGGGGGCTCTGTTATGTTTTGGGCAGGAATAAATTCAATGGATCGTACAGAGTCAGTCTTCATTGAAAACGGCTCACTGACTGGACATCGATACATAACGAAAGTTCTAATTCCTCATGCACAACCCGCATTGGCCGCTTTAGGTGAAGACTCAATTTTTATGGACGACAACGCTCGCGCCCACCGGTCTGGCGATGTGGAAGCGTATGTGCAAGAGGTCGGCATTCGTCGTTTGGATTGGCCAGCTCGAAGTCCCGACCTCAATTCTATAGAGCATGTCTGGGACGTTCTGAAACGACGCGTGAGATCAGTACAACCGGCTCCGCATCAGAGAGCTGAAGAATGTGATTACCGCGGAGTGGGAACGTATTCCGCAAGCAAGTATCCCGGATATCCTTGCTAGCATACCCAGACGAATAAAAACTGTGATTTCAGCAGCGAGGTCACACTCGATACTAAACATTTATCTGCTTTTACTTTATTAAAGAAAAAACAAACAAAAATCTTTGTTAACTTTTACTTCACGAGCATATGCACTACTAGCGAGCATACACTACTAGTGAACTTTAGAATTAAAACCCATAAATTTTATCAAAATTTTATGATAATACTGACGAAAACGATTATTTGCTTATTAATTTACAAAATTGTGAAAGTAAAACTACCTATAATTATCAAACAAATCAATAGTAACATTTGAAATGGTTCATTGCTTAGGTACCGTTTTTTTTGCAAATGAGTTTATTATGCATATCTCTGATACATAAATGAATAGCTTAGTTACGTGGATATTCATACTTAGGCAATAACTTTAAAGATGAACAAACCTACAAAATTTAGAAGTTTTACCAAAGTTCTCAAATTTTTTTTTTTTTTTATTGCTTTGGATGGCGAGATGAGCAAGCCGTTCGCCTGATGGTAAGCGATACGACCGCTCATAAACAGTAGCAATATTCCACTGCGCTCGCCATCCTGAGACATAAGATGTTAAGTCTCAATATGTCCAGTAGTTGCTCTGGCTACAATGTCCTTCAATCCGAAACACAACAGTGCATTTAAGCAGTGTTGTTTCACGGGAGAAATAGACATTGCGGTGGTACCTACCCAGATGGCTTCTCACATATGAGAGACCTACCACCAGTCAAATGCATAATTATTAATTTTACCTAATTTTATTTTTGAGAATTATAAAATACGTATAAAAATTCCTATTAACATTAAAATGTACGGCAATATTTAAAAACGGTCCCTACACGAAGGACATCCAATATTAGCCTACATACCGGGTATATCAAGAGTGCTACCCAAAACGAAGCTGGATGGTTTTAGTGACTTCGGACACAACGCAACTTGATTTTATGCAAAAAATTACGACGATTTTTTTGTATTTTTTTTCTATCACCGTATTAGGGTGGTAAATACATCGTTTTTTCTTAAATAATAGTGTACACCTTTTTATTTTTAAACACGCTATAGTACGCAAGGCTTTAAATTATTATTTTAGCAAAAACTATGGATTTACCACCCAAACACGACTATATATAAAAATATTTTAAAAAAACTTTCGCGTTTCTTTGCGAAATTTTCAGTTACATTGAGTTTGTAGTCATTGAAACTAGCACCCGGCTTCGTTTTTCGGTAGCACTCTTGATATACCCAGTATATCTATCAAACGTGTAAGGGTCACAAGCCATATTTGTCTATACATCTCTATTCTTTGCATCACATGATAAAAATAATTGACATTTTACTTTAATCGATTGTATGAAACAATTTTTTGATATGGAATGCTCCGTTTTCATAAGTTTCTGGTATGGATAAGGTTAGAGTACGCACTAAAGACATAGTGACCTAGAAATTAGGTGATTGTGACGCTTCCCTCTGCCCGTGAACCAGGAAGTTTGTCCAAGGTTAAAGTGGGGCATGCGCCGTGTCCACCTCTACTAGACGACGTGACTTTCTACTGCGGCTGGAAAAAATATTATTATAATATGTAGGATTCGGTTGCTTCCACTAATCTCACTGTACCTAGACAATGTTTTCAACATTAGTGATGATCAACACATGTTATGGATATTTACGATGCTTTTCATTTTGAAGTACAAGTCTCTTCTTTCAAAAATATCTAACATAGTTAAAATGTAAGTAAAAAGATTCTAATTTATGCTTAATATGAACATTGATTTTTTAAAATATAAATAGTGTAACTGGATTTTATAGTATCCCGACTAAGCTATAATATATACTTTTAGGTGCAAGTGTGTTCCATAAACAATAACTAGTTCGTTTTGAGATCACATACTCTTAGCTTCATTTTTAACTAATTACAGAGTCAACGACGAAATAATTCTAAAAGATATTATTCATATCACAAAAAAATATTTTATTGAAAATTGTAACGTAGTTTTTTTTATCGGCACTGCCGCTAGTACAAATTCACCGCGCGCCGTCTTAAACTTCCCCAACTGCCTACAGATATTTCTAAAAGACATCACCGGTGCAAGTACTCGTTTACAAAAAGGTTTTACCACCTCCAGACCTAGCTGTTCAGTTCATCAACAAGTCAGAAAGTCCGCTGTCAGTGCAAGTGTAACAACAATATGGGAACAATGCCACGTCCAGCGGCTTACGAGTGAACAGAACTTTGTGGACAATTATTATCGGGATTTAACAATCAAAGCAGTGATGAGTTGCACTGTGTCGGTCGAAGCCACCAGCTCTTCGAACATTGAAGACGATCTGTATACGTAAGTTTTTGCATGAAACAACCCCGAAAAAAGTTATTTATTTTTTGGGATTTTCAAAATGCTATTAATAGAATGTAGTGCATGCTGCATGTTGTATTATAAAATAAGAAACAATAAGAGTGACGTAGCGGGGTTGCGGCGCGAGATCGATACCGGCGTATCAGCTGGGAGCGTGGCCTTCGCCGCGTCCTTGGACTTCAGCCTTGTCTACGTGTAATTTTATGTCAGCCAGCGTAATTGAGCTCACTGCTTATTTATTTACAATATACACTGCGACTGCACTGGCGAGAATATTAGCAAATCAGTTGATTTTTTAAAATATTGGTTGTCAATAAGCACTCATAGAGTTGTTATTCACATTTTTTTGTACGGTAACAGAATTAATTGCGTTAGGTATACCAAAAAGCTAACACGACAGTGGACCGTGTTCACTCGACTCTGCTATTCATTTATACCGTATTTATTCGAGATGACGTACATCTCAAATGTATTCTTAAAGTGTTGAATTTGTAAATAAAGAGAGATGTTGGTGAGTTCCCGCTAGCCGCTCGTTTAGTCCGTGCATTGATGTTTTCGTCGATTGTTTTACAAGTCAAATAGTCCCGGCCCTCGACGTCAATCGCCGAAAAAAGAGGAATAAAACACTCCGTCCTTGGCAGTACTCGCTTCCCAATAACCCAGTAGCCGCGTTTTATATTATAATAGTCACGAAATTCGAATAGAACGTGTTGCGTGTCTCTCAAAACATGAACAGATATAAAATCTGCGCCATGGATCATAGTGTGTAAGTTTTAATATTATGTTTTTGTTGGTGTGATTATTTTTTGAAAAATGTGAGTTGTTGAGACGGTAAAAAAAACAATTACATTTTTACGGACTATTGTCTAACGGCCAAATTTTATTTTAATTGTTAATAGGTATTACACTTATTATTTATTTTTGTATTTCCCACAAATGTATCTTTTGTAATATTTTTTTTGTAAATATTATTGTGTTTTGCTGATACATATGTATACATTTTTCTAGCGTATGTATATTGTGATCGGAAATACCGTAATCATAAGACATAATAATATGCCTTACTATCTGCGGGTACTGGAGTGCCCCTGCTAAGACAAGCATGCGAAGCGTAAGGGAACCTACCTTTTCTCGAAGCGTTTTGCCATTTTTTTAAATCCTTACTACATGGATTTGAAATACACTAATCAGTATTTAAACAACATTCTCGGGATATTTTGTGAATAGCGCACTTAACATAAATATGTATATTATGTAAAGATCTAATTGCATAGCTTTTACACATTAGATTATATTTATTTCTAAAAAAGAATGTGTGTACTCATGTACACGCGTTAGAAGTTATACTTAGTTGGCGTATAGAAAAAAAAAAATATTACGCCATTACTTTTTGTTAGTAATAAAGAGATGAAACATAAATTTTCATAGAAAAACACTCACACTCACATACACAATTAATGTAGTAACAATTATATTTAACTGGTTTCTCAAGACACAGGCGACGCCTAATTGAGAATCCCTGCAATATTCTCCATAATTATATAAAATTGTTATTCAGTTCATTTCAGTTTTTATTTTTATGTGTTATAGGTCTACCAGAATCTCATGGCATAAAATTAAAAACAAACATAAAGATTTTTATGTGGCAATACCATCGGTGAACAGCTGTTTCAAAACTTGAGTTATGTCATTCGATGTGAATATTTTATGATTTCTATATTTCCTTAGCGAAAATATACAAATTAGTTCTACGATTACAAGTGCGACACATTGTATACAAGGTTTATCGCCAGATCCGTGTATAATTTGGTCAAATATAAACAAAATCGACGATTTTAAAATCAACGTTGTTTTAACAAATTAGTTGGAGTGAATAATTTTGATGCTTAATTTTTTTTGGTTAGTGTTGGATATGTAAATGTGTTTTATCGTATATACTTTGATATCATTTATGAAACTAAATAGTACTTTATTAAATACCTATATGCAGGACTTTCTAGAGATTTTAGATAAGCATCCATCAAACAATAATATATTTTGCACTTCTTGTGAAAAGTTGTAATCCCAGAAGTAATCTTTATTATAAATAATTATCATCAACACCTTCGTCTCATGATGAACTGCCAGGATCTTTAGAAATAAGCCCAGACTAAAGTGTAAATTAAATAAAGAATACTGAAAATAAAGTTACTTACATACGTTACATAAATACGTTATCTTATTTTACAATCTTGCATCTTTGGTATAACATTTTTGGAATCTAATAATTATTTAAATAAAAGCGACTCATAATCAAACTACTTACAATTTAGAAATTGAAAGTTGTTTGATTAAGTGAGAACTAATAAGAGAGAATTAAAACGATACTGGTGGCTCTTTACCGCCATTTTTTGACAGCCTCCGTGGCGCAGTTGGTTTGACGCCGCCTGTGAAACGAGAGGCCGCGGGTTCGATCCCCGCACCGAAAGAAATGTTTGTGCGGCCCACAAATATTTCTTCCGGGTCTGGGTGTTTGTGAGACCGAAAAGTCTCTCGTAGTTCCTGATACCCACGACACAAGACTCGATCTTAGTGTGGGGTCAGGACTATGTATGTGACTGTTGGGTGTTATTTATTTATTTATTATTTATTTTCATCTAAGTTTTGGAAGTACCAGCGCTCCCTCTATAAATACTCGTAAGGCAAGTATGTATATTATAGTGTAAAACTGAAAAAAAAGTAATCTAAAAGTACAATTTTGAAGTCATTTTAATGTTTAAATTACCTATATATTTAAACTTAAAACATTATGTACTTTATTTACAAAGTTGTACTAAAAAAACATGTCAATTTGAAATAATAATTAATTACAATTATTTAAAGTATCAAAATATGTTCATCCAATTACCCCAGTGTTGCAATGCGTAAATTCAAATTTCCCAAAATGCCATGAGATTCTGGTAGACCTATATTTTATTAAAGATTTTTCATTTTCAAGTGACATTCTATCTTGGAAAGAAGTAAATCTTCTTCTGTATCAGCCCATATACGTCCCACTGCAGGGCACGGGCCTACTCTACAATTGATAGTACGATTGAGAGTGGTTAGGCCATATAGTCCACGCTGGTCTAATGCGGGTTGGACAATATTTGGCCCGGTGGCCAAAAGTGGAAACAACGACGTCATTTGGAATTGACAATTTACCTGCCACTCACTGATATAACCGCCATTGGTTGTTTACTCAATGTATTTATTTTTCCTGCATTATTAAAAATAAGTGAAAAATGCCGAAAACTTTAAAAAGTGACGCTAGGAAAGTTAGACTCCAGGTATTAAATTTTACGAAGGAAGAAAAGCGTCTTCACACACTAAAAATACCCTTCGAAAAATTGTATCAATGCGTAGCTGGCGGCAAAGGCTTTTGTTGTCAGCTTTTCAAAATAAATTCCACGTAAACAGAATTTTGTACGTATAGGTCTACCAGAATCTCATGGCATTTTGGGAAATTTGAATTTACGCATTGCAACACTGGGGTAATCGGATTAACATATTTTGATACTTTCAATAATTGTAATTATTTATAATTTCAAATTGACATTATTTTTTTAGTACAACTATGTAAATAAAGTACATAATGTTTTAAGTAAAATATATAGGTAGTTTAAACATTAAAATTACTTGAAAATTGTACTTTTACATTAATAGTCAATTAAAATAGGCAAATAAGATTTTTTTCAGTTTTAAATTATAATATACATACGTGCCTTACGAGTATTTATAATATAGAGGGAGCGCTGGTACTTTCAAAACGTAGATGTAGATAAAAATGGTGGTACGGAGCCACCAGTTTCGTTTTAATTCTCTCTTCTTATTAGTTCTCACTTAATCAAACAACTTTCAATTTCCAAATTGTAAGTAGTTTGATTATGAGTCGGTTTTATTTAAATAATTATTAGATTCGATAAATGTTATACGAAAGATGCAAGATGTAAAATAAAAACGAATAATTTATTTTCAGTCTTCTTTATTTCATTAACACTTCAGTCAAAGCTTACTTCTAAATACTCTTCCTGTACATCTTCTGATGAAGACGATGAAGATAAAGGAATAATAATAAACCGTTCCTTATCTAAAATCTCTGGAAACACCTGTAAATAGGTATTTAATGCATTACTGTTTAGTTTCAAAAAATGATATCAAAGTATATACGATAAAACACATGCACATATCTAACACTAAGCAAAAAAAATGAAGTATCAAAACTATTCACTCCGACTTACATGTTAAAACTACGTCGATTTTAAAATCGACGATTTTGTTTAAATTTGACCAAATTATTCACGGATCTGGCGATAAACTTTGTAAACAATGTGTCGCACTTGTGATTGTAGAACTAATTTGTACATTTTCGCTAAGAACGGATAGAAATCTTAAAATATTCACACCGAATGACATAACTCAAGTTTTGAATCAGCTGTTGACCGATGGTATTGTCACATAAAAATCATTATGTTTTTTTTTAAATTTTATGCCATGAGATTCTGGTAGACCTATAGAATAGGTGTAAGTACATATCATAAACTTAAATTTATCCTTACGTGCGTGGTGGCCTGTTAGTAAATGGATCTGATGCGGCTCGAATCCAGGGCACAAATCTGACTTTTCGGAGTCATATTGTGTGTATTGATAGTCAATAACACGCACTAAAACGGTGAAGGAAAACACAGTGACGAAACCAGCATACCATAGCGATTTATAAGAATATCTATGGTATGTAAGTCCACCAACCCGCATTAGGCCAGCATGGTGGACTATATGGCTTGTGATATGGCCTAACCACCCTCAATCGTACTCTCGATTGTAGAAGAGGATACATATACACTTGTTTAAGGATATAGGGAGCGATTCGTTACAAATCTTGTGAAAGAAAAATAACATGCAAATGAAACTGGTCCACTTATTTTCCTGACACTATGGATCAGATTGAAAAAATCTTACTTCACCCACTTTATTGCTATATCTATTTTTAATGGCAACACCAAATTCGACAACAGCGACTCTCTCACCGGGTCAGATAAGTTTGTGGGACTATATGTAGCTTGATATATTCTTCTTAGTTCACATAAAATAAATTTCTGAACGCATGCATTAATATTTGACAACCAATTTAAATGTAAACCACTTTTAATTACTGTAATCGTCATTCGGTTGCGTCTGGGCTGTTTGCTTTCCGGTTTTTTTTGAATAAAATAAGAGTTTGGGATCTCTCGTTCTGTGAATGTGGTCTAGAAGATGGTACTGGGGATCATATTTTTTTTAACTGCAGAAATCTCCACTCTTCTTTATATAAGTTTTTAAATTCTGATATCCCTAGACCAGTCAATATGTCTTTCCTTCTTACTCTCACCAATACTTCATTCATTCATACTCTTGTTAAATTTATTGAAGTAAATAATATTAAACTGTAATATTTTGTTGTAATGGTATTTAGTCCAAGGGTTAGTTACTTTTTCTCTTTATGTGAATAATTTAGCTATGTTTTTAATTAAATGTATAGTTTTTTTTGTGTTGTTGTTTTAGTTTCATCAATGTTTTATTGTTTTTTCAATATTAATTAGGTAAGTTTATATTTTTTTGTTCCGTTTCTTATTTTCACAATTTATACGCTTTTTATTTAATCTGTGCTTTCCAACACTTGACATTGGCAAAATTGTCGAGGCTGCGACAGAGCCATTAAAAACAAAAACTGAACTGATTTCATTTCTCTCATTAATTTACATCTTTAAAATCTAAAATACGCCATTAATCGAATATTGTGGATATATGTAGTCGATTCGAAACCTTTATTTAAATACGTTATTTTATTTGAGGGAAGAGTTTACCGTATCGACGGTATGAACATTAAATGTTTGACAGTAACAAACCCATGAACATTTTGTATGGCAAAATGTTTTTTCCTTTATTGTATACTTTCGTCAATTTAATCGAGATAAAAACTATCTCACCCTTAAGTTGGAACAAATAACACATATCTACAAAATTTCATTATAATCAGTTGAGTGGTTTAGGACCCCATCGCGTACAAACAACGTGACACGTTACGATGCGCGCGCACACCGATAGCGACAACATGAAGTTAGTTCTAATGCCACTTAGAACTAACTTCATGTTGTCGCTATAGGTGTGCGCGCGCATCGTAAAAATTCACTCTCATCATTTTTCTCCATCGCGCCAAAAGAAGTATAACTTCAAAAACATAATTTCATCACGGACTCACTGATGATCATCGACATTCTTAGGGTACTTCCTAATGATCATCACAAGACTCGGAAAAGTCAGATGTGTGCCTTGGGATTTGACCCTCGCGACCATCCTGATAGTGTTGAAAGCCGCGTGTGGTCCGTTTACTAACCGGCTACCAGGCATTGTTCATAATCCGTCAGTATTACTTTATGCTGATGATGTGAAAATCTATAGACGGGTTTTTTGTGTGTGTGTTTATTTTTGTAACGTGTTTATTTATTTCATCTATATCTATACCAATATTACAAGAAGGAAACATTTGTATTTTGGCGTGTTTTGTATTTTAGATTTTTAATATTTGTATTTTTGTTATTCTTTTCTAATATTATAAAGAGGATAGATAATACATTAATATTTTTGGATTTTTATTTACAATGAATAAACTCAAAAATTACTGGACCGATTTAAAAAATTCTTTCGCTTTTCGAATGGTAATTATCCGGGAATAACAGAAGATATATTTTTACCTGAAGGGGTTGAAATAAGGGTTTAAATGGAAAATAAAAACTATTGAAGATTTATTTTTTAATTTATATTAATAAATATATTTTTTTTTTATCTCGAATGGTTTTTATTTTTATTTCAACCCTTATTTCAACTCCTTTGGCCAAATATACAGCCAATGTTACTCCAGGATAATGTTGGATTCGAATGGTGAAAGAATTTTAAGATTAAGTAGGTCGGTTAAGTAATTTATGGGTTTATTCATAATAAACAAAAATCGAAATATTCAAAAATCTAAAATACAAAAATGTAAAACTACACATGTTACAAAAATGTAAAAAATGAAATGTTTCTTCTATAAAATATTGAATTGGATGAATTTATAAACAAAAACAATTGTTACGATGCGGAATCGAACCCGCGGCCACCCTTTATCAGTAGCCATCCAGGCAACTGCGCCACGGTTGCTTAGGTTGGTTAGTGAATTTATCATTCACTACGGTTAGACCGCCCCTAACCGTACTCAATGAATATGTCGAACGAAATAGCAATATTTAATTTACTTTGATATTGCGGAGACAAGCGACATAGGTCCGTTTAGCACGGCGGTTCGTCCCGCATTGATGTGTTGGGCGACAGCGGGGACGTGCTCGCGATTTAGAGTATCGATAATGTGAAAAAATTCGTTAAAAATAAATGAGACAGAAATTGGAAAAAATAAAAAGAAGTCCCATCCGTCTTGCATTTCTTAATATCCTGATAATAATAAAATAATCCTAGTGCTCATAGTTTAAGAGAAAAAAACTTTGTAAATGCGAAAACAGAGGTCACTTTGCAATTTTATTTCAAGTACTTTTAATCAGAGATGTACAAAATACCCTTTACAAAGTATCTGGAATACAAAATGCAAGATACTTTTAAATTAAGTATTTCAGATACCAGATACAAAATACTTTCGAAAATAGTATCTGAAATACTAGATACAAAATAAGTATCTTCTAAATACTTCTTAAGGTGAAAATACTTTTGTAATAAATGTCATTTTAATATTATAGTTTATACAAGAATGGTTGAAAAGGTTTGCCTTGACGAATAAAACCAATTTTCAGGCTTGCTTATTTTTAAGTAAAAGACAAGTGAAACTAGTTCTTCAAACATTTCACTCATTTTTTTCTTGCATGAGGACTCAGAATCATACCCCTAAAAGAAAACTGTTTAAACTTACTGGTGGTAGGTCCCTCATATGTGAGAGGCCATCTGGGTAGGTTTTTTTTTATAATGACCTGGCGTAATGGCGGCATTGCACCTGATGGTAAGTGCCAATGCCGCCCAGGCAGAGTATCCATTGGCATCGGACGGCAGTCCCATGCCAATGGAAACAATTATGCCGGCCTGCTAAGGTGCCTCTTCACACCACGCCGGAAGGATCCAGGATTGTAGGAAGGAGGGAACACGTGAGACGGCAAACAATTCCACATTCCAGGTACCACCGCAATGTCTATTTCTCCCGTGAAACAATACTGCTTAAATGCACTGTTGTGTTTCGGATTGAAGGACATTGTAGCCAGAGCAACTACTGGACATATTGAGACTTAACATCTCATGTCTCAGGATGGCGAGCGCAGTGGAATGAAAAAAAAAGAGTCGCTCCACAGGGGCAGAACCTGGCAACCAGGTATAACACCTATATATATATATATCCGACCGTATTCGGTCTCGGCGACTGTTTGTTATCTTTATTACTGTTGAGAGTTATGCCTCTGATGTGCTCTCAGGTGACTGACATAACCAATCTTTGCCGAGAATGTTCGGTTACAAAGACTACACGTCAGCACCCCTCCGACATAATTATATGTAAAGACCTCAGGTGGTCGGATCTTTAGTTCGTTACGCTTTGCATCGAGCTCCAATATGCGTTTCTCTTCAAAACTGCTAACTTTAGCGTTCACAATATGTCTCCACTGAGACCGATCCTTAGACAGTGTCTCCCAATCTGACGTGTCCATGTCGCAACGTTTCATGTGCCGCTTCAGCACATCCTTGTACCGGAGGAGTTGACCGCCTTGTTTCCGCTCGCCCTCTTCCAGTTCAGAGTAGACGATGCGCTTCGCCACTCTATAATCAGACATTCGGGAAACATGTCCACACCAACGCAGTTGTCGCCTCATAAGGTAGGCCTCGATTCCAGCAACGTTTGCTCGTCGTAACACTTCCGTATTCCTAACGTGGTGCGACCAATGGATGTTCATAATGCTACGTAGGCATTTAAGATGAAATCCATCCAATGTGCGGATATGTTTACGATATATGCACCACGTTTCAGAAGAGTAAAGAAGATTTGGCAACACCATTGCCATGTACACAGATACTTTGGTCGAAAGTTGTATATCATGTGAGCGAAAAATACTCTAGCGTGAAGTTTGCCAAAAGTTGCAGCAGCGGCTCCAATTCTACGGTTAACTTCGTCATCAAGGTGACAACTGGATGTGATTGTGCTCCCCAGATAGTTAAATTTATCCACCTGCTTAATAGTGTGTTCATCAAGTGTGATGTCAGTGGGCATGTTTATTGAGCCCACAGACATAA
Organism: Hyles vespertilio; assembly: GCA_009982885.2. Lineage (NCBI taxonomy): Eukaryota > Metazoa > Arthropoda > Insecta > Lepidoptera > Sphingidae > Hyles > Hyles vespertilio. Next base: position 37,036,852 of record CM042833.1, on the reverse strand, counting down.
TTTCTGTCTTCTTAATGTTGATTTTGAGTCCGAATCGATGACATGACGCATTGAGACTACACATAAGCCGCTGCAAGCCATCGGGGGATTCCGCCACAAAACACAAATCATCTGCGAACATTATCTCGGTAATAATTGTGTGAGATACCTTGGTGTATGCCCTCGGTCTAGTCAAGTTGAAAACACTGCCACTGGTTCGGAAGCGAATACGGATGCCCTCAGCCAAAGATTGTAAGGATTCCCTAACTACAATTGCAAAGTAAAGGGCAAAAAGTGTTGGTGCCAATACACATCCTTGTTTGACACCACAGCTGACACCGAAGTAGTTTGAGTATTCAGCTTTCAGCATTGCATGTTATCATGTAAAAGTCGAATCAGCCTCAGAAACTTGTCCGTGCATCCCAGTTTCGACAGAACCATCCACAGAGTTTCACGTGGGACGCTGTCAAAGGCTTTCTCCAGATCAACGAAAGAGAGGTACAGTGGTTGACCTTGTTCTCTACACCTATATATAGGTAGGTAGGTATTTCAATAAAAGTTTTTGTACTGTAGGGTAAGTATTTAAGCTCTTTCTCTAATATCTATTATTTAAGTATTGCAGTATTTCTATGTCAGCAGTGCTGGCAGTAGATACCGGATTTTCACCATGTGCAATAGAGGAATCAGAATCTTGTAAAAACATGTAGGTAATAAGATTAATCAAGATTAGTTTTACGCATTTATTTTATAAATGCCACCATAGAATAGAACCTATTCTTGTAACTTCTGTGAAAAAATACATTGATAATTTGATTTCATATTACTAAAAGTATTTTGTCAAGAATAGTATTTATGAAATACTAAGATACATAATAAAATATATTGAAATACAAGATACAAAATACATTTTTAAAAAGTATCTGAGATACAAGATGGAAATACGTATCTTGTATCTTGTATCTGTATTTCAGATACTTGTATCTTAGATAAGTCACATCTCTGCTTTTAATACACTTTTAAGAATTCTGAAAAGAAGGGGACATGCTCCATATAGTGTAGATCAACATATTTTTTTTTGAAGACCTAATAATAAAGATCGCCAAGAAAAAACTTTGTGAAAAAGGCCATTTCCCATAGACCTCACCTTAAGTTCCGAATTATATTTTGATAACATTGTATGTACGAAATAAAAAATAAAAGAAAACAAGTCAATCATAATAATCAATACTTTATTATCCCGTAAATATACATATATTATTTGTTATAAATATACCAAGTTCGTCCTCATATTGTGAATATTTTTATTACATGTTTGGTGGCGGTATGAGTCTTTTTTGATAATTTTGAACACCAGTGTAATAATATGTTGGAAGCTGTAAAATATATATAGTATCAATCAAATCGTATTTGAAAATGATATTCCAACGAAAAACTGCTCAAATCGTATTTTGTAGACTAGACGCAAATGGCAAAATTTTGCAATTAATGATGGCAACGATAATAATAAATACGTAATGACATGATGTTCTTTGCACGGAAATTATATATGAAATTTACCACTAATATTACGGGTTTAAATTAGACCAAAACACACAAAAATACCAATAACATTCTCCGTGCAAGTAAAATTAATCATAAAACACGTACACACGAATAAAAAGGAAGTCCTGTAATCTTTGGCTCCCTGGCTTTGTTACAGCCCGCAACCATGCATAATATAGTTGCATGAAAAATTAGTTATCGATATTATACACTTCACTTTATCATAATATACTTTTAAATACTTTAAACATGCTAAAATATGATAATTAGTTTATTCTAAGATGTTTATAAAGCATCTAAGATGCGTTGTCCGAGCTTTATAATGGCAAGACGTTTGGAAGGTTATTGGCTCCCTTGCAATTAGTCACGCTTCAACCAGTGTCGCGGATACACGTTTCTCTGACTATCTGTATTCTCGAAACCAAATGCGTAAGAATAGATTAGAGTGATTTAAAAAAAAATACAAATGATTCTGAAACTATGAAACAAAAAATATTTTATTTAGTGCGCAAGTAAACACTAATTTAATTTTTTATTAAATAAAATTAATAAATTCGCTCTCATGGCAACGTTTGACAGCTCCCGCCACGTCATCCCGTACTTCATGCTTGGTGCTACGTCACACGCGCTTTGGCCAATAACCGTGCGACACTTATTGTTACGCAACTAGCGATGTCTATTCATCTTCTTCTAACTTATGTTTCTTGCTTTTTTACTCTTTCTTCGAACCGATTTGAAATTACAATACGCATCGCGCCATTTTTTTGTGCCGATATGTTAGTGTATAACGTGTCTATTTGTAAAACATCATTGAGTTTATTACGATGTGTCAAATGTCACATTTGTTTATAGAGCCACAAAGTTATTTGACCAGGTGAGAGAGTCGCTGTAATCGAATTTGGTGTTGCCATTAAAAATAGATATTGCAATTAATGGGGTAAGGTAAGATTTTTCAATCCGATCAATAGGATCGAGAACTGACCAGTTTCATCTGCATATTATTTTTCCTTCACACGATTTCTAACAAATCGCTCCCCAAAACCCTTAAAAAAGTGTATCTATATTCTCCTCCACAATCGAGAGTACGATTGCGGGGGGTTAGGCCATATCACAGGCCAGTATAAACTTCAGGTATTAAATTTTACGTAGGATGAAAAGCGTCTTCCGTCTTTCCACGTTCCTAGCATCACTTTTTAAAGTTTTCGGCATTTTTCACTAGTTTTAAATAATGCAGGAAAAATAAATACACTGAGTAAACAACCAATGGCGGATATGTCAGCGACTGGCAGCTAGATTGACAATTTCAAATGACATCTTTGTTTCCAGTTTTGGCCACCGGGCCAGATAACTTTGTGGCTCTATACTTATTGCTTAATGTTTGCAATGACATCGCACTGACATCACATGAACACGAAGGATAGATATAGCGATATTTATAGCATACAGAGATACTCCATTTTTTTCTACTACGTTGATTCATTCACCGGGCTATTCACGGTTGCCAAGCACGATGCACACCTGGATTATAAGGCTCTCTAGATCGTTGGAGGGCTATGACTGCTTTAACGCTACAATATATTTTTTTTTATTTATAGGCATATTTTCTTATTATTATGTCGGTAACATCAAACATTATTATTCATATTTCGTTATCTCATCAGTATATAATTCGTATTTAAATATAATTTACAAAAACACAATTAACAAAAAAAAAAAACTGAGCAAAGCTCGGTCATCCAGGTACTGAATACTAAGGAAATATTTGTTGATAGTTGACATAATAACAACCCTTATAACATATATAAAATTCACCTTTTATACTGTGGCGGTAGCAATACGCCAACTTAGATTTAGCTTATAAATTAACACGCTTATTATTTGTAATTTTAACATTATTTAAACACGCATTTCATTTTAAGATATGACTGCAGATGTTAGACCATAAAACATCTGCGAGTCGTTTTATTACAGTAAGAATTTTTGTGTACCTTATTGTATAATATTAGGTAAAAAGATGCTGTGCTAAATTATTGTTTCCTAATTGTAATGGCCCGTTCATACCGGGGCAATAAAACTGTATTATTATAGTTAAGTTCTTTAGTGGCGGTAATCCTTTGCAACAAATTTATGTTTTTTAGACAATAGTACACATGTTCGGGTAAACCTTTCTGTTTGGACAATAGCCCAGATGTTTGGGCCGACCTTAATTTTTAGTTGAAAGGATAGACCCTATTTTATGGCTTAAATATATTTTCTGGAAGATTTATCCCCACCGATCCTCATTCGGGTAGTCCTATAAAAGGGTCGGTTTATTTGGATGTAATAAGATAGTCTGCCATCTCTCGTCACGAGCACATCTCGCTCCGAGTCGCATAATTATAATTTTACTCTGTCTGTGAATGTATTAAGTGTTAATTTACAAAATATACAATAGTTAGTTCCTGGAAGTGAGTGCTTATTCTAATACCTACACTTATAACTACCAAAATACTATAACGCTGGAAAGAGTACATTTTGTTAAAGTTTGAAGATATCGTAATATTTGAAAACACAGTCAATATAATCCTTATATCTCCGACAGTACGTAACTGATTTAAAAAAACTTTTCTTCGGAATGTATGATATGTGAGGTTTGTCCCGTATAAATTTTGAAGATCTGATAAATAGGTACATCTCCGGAGAGCAATACTCCTCAAAATTTAGCAAAAATGCATTATGTGTAGTACTTACTTTTAACTAGCGGTCCGGTCCGGCTTCGCCCGAGTGCAGATACTTTTTGAGCCCAGTTCAATTTAGAAACACAGGAACTATGTCTCGTGATATATGTTTAAAACTAACTTTCATCCCCTATTTTATCTCCTTAAGGGTGGAATTTATCAAAATCCTTTCTTAGCGGATGCCCATTTCATAACATCTACACGCATGCCAAATTTCAGCCCGATCCGTCCAATGGTTAGGGCTGTGCGTTGATAGATCACAATGTCAGTCAGTCAGTCACCTTTGAATTATATATATTTTATTAAGAAAAGGAAGTGTAGAATGGGTACGCATGAGGAGGTGAGGAATGATTACCACATATGGGTGTACTCAATATCTCCGGCAGCTTTGAGCCGATTTTAATCATTTTTTAAATCGCAAAATCATAGTGTTATTTGGCTACACAAAAAAGTCTTAAGTCGAATAATTATCTTCGGACCCGGATACCGAATTAAATTTTCGAATCTGAAATTATAAACGATCGCACTGATTCTTTTTTTTAACATTGATTTCAGTTTTTACTATATGTTCATTACAATGCATATCTAAAACCCTAAAAAATAAAAAAAATGATTATTTTGAAAAAAAATAACCGACTTCAAATTGTCACTATGAAGTAATAAGTATTATATATTTCATTGTGCCAGTACACATTGATTAATTTTCTTATTGACTTCACTAGCCAATAAAGCGACGCTCCCTAACTAAAGTATCGAAAGTGAAAAAAGATATATGTTTTTTATTGCTTTAATGGAACCCAGTTATAAAGATCTACAATACCAAAAAATAAATATGTAAAAATTTATGTAAAAATTTATTTCGGTTGTTTCTCAGTCGTACACAATCGGAAGTGCGTATAGTGAACGTAGTACAAGATCGAGCTTGCCAGTTTCCATTTTATTGGTTGTCATCGGTATGCGCGCGCGACACGAAACTACCAGGGGGTTACTCTATGAAAACTATACGAACTTCGGTCCGTCGGTACGTCCGGAGTAAGATATAAGATTAGCACTTCTAAAAATCAATACTATTCTCTATTATACTTATCGTTTTCTTAGCCTATGGTTGCGACGTACGATAAAGGAATCCAAAATTTTATGGATTATCTAGGCACATAATATGTGAAATTATATCTACGGCGTCCGAACATTCGAAGTTCGTATCAGTTTTATAGAGTTTTATTTTGTATCAGCCCATATACGTCCCACTGCAGGGCACGGGCCTACTCTACAATCGACAGTACGGTTGAGCGTGGTTAGGCCATATAGTCCACCACGCTGGCCTAGTGCGGGTTGGCGGACTTACATACCATACAATTTTTAATAAATCGCTATGGTATGCAGGTTTCCTCACGATGTTTTCCTTCACCGTTTTAATGCGTGGTGATTGACTATCAATACACACATGACTCCGAAAAGTCAGAGGTGTGCCCTGGGATTCGAACCCGCGACCACCGTGAACATGTTGGCAGTCGCGTCTAGTCCGTTTACCAACAAGCCACCACGCACTTAATTTTTATAGAGTAACCCTCCAGATTTGTTAGTGTTTCTCAAAATGTGTAATGTCTAGAACGCACGAGTGTATTTGTGGTTATGTTTAGCTTAGTGAATATTACGATCGAAGAATATTACTTTTAAAACGAAAATTGAAAATATTATTATTATTTTTGAACGATTGCTTTAAAATATCGAAAGTGATTGTTTCGATGTTGTACTAGGACAAAGAGCAAAGTTGTTCTATAGAGTCTAGCTCTTTCAATAGTATTTTCTGGTAGAGATTCTGAAATTGTAAAGATGTGTATGCAATGAACACTAGGTAGAATTGAAACTTCAGAAAACTAGCCTACGAGAGAATGAGATAAATCTAATTATATTTAAAAAAAGCGGCACGATAAAAAGACAAACCATTTCAGAAATAGGATAGAGAATTCCTGCGAGAGAATTAGATATTATAAAAATATACAATGTTTCATATAATCTTCGTACCATCTTTCTATTTTCATATATTTTTCGAGATTTTGAGACTAATCGGAACAATATTTAATAAGTTGAAAGTGGGACGTGAGGTTCACTTCAAAAGTGTAGAATTGATGAAAATACCTTCTTTTCACCAATTTACAAGAAACAAAATAAGGGAGTGAGCGTATTTCTTCATAATTTAATCGTTAAGTCCATTCGTTTTTAAATTGGGACGCACCTGTAGGGTCGCCTATAAATGGGATCTAAAGATCATTATTGTTGTGTTATACGTCTAAAAGCAGCATATATGTAGGTCTGTCCACCTTGAGGCTCTTTGTTTGGATCACGGGTTGGGAAAACCATATCGTGTACCGACACGATTTCACCTTTCTGATTTAAAATTGTTATGAATTCATTGGAACTAGAACTGACTGCCGTAAGCGAAATACTCGACACTTAAATAAGATCATGTCTTGTGACTGACATAACGTATTTCGACATTTTGAGAGGCATCATTGACATATCCAGCTACCCTGCCGAGCTTATAATAATAATAATAATAATACATTTATTTCGAGAAATATCTCATATACATTAAGTGTTAGTATTACAATTAGCTTATATACCTATGTTAAAAATACGCACATGCAGTGAAATCAATCTATACATAATAAATAATATATATTAATGCTTATGCCTATATTATACTGTATTTTGCACGTGTCAGTCTATACGAGGCTGCCCTTTCAGCGTTCAATTAGTCTGACATTATAAACGGGTTGAACTTTCCGGTTCCATTAAAAATAGGTAGAATTGTTAGGATCTAAAAACTAGTATAGATTTAGCATCAATTAAAACCTAATATGAATGGAAGCATAACAACCGAAACTGAAAAGCTTTACAGCCGGATTAAACTGTATATTGTTTAAATGTATATTCAAATGTTGAATTTTTTATTAAATAACTTCATCGATTAATAGTACGATCAAGTCTTCGGCGTTTCATACGAAATGAAATGGTATGGTAGGTTATTTTTTAGTCAATAGATATACCAAAAAGGCAACACTATTAAAATTTCGAGTTCTTAGAACTAGATGCCCTTTTTGCTGCTAGTAGTTTCTATTGCTAAATTAGTTTTCTTACATGTCTCTCAAAATAAAAAAAAACAAAATCAAAAATCAAAATATTCTTTATTCAAATAGTCTTTCACAATATCTTTTGAATCATCCTTTTCTGCTACCACCGCTTCGGAACGTGTTGTAGCTGTGAAGAAGAAGCGGCGCAAGAAACTCCCTCAGTAACACGAACTGTCTTCCTTTTTTCTTTCTTTTTCATTTCTTTTTTTTTATATCGCCATTTACAAATAAATTGGTTCATGTCACAAGTTACATTAATGTCAGTTTGATGCAAAACATGATAAATTTATTCCCAAGCAGTTTTGTCTTCCACGTAATCTGAGATTCTATAATATGCCTTTTTACACAGTTTAACTTTTATTACTTTTTTAAACTTATTAATTGGAAGTTCTCTTAAACTGTTGGGAAGCTTGTTAAAGAAGTACTTTTTTTTTCTTGTTTGTTGTACACTTTGACCCATAAAAGAATTATTTATCTTGTGGAGACGAGTAACGTGTGAGGCAAAATTATATTTATTCCAAGTGTTCTTACTATGTATGTCACAATTACGCTTAAATTGAGTTATATGTTTACGAACATATATTAAATTTTCATAAATATATTGAGTTGCAACAGTGAGAATATCTACTTCTTTAAACCTTTCTCTCAATGAAACTCTTGGACCAAGTTGATAAATGGACCTAACAACTCTTTTTTGTAAAATAAAAATACTATTAATATCCGCAGCATTTCCCCAGAGAAGATATTATACTATGAAAATAGCTGAAATAGACAATTCTTGCCGCTGCCTCATCCGTTAAACGCCTAATGGTTTTAACTGCATATGCCGCTGAACTTAATCTACCAGATAGTTTATTGATTATGCGGCCCCCACTGGAGTTTAGCGTCGACCGTAATGCCCAGAAACGTAGTAGACGCAACAGGATCCAATTCTTCACCGTTAATTTGTACAGTGGTAGATAATTGCCTAACGTTGGGCAGTGTGAATTTAATACATTTTGTTTTTTTAGCATTAAGTAATAAATTATTACTATTTAACCAACGTACAACTTCACGAAGGGCACTGTTTACTTCATCAAAATCTAATTGTTGTCTTTTAATTTTAAATGTCAAAGATGTATCATCCGCAAACAACACAACTTCGTGACTATTCCCGACGTGATAAGGTAAGTCATTTATGTAGACCAGGAATAGAAAAGATCCCAGAATTGAACCCTGTGGTACTCCCATAGTGACCGTAGATCCTCCAGAAAGTTTTCCATTAATATCAACCTTCTGTACTCTATTGCTCAAATAGGAGGACAAAAGATTGAGAGCTCGGTTCCTGATACCATAGTGGCGTAATTTCCTGACCAGAGTGTCGTGCTCTACGCAGTCAAAGGCTTTATATAAGTCACAGAATACACCAAGTGCATCCTGCGACTCTTTCCAAGCGTCATCGATTTGTTTTAGGAGAGATACTCCTGCGTCAATTGTTGATCGACCCCTCGTAAATCCGAACTGTTTCTGGTGTAGCAAGTTATTGGTGTTGAAATGTGTTAATAATTGAGTAAGAATTATTTTCTCAAATAACTTGCTAAGCGTTGGTAAAATTGAAACAGGTCGGAAATTGGTCGGATCCGAGCTGTCACCGGATTTAAAAAGAGGCACCACCTTGCTTTGTTTCATCAGGTCAGGAAAAACACCAGATACCACACAGTGGTTGAAAATCTCTGCTAAGTGGGGTGCTATATGCTCAATGATTAAAGATATATTAATTACAGAAATTCCCCACAAGTCTGCGGTCTTTTTTAAACTAATTTCTTTAAACGATTTTAATATATGCTGCGGCCCAATTTGCGAGAACTCAAACGCCACGTTACATTCAGGTACAAGATTTTCAAGTATAGATAAAGCAGACCTCGAAGATGACTGAAGATGTTGGGTGGTATTTTTGGGAATATCAGTAAAAAATCTTTCAAATTCAGTTACTACTTCCAGATCTGCTGTAAAACTCCTATTATTTATTTGAAGATTAAATTTACTTTTATATTATTACTTTCACGTAGCGAGTTTTTACCAGATTCAGAATTAATAATACAGGGGTCGAAATTCAACCAAATCAAGAAGAGAAAAAGTTTTTACCTGTATGATGATGTTGTTATTCTGATAATCCGTGCACATTTAAATGTACGTATCTCTCAAAATCACTTATTTATCCTGAAGTATATGCAACTACTGAAATCGTAAACTACAATAATTGCTTTGAACCAGCAATAGCAATTTTTTTTTGTACCTGAATGTTGTTATTGCAGAGTGCTGCTACAGAACTTTCTTTATGCATATAATGATAGTCCGTTTACATTTAAATGTATCTTACTGCTACACAATTTGTATAAGCGCTCAGTATTTCACTTAGTATTCGTCAAATAAAACTTTTCTGTTTGACATTCAACTATGTCTATAATAAACAAAAGAAACAATTTTACCAAAGAGTATGTATACGTGTACAAATACTTGTGCATGCGTGTGTCAAATGCATGCTGGTTTGTGTAATGTTTTATTTATTGATTTAATGTACTTTTTATGCATTATTATTAAAATCTTTTTTTATATTTCATGAGGCAAATAAAACATTTTTTTTGATATGTCTATGTCAGAAGAACAAAACGAAAAAGAAACACACAATAATTTACAAAAACACAATTAACAAAAAAAAAAAAACTGAGCAAAGCTCGGTCATCCAGGTACTGAATACTAAGGAAATATTTGTTGATAGTTGACATAATAACAACCCTTATAACATATATAAAATTCACCTTTTATACTGTGGCGGTAGCAATACGCCAACTTAGATTTAGCTTATAAATTAACACGCTTATTATTTGTAATTTTAACATTATTTAAACACGCATTTCATTTTAAGATATGACTGCAGATGTTAGACCATAAAACATCTGCGAGTCGTTTTATTACAGTAAGAATTTTTGTGTACCTTATTGTATAATATTAGGTAAAAAGATGCTGTGCTAAATTATTGTTTCCTAATTGTAATGGCCCGTTCATACCGGGGCAATAAAACTGTATTATTATAGTTAAGTTCTTTAGTGGCGGTAATCCTTTGCAACAAATTTATGTTTTTTAGACAATAGTACACATGTTCGGGTAAACCTTTCTGTTTGGACAATAGCCCAGATGTTTGGGCCGACCTTAATTTTTAGTTGAAAGGATAGACCCTATTTTATGGCTTAAATATATTTTCTGGAAGATTTATCCCCACCGATCCTCATTCGGGTAGTCCTATAAAAGGGTCGGTTTATTTGGATGTAATAAGATAGTCTGCCATCTCTCGTCACGAGCACATCTCGCTCCGAGTCGCATAATTATAATTTTACTCTGTCTGTGAATGTATTAAGTGTTAATTTACAAAATATACAATAGTTAGTTCCTGGAAGTGAGTGCTTATTCTAATACCTACACTTATAACTACCAAAATACTATAACGCTGGAAAGAGTACATTTTGTTAAAGTTTGAAGATATCGTAATATTTGAAAACACAGTCAATATAATCCTTATATCTCCGACAGTACGTAACTGATTTAAAAAAACTTTTCTTCGGAATGTATGATATGTGAGGTTTGTCCCGTATAAATTTTGAAGATCTGATAAATAGGTACATCTCCGGAGAGCAATACTCCTCAAAATTTAGCAAAAATGCATTATGTGTAGTACTTACTTTTAACTAGCGGTCCGGTCCGGCTTCGCCCGAGTGCAGATACTTTTTGAGCCCAGTTCAATTTAGAAACACAGGAACTATGTCTCGTGATATATGTTTAAAACTAACTTTCATCCCCTATTTTATCTCCTTAAGGGTGGAATTTATCAAAATCCTTTCTTAGCGGATGCCCATTTCATAACATCTACACGCATGCCAAATTTCAGCCCGATCCGTCCAATGGTTAGGGCTGTGCGTTGATAGATCACAATGTCAGTCAGTCAGTCACCTTTGAATTATATATATTTTATTAAGAAAAGGAAGTGTAGAATGGGTACGCATGAGGAGGTGAGGAATGATTACCACATATGGGTGTACTCAATATCTCCGGCAGCTTTGAGCCGATTTTAATCATTTTTTAAATCGCAAAATCATAGTGTTATTTGGCTACACAAAAAAGTCTTAAGTCGAATAATTATCTTCGGACCCGGATACCGAATTAAATTTTCGAATCTGAAATTATAAACGATCGCACTGATTCTTTTTTTTTAACATTGATTTCAGTTTTTACTATATGTTCATTACAATGCATATCTAAAACCCTAAAAAATAAAAAAAATGATTATTTTGAAAAAAAATAACCGACTTCAAATTGTCACTATGAAGTAATAAGTATTATATATTTCATTGTGCCAGTACACATTGATTAATTTTCTTATTGACTTCACTAGCCAATAAAGCGACGCTCCCTAACTAAAGTATCGAAAGTGAAAAAAGATATATGTTTTTTATTGCTTTAATGGAACCCAGTTATAAAGATCTACAATACCAAAAAATAAATATGTAAAAATTTATGTAAAAATTTATTTCGGTTGTTTCTCAGTCGTACACAATCGGAAGTGCGTATAGTGAACGTAGTACAAGATCGAGCTTGCCAGTTTCCATTTTATTGGTTGTCATCGGTATGCGCGCGCGACACGAAACTACCAGGGGGTTACTCTATGAAAACTATACGAACTTCGGTCCGTCGGTACGTCCGGAGTAAGATATAAGATTAGCACTTCTAAAAATCAATACTATTCTCTATTATACTTATCGTTTTCTTAGCCTATGGTTGCGACGTACGATAAAGGAATCCAAAATTTTATGGATTATCTAGGCACATAATATGTGAAATTATATCTACGGCGTCCGAACATTCGAAGTTCGTATCAGTTTTATAGAGTTTTATTTTGTATCAGCCCATATACGTCCCACTGCAGGGCACGGGCCTACTCTACAATCGACAGTACGGTTGAGCGTGGTTAGGCCATATAGTCCACCACGCTGGCCTAGTGCGGGTTGGCGGACTTACATACCATACAATTTTTAATAAATCGCTATGGTATGCAGGTTTCCTCACGATGTTTTCCTTCACCGTTTTAATGCGTGGTGATTGACTATCAATACACACATGACTCCGAAAAGTCAGAGGTGTGCCCTGGGATTCGAACCCGCGACCACCGTGAACATGTTGGCAGTCGCGTCTAGTCCGTTTACCAACAAGCCACCACGCACTTAATTTTTATAGAGTAACCCTCCAGATTTGTTAGTGTTTCTCAAAATGTGTAATGTCTAGAACGCACGAGTGTATTTGTGGTTATGTTTAGCTTAGTGAATATTACGATCGAAGAATATTACTTTTAAAACGAAAATTGAAAATATTATTATTATTTTTGAACGATTGCTTTAAAATATCGAAAGTGATTGTTTCGATGTTGTACTAGGACAAAGAGCAAAGTTGTTCTATAGAGTCTAGCTCTTTCAATAGTATTTTCTGGTAGAGATTCTGAAATTGTAAAGATGTGTATGCAATGAACACTAGGTAGAATTGAAACTTCAGAAAACTAGCCTACGAGAGAATGAGATAAATCTAATTATATTTAAAAAAAGCGGCACGATAAAAAGACAAACCATTTCAGAAATAGGATAGAGAATTCCTGCGAGAGAATTAGATATTATAAAAATATACAATGTTTCATATAATCTTCGTACCATCTTTCTATTTTCATATATTTTTCGAGATTTTGAGACTAATCGGAACAATATTTAATAAGTTGAAAGTGGGACGTGAGGTTCACTTCAAAAGTGTAGAATTGATGAAAATACCTTCTTTTCACCAATTTACAAGAAACAAAATAAGGGAGTGAGCGTATTTCTTCATAATTTAATCGTTAAGTCCATTCGTTTTTAAATTGGGACGCACCTGTAGGGTCGCCTATAAATGGGATCTAAAGATCATTATTGTTGTGTTATACGTCTAAAAGCAGCATATATGTAGGTCTGTCCACCTTGAGGCTCTTTGTTTGGATCACGGGTTGGGAAAACCATATCGTGTACCGACACGATTTCACCTTTCTGATTTAAAATTGTTATGAATTCATTGGAACTAGAACTGACTGCCGTTAGCGAAATATTCGACACTTAAATAAGATCATGTCTTGTGACTGACATAACGTATTTCGACATTTTGAGAGGCATCATTGACATATCCAGCTACCCTGCCGAGCTTATAATAATAATAATAATAATACATTTATTTCGAGAAATATCTCATATACATTAAGTGTTAGTATTACAATTAGCTTATATACCTATGTTAAAAATACGCACATGCAGTGAAATCAATCTATACATAATAAATAATATATATTAATGCTTATGCCTATATTATACTGTATTTTGCACGTGTCAGTCTATACGAGGCTGCCCTTTCAGCGTTCAATTAGTCTGACATTATAAACGGGTTGAACTTTCCGGTTCCATTAAAAATAGGTAGAATTGTTAGGATCTAAAAACTAGTATAGATTTAGCATCAATTAAAACCTAATATGAATGGAAGCATAACAACCGAAACTGAAAAGCTTTACAGCCGGATTAAACTGTATATTGTTTAAATGTATATTCAAATGTTGAATTTTTTATTAAATAACTTCATCGATTAATAGTACGATCAAGTCTTCGGCGTTTCATACGAAATGAAATGGTATGGTAGGCTATTTTTTAGTCAATAGATATACCAAAAAGGCAACACTATTAAAATTTCGAGTTCTTAGAACTAGATGCCCTTTTTGCTGCTAGTAGTTTCTATTGCTAAATTAGTTTTCTTACATGTCTCTCAAAATAAAAAAAAACAAAATCAAAAATCAAAATATTCTTTATTCAAATAGTCTTTCACAATATCTTTTGAATCATCCTTTTCTGCTACCACCGCTTCGGAACGTGTTGTAGCTGTGAAGAAGAAGCGGCGCAAGAAACTCCCTCAGTAACACGAACTGTCTTCCTTTTTTCTTTCTTTTTCATTTCTTTTTTTTTATATCTCCATTTACAAATAAATTGGTTCATGTCACAAGTTACATTAATGTCAGTTTGATGCAAAACATGATAAATTTATTCCCAAGCAGTTTTGTCTTCCACGTAATCTGAGATTCTATAATATGCCTTTTTACACAGTTTAACTTTTATTACTTTTTTAAACTTATTAATTGGAAGTTCTCTTAAACTGTTGGGAAGCTTGTTAAAGAAGTACTTTTTTTTTTCTTGTTTGTTGTACACTTTGACCCATAAAAGAATTATTTATCTTGTGGAGACGAGTAACGTGTGAGGCAAAATTATATTTATTCCAAGTGTTCTTACTATGTATGTCACAATTACGCTTAAATTGAGTTATATGTTTACGAACATATATTAAATTTTCATAAATATATTGAGTTGCAACAGTGAGAATATCTACTTCTTTAAACCTTTCTCTCAATGAAACTCTTGGACCAAGTTGATAAATGGACCTAACAACTCTTTTTTGTAAAATAAAAATACTATTAATATCCGCAGCATTTCCCCAGAGAAGATATTATACTATGAAAATAGCTGAAATAGACAATTCTTGCCGCTGCCTCATCCGTTAAACGCCTAATGGTTTTAACTGCATATGCCGCTGAACTTAATCTACCAGATAGTTTATTGATTATGCGGCCCCCACTGGAGTTTAGCGTCGACCGTAATGCCCAGAAACGTAGTAGACGCAACAGGATCCAATTCTTCACCGTTAATTTGTACAGTGGTAGATAATTGCCTAACGTTGGGCAGTGTGAATTTAATACATTTTGTTTTTTTAGCATTAAGTAATAAATTATTACTATTTAACCAACGTACAACTTCACGAAGGGCACTGTTTACTTCATCAAAATCTAATTGTTGTCTTTTAATTTTAAATGTCAAAGATGTATCATCCGCAAACAACACAACTTCGTGACTATTCCCGACGTGATAAGGTAAGTCATTTATGTAGACCAGGAATAGAAAAGATCCCAGAATTGAACCCTGTGGTACTCCCATAGTGACCGTAGATCCTCCAGAAAGTTTTCCATTAATATCAACCTTCTGTACTCTATTGCTCAAATAGGAGGACAAAAGATTGAGAGCTCGGTTCCTGATACCATAGTGGCGTAATTTCCTGACCAGAGTGTCGTGCTCTACGCAGTCAAAGGCTTTATATAAGTCACAGAATACACCAAGTGCATCCTGCGACTCTTTCCAAGCGTCATCGATTTGTTTTAGGAGAGATACTCCTGCGTCAATTGTTGATCGACCCCTCGTAAATCCGAACTGTTTGTGGTGTAGCAAGTTATTGGTGTTGAAATGTGTTAATAATTGAGTAAGAATTATTTTCTCAAATAACTTGCTAAGCGTTGGTAAAATTGAAACAGGTCGGAAATTGGTCGGATCCGAGCTGTCACCGGATTTAAAAAGAGGCACCACCTTGCTTTGTTTCATCAGGTCAGGAAAAACACCAGATACCACACAGTGGTTGAAAATCTCTGCTAAGTGGGGTGCTATATGCTCAATGATTAAAGATATATTAATTACAGAAATTCCCCACAAGTCTGCGGTCTTTTTTAAACTAATTTCTTTAAACGATTTTAATATATGCTGCGGCCCAATTTGCGAGAACTCAAACGCCACGTTACATTCAGGTACAAGATTTTCAAGTATAGATAAAGCAGACCTCGAAGATGACTGAAGATGTTGGGTGGTATTTTTGGGAATATCAGTAAAAAATCTTTCAAATTCAGTTACTACTTCCAGATCTGCTGTAAAACTCCTATTATTTATTTGAAGATTAAATTTACTTTTATATTATTACTTTCACGTAGCGAGTTTTTACCAGATTCAGAATTAATAATACAGGGGTCGAAATTCAACCAAATCAAGAAGAGAAAAAGTTTTTACCTGTATGATGATGTTGTTATTCTGATAATCCGTGCACATTTAAATGTACGTATCTCTCAAAATCACTTATTTATCCTGAAGTATATGCAACTACTGAAATCGTAAACTACAATAATTGCTTTGAACCAGCAATAGCAATTTTTTTTTGTACCTGAATGTTGTTATTGCAGAGTGCTGCTACAGAACTTTCTTTATGCATATAATGATAGTCCGTTTACATTTAAATGTATCTTACTGCTACACAATTTGTATAAGCGCTCAGTATTTCACTTAGTATTCGTCAAATAAAACTTTTCTGTTTGACATTCAACTATGTCTATAATAAACAAAAGAAACAATTTTACCAAAGAGTATGTATACGTGTACAAATACTTGTGCATGCGTGTGTCAAATGCATGCTGGTTTGTGTAATGTTTTATTTATTGATTTAATGTACTTTTTATGCATTATTATTAAAATCTTTTTTTATATTTCATGAGGCAAATAAAACATTTTTTTTGATATGTCTATATATGTCAGAAGAACAAAACGAAAAAGAAAAGAAACAATTTGACACCAGAGTATGTATGCGTGTACAAATACTTGTGTATGTATGTGTGTGTGAAATGCATGGTAGTTTGTGTAATGTTTTATTTTTATTTAATGTACTTTATAAGCATTATTATCGAAAAATATTAGCGTTCTGCACTTCTCCTACACATAAACTATAAGTGTGCCAAATTTTATGCTCCTGCGTCCGCGCAATTTTCGTAAAAAGCCAGCCGTAGCCGAGTCATATGCCAGAAGTCATATTTAAATTATAATGCCAGAAGATTATCTTTTGAAAAAGGCTAATTTCAAGTCAATTTTAAAAAAGCATCTTTGTTTTATTCAATTTCAAATTTCTATACCTCTATAAAAAACACCCTATACTATACCGTCCTCTTTGCTTCCTCTCCCATCTTGTCCGCTGTTTGACAGACACTTTACAGTCCATTTTCATGTCCATCTTTCACCCGTTTTTCTTTCTCTACAGACACATCCGTCATACGTGACTGTTGCGTAACTTTAACTGTTTACGTAGCGCATGAAACGGAATCTCTCAAAAGAAGTTAATTTTCCCCGTTTACTTAATAATTGTCATTGATGCTCCGCTCCTATTGGTTATGATGTTAATAATAACCAAAAAGGAATTTAAACCACTAGATCCTGAGGTTAGCGGGTTCAAACAAAAAAAAGTGTAGACTAAAAAAAGTATCTCTATACAAGCAAATAAAACCTTCATGTTGCCAAAGTCTATCGGTAAATTACAAATACTTAACGTTGTTTTCTAAAAATGTTTCACGACCTTACATACTACTTATTCTGTTAGTAATAAAGTAGGTATGAACTAATATTATTTTTTTATAGATATAACTAAAATAGTTTATATATTCGATTCAATGTGGGAAGTCTTATTTCCATCCCTTAAAAAAATCAACCTATGACACTCAAATGGGTCATACACATACGCATGTTCAGAATGAATATTATCTTCATATTTCTTGATTGATTCTCTGACTTAATTTTGGTAAATGACTTACAAGTATTACTATTAAGACATATACCAAATAATGAATTATCTTCAGCAATGATTAATATAACAACAAAAATTTCCTCAAATGTCCCCTTCTGTGGACTGTTCGTAAACGCACTTGGCATATTTTGATAGATATTTCTCATACTTGATATACGTTATCTATTTAAGTTATATTAAATATCATTAGTATATATACTGACTATTAAAATTTTACTGAGTAAATTAATATATGTTAAAGTGACTCCACAAAAATATCAATAAACTGTTGGTTACACGGTACTGCGACTTTTCTGTGGACCTTAAATTCAACCGAATAAATTGGCCTGAATAAAATACTACTTTACAAAAAAAAAAAAATTAAACTGGCCACACTGACGGGTGGCATGGGTCACGTTGGATTTAATGACTGAGCCCAGCGTAGGTTGTTCATTAAGATATCAGTGCTTCTTTTCTGTTCCTTGTGTACTTGAGTAAATAATTAGTTTTATTAATTCACATGCTGTCGAAATAGCTTAAGGGGAGTAATTGTGGAATAAATTTACCTACTTGGCTATCCTCAAAACTAAATTAGCATTGCTAATTTTTTTAAAGAATGTCCTTTCTGTGGACATCTTTTCTGTGGATTTATAAGTCCACACGAAAGACAATGTCTACAGAAAAAATTAAGTAATAATGATTTAACAAGTAAAGCAGTATTTTGCTTGCCTGTAAACGTGGACGTGGAGTGCTGTGGGCTCGATAGTAATGTATTTAGCTTATAATAATATTAAATTATTACTCAGTATCGGAATAAAACCATGTTCCATATGATAGCGAATTATGTGATGTCCGTTCATCATTCTTTAACTTTAGTGATTCAGATAACTCAATTGCACCATCGAAAAAACAAAAAATAAATTCAGCGACGGAGACACTTGCTTTGTAACTATTTTTGATATGTTTGTTCTTTTGTGTAAACACAAGACCCATCTGTGCTCGAAAAAAAAAAATTATTATAATTTCATTTTTTAGCCTAATCGAGGAAACGATCTTGTTTTATGTTTTAATTTAAATATTCTGATAATATCATATTAAATGATACTGATTTTGTAAAAATCCCGACCATGTTTTTTTTATACAATTTTTTGTGTATGACCCAAATACATATGTTATAACTTCATAACGGTGAAAGAATTTTTAAAATCGGAGCAATAGTTCCGGAGATTATCTATGTTAAAGAAAACAAAGTATCCCATCAAAAACATCCTGTAAAAAAAATCCAAGTCTCGCAGCTCAGGTTTTCTACCGCAAAAAGTTGTGAGATGCACGTAATACCAAGTCGATTAATTTATTTAGTCCTTAAGGGACCGTCTATATAAAGTTATTACGTTAGTTATTACCATATCAATATTAAAAATTCTTTACGTTTTAAATAAATTGATCGACTTGGCCATCGCATGAAAACATAATGTATCGTACAATTTATACATAATGCTGCTGGCCAAGTCGATCTATTGCTTTTTGAGCTGCGAGACTTGGATTTTTTTTACAGGATGTTTTTGATGGGATCTCACGTCTTTTTGTAGAGTCCTACTTTTTTCCTTTTTAGTACTTCTTACTTCTAGAATATCACTAACGATTTTTCTTAAAGCCTCTGTCTTATGGATTTTTCTTATTTTTGTAGGTATCAATTTATCACAAATATAGCGGATTTGATTATTAATGTTCTTTCTTTCATTGTAATTGATATTTTCGAGCTATTTAGTCTTTTTTTTTGCACGTTTTTCTTCGTCATGTTTTTCTAGAGGAATGTTGTACAGTTTCATGGGCTGAATACACCATTTCCCTCTCTATATCCCCTCCTGTTATGCCTCATATATATAGATATATATCTACAACTATTATTCCATTATATACGGGTACAATGATTCATTAACTGCAAATGTAACTTTGTAATCCTATACATTTATATGGGATTACAAAGTTATTCACGCAGTTGGTCTATCTAGAAAACTAGACACAAATTATGAAATGTTTGAATTTTCCCTTACTTTAGACACTAAACACTAATTATATTCTAAATTTGAAGGTTCTATGTCTGATAGAAGTGCCTTCGACTTTTGATGATCGGTCAGTCAGTCAGTGAGTGACAAAATTACGAAAGTTTGATAAGTTATAATTCTTAAACTACTAGTTCAAATTGAATGAAATTTTAAATATACCGTGTTTACACAATGCCTAATTAGTAACTGAAAATTCAGGCTTCATGCTTTAGCCACAACGAAGTTATAGGGGGTTGAAAATGGTCTGAATTGCTTCGAGAAAAGGATGTTACGGCCATGCCACTTTTTAGCTCGACTTGGAGGGGGCTCGGCCGCGCCCCCAGATTCAAAGTTGTAATAAAAAGAGAGAAATTAAACTAATCTTTTAATACATTTTAAATATGATATGCTACATGAATTTAAACGTATACTTAATACTACGCATACAGTTACACTTTTTCAAGAAATATAACTTTTCTTCAGCCAAAGCAATTTCACTGCTGAACATGGACCTTCTCAAGGACTTCCACATTTTTGTTTTTATTGCAGTGAATGGCAAGACGAGCATGCCGTTCGCCTGATGGTAAGCGATACAACCGTTTATGAACAGTAGCAAAACGAAACAAAAGCATTGCTTGGCATTTCACTGCACTTGCCATCCTGGGACATAAGATATTAACTATCAATATGTCCAGTAGTTACTCTGTTTACAATGTCTTTTAATCCGAAATACAACAGTGCATTTAAACTGCTGTTTGACGGAGAAATAGGCATTGCCGTGGTACCTACCTAAGCGGCCTCTCACGAATGAGAGACCTACCACCACCAGTAATCTTGCTGGAAGGTGCCTGCATCCAGCGACTTCCTGCAAGTTTAGCCAGGTCCTCCGGCCAACTTGAAGGCGGGCGTCCGACTATTCGTTTACCTGTATGTGACCTCTATTCACGAACCTTTCGGCCCCAATAACCATCAGTTCTACGCGCTATTTGACTGGCCCACAGATACTTAACTTGCTTATCCTTTTCGCTAAGTCGGTAGACTTTGATCTCCTACGCATCTTTTCTTGCATGATTTGATCTCGTTATGAAATATCGAGTATAGCATTCTCCACGGCGCGTTGTGTTCTTTACTTGTTCCTAAGTCCTTTGTATGAGGCCCATGTGCGACGCCACGTTTCGGCGCCGCATGTAGTTTCCCGAACGCTTCTGATATTATACTTGAGCCGAAATTGTAGTGTTTTTGTTATAAACACTTAAACACATCGATATACCAATAGTTTAAGTGGTACCACTGAGAAAACTGCAGCACAGCCCAAATTTCTGTTGAATTGAAGGCTTCTCATAGTCCACAAATAATATTTTGTTAAACTTGCCGAAGCGTATGTGGAATGTGGTCTATGATACTGTAGCCTTTTTGGAAGCCGGCGTGTTGCGACGCTGAGTCATAAAATTTGCGTTCCAGATAATTGGTTTGGATAAACCTTAAAAACCGTAAGTGGACATGACTCAAGAGTGAATTGTGCCTGTGAATCTTTAATAAGGTGTTATCACCCTTTTTTAAAATAGTATTAGCTCACTCCTTCTTCATGCCTCTGGCGTTGCACCCTGAAGCAGAACGGAATTAAAGAGCTTCCAAAGTGGTAACAGTATCTGTGTTCTGCCCGCTTTCAGAAGCTTTGCTGTAACTCATTCATTTTCACATTCGTCGTCAGCTTAAACACTGTGACGTTGTGAGAATGTCACATCTAATAGTTGCGGTCTATGGCTCAATAGTCGGCATAAATCATAAATCCTATTGTCTATGCCAATCAACGCCTCCGTTGCGCTGATTGGTTGATTCAATTTCTGACATCTGTCAAATGTGACGTGCGAACTGTCATCGGCGCTCGCTTAAATACGCGTGTAACGTCGCTCGCGTCCTCTTTTCTATAACCTGAAAGCCGCGTGCTACCCACGCGTCTTTCCGAACCCGCTGGGGTGAGTGTTCTATTTGCTAACCGCTTTTTACTGCTTGTTTGTCAGTGTATTCTGTCTGCCGGGCTTGTGAGCTATCACGAGTCGCTGGCACGGAATGCAAGCCTAGTTTGCATTCCGATTTCTTGGACGCTGATTCCAGGTTCTTGGCGTTCTTGGCGTTCTTCGTTTTTCGCCTACTTCGCTTCTTTACCTGCACGGCACGGAGTGCTGATTCCGTGCGCTTTCTTCACTGCCCGCTGTTGCTCCGCACCGCTTTCTGCCCGACTGCAACCGAGCCTGCGCCCGCCGCTGACCTGCGCACCATGTCCGGCCACGTGGCAGCAGACTTCACCGGCGAGCTGTCGCCGGGTTCCGCCACGTGCCGAAGACCCGGATCAGTGTCCAACGAAGGCCAGTGACTCCCGTTGCATACCACCAGCAACAGTGCCGGGTGTAAACAGTGATGCGAATTTATTAAAGCCCGAACCACGTAATTACCCTGAGTACTCATTTACTTACCTACCCCTACCTGCGGGCGGCCTAACCCGCCGCAACATAATATTATGACTTTGTCCAACAGACAGGTCCTCTGCGAACACTTTGCAGTCCTTATTCCGCTCAATCATCATTTTGATGTATTGTTAGCATGGACGTCGCGTCTCAAAGAACTTGATATTTTTCTAATGAGCCTCCGATATGCCCGAAAATTTTAGGGAAACTGTAACGCCAAAACTTCTACCAATTCGCCGTCTTTTCAAATGTCGTCGACTGTAATACAATTCTCTAAGCAAGCGATTTAAAGCGAATGGAAATATAAAAATCTATTTAACCTGCTCAGCGTCTCTTAAACCTTTGATTTCTATGGAAGTTGAAGAGGCACAGGTTACAGAGAATATGATTGGAATAATGTTCTAAGAACACAATGGGTTTAGTTGCCTGCCTCGGTGTCGTAGTTGTACTACGGTATGGTCACAACGCTGAGGTGTCGGTTTCGAATACATTCAGGAATTTAGGCCCGATATCTCGATAGGCTCATTATACTATTACTAGTCACTACAATTTTGTTTATTTGCATATTTTAATAAATGTGAAAATGTGTACTGCCTCAACAGCCCACTAGTACTAACGGTATGAATGCAAAACCATGGTCTCGGTTTTGAATCCTGGGTCGGGCAAAGTGATATTGAATTTTTCTATTCATCAGGGGACGATACAAACAATGCGAAACGTGGGTATCTTGGTATTACCTCTGCCTACCCCTTTTGGGAAAAAGGCGTGAGTTAATGTAGGTATATATATTTGAATCTCTTTCTCATCCCATGGAACTACTCATTAATGGGATTGAAAATAGCCCTTAAGTTGATGAAGGGTGTCAATTATGTACCTCCGCCACAAATTTCATTAAAATTGTTCTAGCCGTTTGAGCATGAAGAAGTAACAAACACACCCAGACACGTAAACACATACGCACACGGACACACACAAACTCTTGCCTTAATAATAGTAGGATAGCGACTCAGTTCAGTTTCACTCGGGTGCAGTACCAACTGATAAAAGATAAATAAATGCTATTGTGAACTTTTTAAGTGAAACAACTGACGGGTTCTAATCCCGTTTCAGGCATACATTTATTCAAAAATCTTTGATGCTTTCAAAGATCTGTAACTGTTTCCAAAATTAAAACGATGTCTACAATATTTTCTGTGACGGTTCATTTTCTTTAGGCTCCTTTCATCTCAAGGACGACTTAAATCATTAAACGGAAGACCTATTTGGTTATCTTTTCACGTTTATAAAGATTTAAAGTAATCATTTCTCGTTCCTGAGATATTATTATGCTACATTGAAACCCTTAGAAAGCTTACTACAAGAAAATTATAATTTTCCACTAGGGCCGTTCAATCTCTACTAATCCCTACTTTCCTACTAATATTATAAACGCGAAAGTGGGTATGTAAGTATGTAAATTACTTTTTTTACGATAAAACAGCTGAACGGATTTTAAAGAAATTTAAGAATGGGATATATTGGACCATGGAGACGGACATAAACTTCGTCGTTTCATCCCAAAAAATGTGTTCCTTTGGGATGAGTAAGGAATTAAAATATACATTTTCCTACTATTTCAAATTCGAATGGGTGGCATGGGGCAGGAGAGGACCGGATTGCATGTTATTCGTTAAGGGATATATTGAGATGGATCAGAACGGGATATAACGCGAAGGGACGGGTAAAGCAATATATAGACCAGGGTTGGGTCCAGGGGACCAGGGAAGCCTTTAAAAATAATAAAAAGTAAAAAATAATAATAGTAGGATGAAACCCATTAGAAAAGGAGGGGAATATTATAAAAATGAAAGGAAAAATAATTTACGGACGATCTGAGGTCGGGAAGGGGATGGGGGTGAGTTTTTAAGGGCAAAACTAAAAGTCCTATCGAAAAAAGTTAAATCGCAAAGTTGTAGGTAATAAAAATATCTAAAACTTTTGTATTTACACTTTTTTCACATAACCACTAAATTTATGTGAAAAGTTCAAAAGACCAAGGTATTGGTTTTTATTTTTATACGGTTAACTTTTACAAAAAAAATACGAAATTTGGTGAAAACTTACCTTTTTATGTCCCAAATACGCTTTAATTTATTTGATTAAAAATATTTATTTTTTCACCTTATTTTGAATTAATATCGAAAAAGCACCCTAATTTTCAATCGAACCTGTCAAAATATCAGCTTTTTTCAAAAAGTTGGTATGTTTTCTGTTTGTTGAAATCTCTACTTTCTGACGGTGAAATATATATATATATATATATATATATATATATATATATATGTTGCTATAGTAAATCTTCTCAGAAAATGTAAAAAATCGAAAAATCTCGAATTCGATTTTTTTTTAATTAATATAAATAATTTTGAGCTTTTTATTAAAATTTACACTTTAATTACTCGAAAAAAACGTAAGATTACATGTTACATTGATTAAAAAAAAATGCAAATCAAAATATAGGATATTAATATTTGTAAATAAAATTATACACGTGTAATACCTTTATTAGAACTAGTGGTCGCCTAGTGGTCGAAATTCGACCAAATTAAGAAGAGAAAAAGTTTTTACTTGTATAATGATGTTGTTATTCTGATAATTCGTGCACATTTAAATGTACGTATCTCACAAAATCACTTATGTATCCTGAAGTATATGCAATTACTGAAATCGTAAACTACAATAATTGCTTTGAACCAGCAATAGCAAATTATATTTTTTTTGTACCTGAATGTTGTTATTGCAGATTGCTGCTACAGAACTTTCTTTATGCATATAATGATAGCCCGTATCCATTTCAATGTATCTTATTGCTACACATTTTGTATAAGCCCTCAGTATTTCACGTAGTATTCGTCAAATAAAACTTTTCTGTTGGACATTGAATAAAACCACAGTAAACAAACTTTTCTGTTTGACATTCAACTATGTCTATAATAAACAAAAGAAACAATTTGACCAAAGAGTATGTATACGTGTACAAATGCGTGTGTCAAATGCATGCTGGTTTGTGTAATGTTATATAAATTTATTGATTTAGTACTTTTTATGCATTATTATTAAAATCTTTTTTTATATTAAATGAGGCAAATAAAATCTTTTTTTTGATATGTCTATGTCAGAAGAACAAAATGAAAAAGAAAAGAAACAATTTGACACCAGAGCACCAGAGTATGTATGCGTATACAAATACTTGTGTATGTATGTGTGTGTGAAATACATGATAGTGTGTGTAATGTTTTATTTTTTGATTCAATGTACTTTATAAGCATTATTATCGAAAAATATTAGCGTTCTGCCCTTCTCCTACACATAAACTATAAGTGTGCCAAATTTTACGCTCCTGCGCCCGCGCAATTTTCGTAAAAAGGGGTCCAAAGTTTTTGCATCACGTATTAATATATAGATGACAAGTCAAGTGAGTCCGCCCCGTGACCACGAAGCTGTAAAGTAATCGAAACGTTGGGAAGTCAAAAATGTGAAAAATTAAACTAAATTCGCGATAAAATCCGTAAATAATAGTTTTATTTCAATGACAAGTCAACGTCATAATATCTAAATATTATTTTTCAGTGGTTGTAGTGGCCAGAAACACAACAGTTACTATCTGCCCTGTAAAGTATTTGTACCATACATATACTAGCGGTCGGGCCCGGCATCACCCTGGTGCAGATAGTTTTTGAGTACAGTCCTCATCAACAACATATTATTTAGCGTACTTACTATATTTCCCGCGCGCTACCGACTATATTTGCCGTCTAGTTATATCCGGTTTATGTCCCGTGCAGTGTCCTATGACGAAAAGCATGCAATCCTGTAATAAATAGTTGCCTATGTGTTGATCCAGGGTACCAGCTATTCCTATACCAAATTTCGTCAAAATTGGTTCAGCTATTTTTGCAAGAAAAAGTAACATACATCCATACACCCATACTCACAAACTTTCACCTTTATAATATTAGTAAGGGTGCATTGTTATTCTCTTTTAATGTATATGTATTCACTGTTTTTTTTTGTCGACAGATTCAAGGAGGAACCTTGCTCTCCTCCATCCGGCCCGTTGGGTAAGTAACATGTTTTTTCATAATGCTATATTCAGTTTGTTTTTCATTTATGCACTTTTTTACCAACGCGTGGACCTTACATTTGCGTTATCTCTTGTTTTCATAATGGATTTTTAGGCTGCTCTCACCGTCGCGATTGTTTGTAAACTTCGAAGTTTGTTTTTTGTGAAAAATATTGCGATTATTAGCTGAAAGCGTGTTTTTGATTCGGTGTTAACATTAATACCCTATATTACTGGAGAACAATATGGAATGACCAAAGATATGGAATTCTCATATACTTATTTTATATTTAATAACCATGTAGTATTGTTATTTAATTGGCTCGGTGGAACAAAAGGTGATGAAACGAAAAGCCAGTGGTTTGGTTTTAGTTTTAGAAGGCATTTTTTTTTTGCAAGTCTGGATGTTTAATGTTTATTCATTTATTTAATTAAGGTTCTCCAACAGTATACACATTATCAAAATTAATGCTATTTTTACGAGTTGTATTCTAACGTATATCCCAATTTCACAACACTTACAAAAATTACACACGCAAATTATTGCCGGGAAATTGGCTAGACTCCGGCTGTGAATTGAGAGGTCGCGACTTCGGTCTCCGCAGCGAGATAAAAGTTTGTGTGAACAAGTATTTTTAGTATGTGATACTTAAAACACTAGATTTGCGTATTGGTGTAGCGTTAGGACTTTATTTTAGTACGAGAGATGACAACAAAAAATTTTGTCTCATAGCAATACGGCCACAACCGCATCAAATTGATAGATTTGATTATTTCGAACTCAAAAATACCAATTTCAGACATTTTTCGCGTAGCGTTTGAACGAACTGAATTTTCAAAAATGTCAGCAAATTTTACCGGACTGTATCATAGCAATCTGTCTGATTTTCTGACTGTAGTTATATAATAGCTCTAAGATACCGAAAACATATTTTTCAGAAGTTAATAGTGTAGCGCGAACCCAAAAAACAATTTAGAAAAATTAAAAATGAGGCAAAAAAATATGATGATAACAATCCGTCTGAAAATGTTCTTTACGGGTAAATTAGGATTAGTTAATAGGAATAAAAATATTTTCAGAAGAAAATTTGGATGCATCAAATTTTGAGACCATTCTAAATGTGTTAAGGAATTTTACCGATCGGTAAAATAGTAATCTGTCTGAAAATTGTTGAACTTGACGAAATGAATTAACTAGATGTAAAAAAAATGATATCAGAAGAATTCAGTGAAGCACCTCCTTTATCAGACAACTTTTCGATATCGACCGTGTTGAAGCGTGACTGATTGCAAGTCGGGCAATCATCTTGCTTTTGTCTTGCCAAAATAGAGCGCGGACAACGTATCTATGCTATAAAAACGTCTATTATAATTGATAATTTTGAATTCTTAAAAACCTATTCTTCCGTCCCCGAAAACTTCGTCAATGGTAGATGAGCAAAACATGCCTTATCATTGGGAATAGAAGAAAAAAAAACGTCCGTGAGCCCTCGGACAACCAGCGACACACCCACGTCCGCCTGAGCAACTTATAGTTTGTTGTCACTTTAAGTGAGCGTCATTTCAACGGTTAGGACAGCTGGTGAGTGACTATGTATAGTAAGAGAGTGGCAGGAGCATAATATGCAAAAAACCATTCCCACCGCAGCAGGAACGTAGGAAGCACTCAGGCATCGGCCAAGCAACTCCAAAACGTTCTTTTCTCTTTTGGGAGTACATGCGACATCTAAAATGTCTGAAAATATTTTTTTGCAATCCTGGCAAATTTACGAACGGTAGAAAAATTCATTCGGATTGCTATAATACAGGTCGGCTAAATTTGTTGACATTTTCAAAAATTCGCTTCAGCTATATACTACGCGCAAAATGTCTGAAAACCAACTTATTTGTCATAAAATTATAAAATCTATGTACATTTCCAATATCAGATGTATTGATATGATACCGACTGCCTTTTTTTGGACACAGCAGAAATAGCCTCGCATGCAATTGCTACACTTTTGACCGTTACTACCTACCTAGTCGGGTTCAGAATCACATAATCTAACGATTTTATACAGTTTCGACCGTATTGCTATGATACATGGTTTTGGTCATCATCTCTGGGACTATTTGTGGCTGTGGGTAGTATTCGTTTATTATCATTATGCCCAATACACAATCTAGTCAGAAAAATTGTATATGGATTTTTTAAACAGTAATTCTCCACTTCATTAGGATTTCCTAACTACACTATGGATCGATCGAACAAAGTATCTTTCAATCCAAAGTTACATCAATTAGGCGACTTGGAATTAAATCCATAATTATTATTTATACTAATTTAAAATGACGATAGAAATGACAATATTTTAATTGGCCAGGGAAGATTCTCACCACAGACTTGTAATGTATATTTTGTAAGATTTTGTAAAAGAAACTGATAACAAATTTAAATAAAATGCATTATAATGTTGTTGACAGTTTAGCAGGTGCATATTTGTATTTTTATACAATAACAAGTTGTTATAATACATGAAACGTTGAAACCAATAAGCCATTAATAATATACACACGTCCTATATGACACATTAAAAGTATTTCGTTGCCATTTATTTAACATAAATGTTATAACCACATCGTAATGTTTGAATGCAGTTGTTTTAAACAACTATTTTTACTTTACTATTATGAAAATCTATTTACCTATTTTTAATTAATATACAAATATACCATACGGTTTGAAGCCGGCGCTAGCTGTGAAACCAGAGACTGCGAATATGATTACCGCACCGAATCATTTCTAACATAATTCGCTTATTTGGTGTTGTTTTCTAATGCTTTATGATATAAGTCAATGGCGTTATGCCTGTGATGTTTGAATTTGAATGTTTCTTTTATTATTTACATGTTAAGACAACGCGGTCGCGGTAATAAGAAATAACAACCGGCCAGGTGCGAGTCAGAATCGCTAACCGAGGATTCCGTACAAACCTATGTGATCTAACTATACATTTAGGGCCTTATTAATAAACTCGGATGAGCGAGGGATTAAGTTTTAGCCAAAACCTTTAAAATTGACTAATTTATATTGACCGTTCCTTTTACTTTTAAAATCAGTGGATTGCCATAACAGGATTATCATGTCAGGCTGAAGAATATAGTTTTTTTTTTAAATATAGTCATTACTATCTTATTACATTAGCTATTCATAATAATGAAGTGCGTGGTGGCCTGTTGGTAAACGGACTAGACGCGGCTGCCAACATGTTCACGGTGGTCGCGGGTTCGAATCCCAGGGCACACCTCTGACTTTTCGGAGTCATGTGTGTATTGATAGTCAATCACCACGCACTAAAACGGTGAAGGAAAACATCGTAAAGAAACCTGCATACCATAGCGATTCATAAGAATTTCTATGGTATGTAAAGGCCTGGTCTGTCGAAGGTGTGGTCGAAGGATACTCGCGGCACTGCGGTAAGCGGCAACGTAATGACGTCATGCAACGTAGTTCACATAACAACAAAAAAGGTGGTCCACATATAGGTTTTACTCTGTGCGTAAAACCGTTGACCAATGGGAGAACCGTTCATTGACAACCAACGTTACTATGACAATTTCGCATTGAAGTTTACTTGAATTTCCATGACAACAAATAACAATAATTTATAGAGCCACAAAGTTATCTGGCCCGGTGGCCAAAACTGGAAACAAAGACGTCATTTGAAATTGTCAATCTAGCTGCCAGTCGCTGACATATCCGCCATTGGTTGTTTACTCAATGTATTTATTTTTCCTGCATTATTTAAAACTAGTGAAAAATGCCGAAAGCTATAAAAAGTGATGCTAGGAACATTATACTTCAGGTATTAAATTTTACGTAGGATGAAAAGCGTCTTCCGACATCAATAATACCCTTCGAAAAATTGTATTAACGCGTAGCTGCCACCAAAGGTTTGTGTTGTCAGCTTTATAAAATAAATTCCACGAAAACAGAATTATGTACGTACTAGTAGAATATAATATGTAAGTACATATCATAAACTAAAATGTATCTTACTCGTCTCATTTTACGTTACGTGCGTGGTGGCCTGTTGGTAAATGGACCAGACGCGGCAGCCAACTTGTTCACGCTGGTTGCGGGTTGGAATCTCAGGTCACACTTCTGACTTTTCGGAGCCATGCTTGTATTGATAAAAACGCGCTATAACGGTGAAGGAAAACATCGTGAGGAAACCTGCATACCATAGCAATTTATTAGAATTTTTATTAGAATTTGTAAGTCCACCAACCCGCATGAGGCCAGCGTGGTGGGCTATATGGCCTGTGATATGGCCTAACCCCCCGCAATCGTACTCTCGATTGTGGAGGAGAATACAGATACACTTTTTTAAGGGTTTTGGGGAGCGATTTGTTAGAAATCGTGTGAAGGAAAAATAATATGCAGATGAAACTGGTCATTTTCTCGACACTATTGATCGGATTGAAAAATCTTACTTTACCCAATGATGTTTTAATAAAGATGACGCACATCCATATTGCGTGACGTTTAAAAACTGTACTGCTATGCATATACATACTCATTTGTTAATACTTTATGACAATTTTAGTGAATGAAACAGATTATACAGAAAGTACGAGACGAAAAGAGATAGCATTGCGCTATCCAAACATAGAATCGGAGCGGTAAAAACAGAAGGGTGATGATGAATAAAACTACCTATTTGGTTTTATAAGTATACTAGCTGTGCCCGCGACTTCGTCCGCGTGGAGTTTAACAAAAAAGTTAATTAGTTTTTTTAAGTTATTTTTTTAAATTAATGAAATTTTCTAAAACAAATGTTAGCCTAAGTTACTCCTTATTATATCAGCTACCTGACAATAAAAGTCCCGTCAAAATCGGTCCAGCCATTTCAGAGATTAGCCGGAACAAACAGACAGACAGACAGACAAAAAAAATTTAAATATCATTTTCGGCACAGGTATCGTATATATAACGATATGTAGTAGGACATTTTTTTTTATTTTCACTCTTAAAACAGACACTTCAATTTTATTTATATGTATAGAAGATAATAAATTAACTTTGAGGTTGCTACATGAGTATACATGTGGTACGCCATCCTGAAACAAATATATTTTTATTTGCGTACAAACTTGAAAAAATAATAAAATAAATTGATTGCCGTTTTTTATATTAGTTTATGGTAAGCAGGCACTGAAAAATCGATCTCTTAATAATATTATTATTTGTTGTAATGATGACAAGTGATATGACCGCTCGTGGACATAAGCGAAACCAAGACACCTTAAATTACAAAGCAATGCTTGGCTTTCACTGCGCTCGCCATCCCGAGACATAAGATCTTAAGTATAAGTACAGCGATTACTCGGGCGAGAATGTCCTTTGAACCGGAACATAACATGGCATTTAAACTGCCGTGTGGCGGGGGAAATAGACATTGCGGTGGTACCTACACATCGTGGTGACGTATGAGCGACCTGCCACTGATAAACAACCGATACTACAACCGATGGTGCAGGTTTTGTTAGGTGGATATATATATTTTCGTAGTTGTATATTTTTAATCACAATTAAATGTACTTAACCAATATTAATCAGTTTTAAACGAGCTGTGCTTAGTGCATATCCATTTACGTCTCAAAAGCTCATCACGTGGAAATCTGGAAACATTCAATAATATATGTAAATATTGTCATTTAAATATATGGGGAAGCTAATGTATTTTGTAATGTTCGTGGTTGGATTAAGTTATTTATAATGACAATAATTCATAACAAATAACTTAATTGTTTTAAATATGATTGAATTAGAAACAAATATACAATTATCCAAATCCATTCAAACTTTCATCGTCAATTTTCTGTATGATCGGTTTCGCTTCTGACTTATTAATCTATGACGTACGCTTTTTGTCCCTATCGCACTTCACAATCGTTGTATTAGGCGATCCTTGTTACACAATTGAAGGCGGTGTTTGCTAGTTTAAAATAAAAATTAAATTTTGTGTGGTTTTTATATACTTACGTATGGGGTGTAGGTCCAATTTAGTTTCATATTTTTGCACCATTGTTTTAACACTTTTAAAACACACAATTCTACACTTTAAACAATATTTTCGAAATAAATTATGTTGACAGCACTGAGGTCTTCCCTCTGTCGCCGTTGCTATGCGACTAGATGAAATTACACCAATTGCCCGAATTTGAACGCCTCACTTTTGAAGTGCTAGTGCGATATCTACGTCGTATTTGTATAATATATCATTGTACTTTACCCCATTTATTGCAATATCTATTTTTAATGGCAACACCAAATTCGGTTACAGCGACTCTCTCACCGGGTCAGATAACTTTGTGGCTCTATATGTTCGAAAATATATTATATAATTTATTTAAAAAAATGTTTGTGCGTTATTTTAAATAAACTGGTTATATATGTTTACGAGACAATTTTCGCAATATTGATACGTGATAAAAGTGGTTCGTATCATTCTAATGAAATACACGTGTGCTGAATACATCCTTTTTCGGCTAAACAACTTATTGTCAGAACAAATTAAATTTCACTGGATTTATGTAGATATCCTTTCTTAAATTATCGTTATCGATCGTACCGTAATTGGGTAAAAGTAAATTCCATAACGATTAAATTATTTTCCTATAAAATTGTCACAAGCAAAACCTGGAACAATACTGATGGACACTTTTTACAATAATAATTTTATTTTAGTATTTAACAGAATTCATAACACAGAGCTCAAAATATATATGCGTATGTGTAAGTAGCACAAATTACAATATATATAGAGGGGGTTTTAATGGAATGGGAATGGAAAAAAGGGGAAAACACAGAACTTGATACTAAGTTGAGGAATTACATATTTAAGATTGCACCATGTCGTCACATGATGCACTCCAGGTGCTAGGAGAGTGGTGCTACTTGTGTCGAACGGCGATAGTTTATTATATATTGCAGGTGGATTTTGTAAATAACTACGACGATAATATACAACCATTATACAACGAATGTATGTATATATGCTGATACAAAACTCATCATAAGATTCTTTGTAGCTATTTTTTCGGGCTCATATAAAAAGCGGGTGCACTTAAACGATTGATGTTTTTATTGGGTTTGTTGTTTATATTTCTTTCTATGTACCTATAGGGATAAAGCCAGCTAGCGTGGTGGACTATAGTATGGCCTAACCACTCTTAATCGTATTCTCGATTGTAGAGGAGACCAGTGCTCTGCAGTGGGACGTATATGGGCTGATGAAGTGCCCTGCGAATAGGGATAAAAACTGATTGTATATAGATACTGTAGTGTATTGATAAATTCATACTCTTAGCATCTGTCGTCTCGAACTATACACTACGCGAACCAAGGGTGAGTGAGATAGATATAGAAGGAGATAGATCATAGACGTGGAGGACGGAACGGGGGGTAAAGACGTGGTGTATAGCAAACGAGCCGATAAATATTAATAATTGTATTCTACTACAATGTTACACATATTAACCGTAAATAATCCGTCTCCAATTGTACCGTGATCAGTTGGGAACTAAATCCGTTGCTATATTTTGTTAAAAAGCATGGGGTACTAGGTACTTAGAACAATTAAAATACAATTCCGTTCGCCATTTTTATAACAATAAAATAAATGTAATTGACTCCATTTTATAATCTTGTACTTATTAAATATTAATTATTTTTGCTTTTTAATTGTATCTTTTTTACCAAAGCAAGGTTTTAAAGTTTTATTCCTACGTGGTGTAATATTGCGCCATTGTCATTGGGAACGTACGTGAACTGTAGTAAACGTACTGTGCGGCAGCACATAGTCGATATACGCGCCACAGCCTAAACAAAGGACAATGGCGAAATCGTATTTCCATGAACAACGCGTTTAGAAATGTCACACTTGCTAATAATAATATTATTATTTTTCGTGACTTTTCAGCATACTAATTATAGTTGTGTAACGATGTTTAAGTTTCACAATAAAATAAAAAGCTTTATTGACTATTTTGTATGGGAGTGAGTTTTTTTTCAGCAATGGCGTAAGGTCTTTTAAGCCGACAAAAAATATTTTTCATTGAATCTCGCAAAATATGTTATAAAAAATAGCTTTGTTTGGTAAAACAAGTGCGGTAAAGATTTATATCATAGCCCTAGTTCACCAAATAACATTTTTAAGAAAATAATAATATTTCAATTGAAAATGACAAATAGAACATAACCTCAATATCTATAAATTGAAAACGTTTATTGTTTAGGAACGGCAGCGGAATTCACTTATATTTTTTTCACCAATAAACGCTCTAAATTTACATCAACTAAAATCATGTATGGAACATGTACCGCGACGAAATGATGAGAATGACGGCACGTTGTGCGGTGTATCCGCCCCGCGCTTCACCGCACTTGCCCCTCTACACCGACGCATACTGTGACAGTACAAAAGACCAGTCTACCCGTCACCCGGTTGACCCCTCACCGCAGACGCTGGCTGACGCATACTGCGGCGGAACGTCATGTCAATGTCAATGTTTTTCATACAAAACCGAGTTTGACACCGCATTCCGCGCAACGCAACGCTGTGCGTAGCTTCGACAGACCAGGGCTTAAGTTCACCAATCCGCACTAGGCCAGCGTGGTGGACTATATGGCCTAACCACCACTCTCAATCGTATTCTCGATTGTAGAGTAGGCCCGTGCCCTGCAGTGGGACGTATATGGGCTGATACAAATATTCATAATAATAGATTGAATTCTCTAGCCCAATGCCTAAAGTAAATCCTTCGCTCATCCGAGTTTATTAATGAGGCCATTAAGGTTTTCGAAATTTTACCTTTATGTTTTTATACAGGGTATCTCAAGACTGCTACCGAAAACGAAGCCGGGTGGTAGTTTAAGCGACTTCAGACACAATGCAACAGAAAAAGTTGCAAAAAAAAGCGACAATTTTTTTTTGGTTATTTTTTTCCTTTGACCATATTTGGGTGGTAAATACATTTTTTCCTAAAATAATAGTGTATACCCTTTTATTTATAAATAATCTAAGGTATAAAAGAGTTTAAATTATTATTTTAGCAAAAACTATGGATTTACCACCCAAAAATGACGATATTTAAAAAATCATAAAAAATAATTGTCGCGTTTCTTTGCGAAATTTTTAGTTGCATTGTGTTTGTAGTTACTAAAACTACCACCCAGCTTCGTTTTCGGTAGCAGTCTTGAGATACCCGGTATTTATGTGTGCTATAAAAAGTTGCTTATTGCCAAATTTCAACATTCTAGGGCGACTGGAAGTATCCTTTAGGTTTTGATTCCCTTTCGAGTTTAAAAATATGCGGCTTAAATTGCTGTATCTTTTGATTGCGTTAACTTAGAAGACTGATTTTTTTCACAGCTTCAAAGAACGGTAGACTTGCGCATTTGGTTTGAATTTCAATGTAATACAAGTTTATGAGAAAAGGGATAGGAAGTTTGAAATAATAAGAATTTTGTTAATTTTATGATGTAGCTAAAAATGAATGCTGGAAACGTTACTTGGTACCAAAGGACAATGGCAGATTTCCATACATGATTTTAGTTGATGTTAATTTAGAGCGTTTATTGGTGAAAAAAATATAAGTGAATTCCGCTGCCGTTCCTAAACAATAATGTGTTGAGAAATACTGATGAAAAAGTCTACATTACTTACTAAACGTTTTTAATTTATAGATATTGAGGTTATGTTCTATTTGTCATTTTCAATTGAAATATTATTATTTTCTTAAAAATGTTATTTGATGAACTAGGGCTATGATATTAATCTTTACCGCACTTGTTTTACCAAATAAAGCTATTTTTTATAACAGATTTTGCGAGATTCAATGAAAAATATTTTTTGTCGGTTAAAAGACCTTACGCCATTGCTGAAAAAAAACTCACTCCCATACAAAATAGTCAATAAAGCTTATTATTTTATTGTGAAACTTAAACATCGTTACACAACTATAGTTAGTATGCTGAAAAGTAACGAAAAATAATAATATTATTATTAGCAAATATGACATTTCTAAACACGTTGTTCATGGAAATATGATTTCGCCATTGTCCTTTCAAGATTCTAAGTTTACGGGAAGTACCCCTTAGATTTTGATAACCTTGCGAGTGTAGAAAATTCTCAACATAAAAATGGTCTTTACAGACAGACAGACAGACAGATAGACAGACAAACAGACTGACAACAAAGTGATCCTATGAGGGATTCGTTTCTTTTAGGGGTACGGAACCCTAAAAATGAATACCTTTGAACTTTGTGTAATTCAATAAGAAACAGGGCGTCACTTGGATCTAATGCCGGAGGTTATATGGTATCCATCGATCAGCCAAAGGAAGTCCACTGCTGAACATAGGCCTCCCCAAATGATTTCCACAGAGACCTGTCGGAGGCAGCCTGCATCCAGCGACGTCCCGCGACCTTTACCAGGTCGTCTGACCACCTTGTGGGTGGACGTCCCACGCTGCGCTTTCCGCTACGTGGCCTCCATTCGAGCACTTTCCGATCCCATCGGTCATCAGATCTCCGCGCTATGTGCCCTGCCCATTGCCACTTCAACTTGCTAATCCGGTGGGATATGTCGGTTATTTTAGTTCTCCTGCGGATCTCCTCATTTTTGATTCGATCTCGTAGGGAAACCCCGAGCATAGCCCTCTGCATAGCTCGTTGAGTGACTTTGAGCTTCCTAGTAAGGCCCATAGTGAGAGGCCACGTCTCGGTGCCGTAAGTCATCACTGGCAACACACAACTATCGAAGACTTTCGATTTAAGGCACTGAGGTATTTTGGACGAGAAGACGTCGCGTAGTTTCCCGAACGCTGCCCAACCGAGTTGGATTCGACGATTGACCTCTCTCTCGAAGTTGGACCTACCTAACCGGACCACTTGTCCTAAATAGACATAATCGTCAACAACTTCAAGAGTCGAGCCCCCAACACCGATGGGGGTGGGCACAACATGGACATTCGACATGATCTTCGTTTTGTCCATGTTCATTTTAAGACCCACCTGTTGGGAGACTCAATTGAGGTCTTCGAGCATAGTGCTAAGGTCTTCCAGCGATTCTGCCAAGACTACAATATCGTCGGCAAACCGAAGGTGAGTGATATAATCGCCGTTGATGCTGATGCCGAATCCTTTCCACTGCAAGAGCTTGAAGGCATTTTCTAGCGCGGCAGTGAACAGTTTCGGAGATATGACATCTCCCTGTCTCACGCCTCTCTGTAGTGGAATAGCCTTCGTACTCTGATCTTGTACTCGGACCGACATGGTGGCGTTGTTGTATATACACTTCAACACTTCGATGTACCGATAGTCGATATGGCACCGCTGGAGAGACTATAGCACAGCCCAAGTCTCGATTGAATCAAAGGCTTTCTCATAGTCCACAAACGCTAAACAAAGCGGCAAGTTATATTCCTCGGTTTGTTGTATAACTTGCCGAAGCGTATGGATATGGTCTATGGAACTAAAGCCTGTTCGGAAACCGGCTTGTTCGGGAGGCTGGAAGTCATCAAACCTGCGTTTGAGACGATTTGTGATGACCCTCGAAAACAACTTATAGACATTGCTCAGGAGCGAGATGGGCCTGTAGTTCTTCAGCAAAGTGTTATCACCTTTTTTGAAGAACAAGACCACCACGCTCCTGCTCCATGCCTCCGGCGTTGAGCCCTCGAGAAGAACAGAATTGAAGAGCCTCTGAAGGACATTCAGTCAGTGAAGGGCGTTCCGCCCGCTTTCAGAAGCTCTGAAGTGATTCCGTCTTCGCCCGGCGCCTTGTTGTTTTTTTTAGTTGCTTCAGGGCCATCTCAATCTCACACAGGCTGATGTCCGTGATATCATCGCTAAAGTGTCGGATCAACTCGGCTCTCGGGTCTTTGGTCGAGCTAACAGCAGGTTGGGCAACCGAGGTGTAAAGCTGTCCATAGAACCTCTCGATCTCCCTTAACACCTCTGCCCTCGTCGATACCATGTGGCCGTCGTCCGTCTTCAGCCTAGATAACTGGCTTTGCCCAATAGACAAGCCTCTTGCAAACACTTTGGAGCCTCCGTTCCGCTCAATTGTCTCCTTAATGCTCACAGTATTGTGAGCATGGACATCGTGTCGCAAGGATTTCCAGATCTATCTATTGAGCCGCCGATATACTTCGGCGTCATCGGAAGACTGCAGCGCTAAAGATCGACGTTCGGCCATGAGGTCAAGAGTGTGGATCGAGAGTTTTTGTGGTCTATCTCTACGGCGAGGTCTAAAATACTTAGATCCCATTGTATGGACAGCTTCTACCAAACCGCTGTTCAGCTCGTCCACTACAAGGTTTTCTTCTAGACAATCAAAGCGATTTGTCAGCTCGAGTTGGAAGCTCTCGGGGTTTTGGATATGGGCGCGATTAGGTCGGAGCGTAGATTTCATCACGGGACGCCTTTCCGATTGTACATTGATAATCAGTTTGCCCCTAACCATTCGGTGATCACTGCCGGTTTTCACCCTGTTGATCACAGAGACATCTCTGAATATCCGTCTATTCGTCGTCAAGATGAAATCTATCTCGTTTCTCGTAGAACCGTCAGGACTCAGCCAGGTCCATTTCCTGTCAGGCGGCTTCTGGAAGAAAGAGTTCATCGCAAAGAGTCCCTCTTTCTCCAGAAAGTCGGCAAGCCTCTGACCCCTGGGGTTCCGTTGCCCATGTCCAAATTGCCCCACTTTCAACTCTGCATCGCTTCTCTTGGCCAACTTTGCGTTGAAGTCCCCCATAACAACATTGAAGTAGGTTTTGGAAGTATGTATGGCCCGACTTATGTCCTCATACATCTCCTCTACTTCTTCATCTGGGTGTATCGAGGTCGGCGCATATACCTGTATGACCTTCAACGAATATCTTTTTGATATGCTGAGTATAAGGTATACTACCCTGCTCGACACACTTTCGATGGATACGATGTTGTTGATGAGAGACCTGTGGACGAGAAATCCGACACCTCCTCGGGACTGTTGGTCGTCCCCCCGGTAGAAGAGCAGGTTACCAGACTTCAGGGTTATCGAATCCTCCCCGATTCTTCGGACTTCCGACAACCCCAGAATGTCCCAGTGTAACCTGCTCAATTCTTCTTCCAGTTCGACAATTTTCTCGTCTGTCCTCAAAGTGCGTATGTTGTGTGTTACCAGGGCCAGTCGTCGTCGGGGGTGGTAGCCGGGGCCAACCCGGGGATTTTTAGCACCCCCTGCCCCACCGTAACCATGTCCGCTACCATAGCCAGGTATAGTAGGGCTGCCGTTAACTGGGGGCCTGGTCTCAATTTGTGTCGCCATTGTGGGGGTATTTGCCAATACTTGCCACGCTTGGCAGGCGGGTTGGCGAGCGCAGTAGGGGACTGGCGTTAATGATGATGGCTGCCCGTCATTAACCGGGGAAAGGAAATAGGATTTGTGGGTAGAGGATGTTATAGGAAAGGAGAGTATGGCCTGAGGGAGTGGATACTGCAGTCACGGAAGGGAAGTTAAGGTGACTGCAGTAGCTCGGGGGCCAAGGTCGCGTACTCGTAGCACCTATACTAGGACAGGCCATGATTACTAGATAGGAGCATCCCTGACCATATATACCGGGTATCTCAAGACTGCTACCGAAAACGAAGCCGGGTGGTAGTTTTAGTGACTACAAACACAAAGCAACTAAAAATTTCGCAAAGAAACGCGACAGTTATTTTTTATGATTTTTTAAACATCGTCATTTTTTGGTGGTAAATCCCTAGTTTTAGCTAAAATAATAATTTAAACTCTTTTATACCTTAGATTACACTGGTCAACACAAGTCTTGTTTCCTTTAATTTTTTTTCTGTTTTTGGGTATTTCTATGGCCCTGAGTATGAAAAAAATACTGGAAG
This sequence comes from Hyles vespertilio, assembly GCA_009982885.2. Classification (NCBI taxonomy): domain Eukaryota; kingdom Metazoa; phylum Arthropoda; class Insecta; order Lepidoptera; family Sphingidae; genus Hyles; species Hyles vespertilio. The sequence continues at coordinate 36,996,437 of CM042833.1, read as the reverse complement.
ATTGCTAACAGCTTCAGTTTTTGAAATATAGAGTTTTATTATTTTGATAAAAAAGTACAGAAAATTAATAAATGATGTTAACAAAATTTCTATTGAACTCTATCAAATGATCTTTTATATGATTTTCTTGAATGAACGACTTTAGGTAAATCACGTTGCAAACTCCAGCAGTAGTCTGCCATCATATGTGAGTCCCACCGCCCCTGATACCGCTCTTCCATTGTTCGAAGATCCTGATGGAATCTTTCACCCTGCTCCTCACTAAAATCACCTAGATTTTGTGGATATCGGTCTAAATGTGAGTGCAGGAAGTGGATTTTTATGCTCACGTTGCACCCTAACTCTTGCAAGTTCGATAGCATGGACTCAACAAGCTCGACGTGGTCGTCAGATTTATTTTTGCCTAGGAAATTACTCATAACCAAAACGAATGACTTCCAAGTTTTGGATTCGACTTCAGTCATTGATTTGACAAAATTAGGATTTTTCACGAGTTGCCTAATCTGTGGCCCATCAAAAATACCAGCTTTTAATTTTTCTGTACTTAATCCTGGAAACTTGCGTGAAAGAAAATTGAAACAATCGCCACTTTTGTCAAGCGTCTTCACAAACTGTTTCATTATGCCGAGTTTAATATGAAGTGGTGGAAGTATGATGCGATCTCGGCTAACTAAAGGCATATTTATAGCATTTTTTGTACCAACTTTTAGCTCTTCCCGCACTGGCCAAACTTTTTGTGACCAATGGTGTTGTTTGTCACGACTGTCCCAGAGACACACGAAACAAGGGAACTTCGTGTATCGTTACGAACATTACTGCATCTCTTTTTGCACTAGGCCATAACCGTAGACATACCACACATTTCTGGCATACAATATGAGGAACCCATGGCTTGTCCTGATTACACAATTTTATTTTAAAGTATTGATGATACGCAGTTTAAAGCCCGATATAGGTTTTCGATATTTTGCAAATACATATTCACCACAAATGTAGCAAAAAGAATCAGGATTAAGTACACAACACCTTGACGAAGCCATATCGAAAACAACAATAAAATATATTTCAATGTCCAATAAAAAACGCAAATATAAGTAAAAATAGTAATGGAGGGTAGTTAGCTGTAACTCAAAAACAAAAGCTGTGAGAGAAAAATTGTTACCATATTTAAAAAATACACGTTAGTTTGAGATAGAAACAAACAAAAAATTAAAGGAAACAAACGATTTCATTTTTTTTGTTGACCAGTGTTATTTATAAATAAAAGGGTATACACTGTTATTTTAGGAAAAAATGCATTTACCACCCAAATATGGTCAAAGGAAAAAAATAACAAAAAAAAATATTGTCGCTTTAATTTGCCACTTTTTCTGTTGCATTGTGTCTGAAGTCGCTTATACTACCACCCGGCTTCGTTTTCGGTAGCAGTCTTGATATACCCTGTATGGTATATACCTAGGTTATTTTCCAGTCCGGGTAATTCACTTCGTGAGTATGCCGGTTTAAAAATTAATATTGGTTCTCCTGGCCTATCAAGTAACAGGATGAAAATCATCTCAGCCTAGTGTTTTGCAAGTGCTTCTCTACTGCCTCACTCACATATAGAATTAATGTTCAATAAATAAAAATTTCAATGTGTATAAAATACAAACACAATATCTTGGCAACAAGTATGGTTTGATGTAAACTGCTATTGATTTATCCACTTATTATATCTATGATGGGGAACAAAACGATCGGTATAATTTCATGATGTGGCGACATGAAATCTACGTACGATAATGTGTTCATAATTTTTTCTCACCAATTGTTAATAGGTCTATTAATTGTTGTTGGGATAATAAAACTTATTTTAGCTTGAGGCGTTTGATTTACTTAGCAAAGAAACACGAGTGTATGTTGTGACATTTTTAATACAACTAGTGGTCGCCTAGTGGTCGAAATTCGACCAAGTCAAGAAGAGAAAAAGTTTTTACCTGTATAATGATGTTGTTATTCTGATAATTCGTGCACATTTAAATGTACGTATCTCTCAAAATCACTTATTTATCCTGAAGTATATGCAATTACCGAAATCGTAAACTACAATAATTGCTTTGAACCAGCAATAGCAAATATATTTTTTTTGTACCTGAATGTTGTTATTGCAGATTGCTGCTACAGAACTTTCTTTATCCATATAATGATAGCCATTTCAATGTATCTTACTGCTACACAATTTGTATAAGCGCTCAGTATTTCACGTAGTATTCGTCAAATAGAACTTTTCTGTTGGACATTGAATAAAACCACAGTAAACAAACTTTTCTGTTTGACATTCAACTATGTCTATAATAAACAAAAGAAACAATTTGACCAAAGAGTATGTATACGTGTACAAATGCGTGTGTCAAATGCATGCTGGTTTGTATAATGTTTTATTTATTGATTTAATGTACTTTTTATGCATTTACTGCTCTTTATTTCCATAATATTCTTTTTTACATTTTTACACACCATATATATATATATATATAAAACATTATGTCGTATAAAAATATAAAAAAGTAATGACCCTTCGGTGGCGGGGCTCAAGACCCAAGCCACCGGCGGTTAGGGATCCAAAGTAAGGAACCTCCTCACTATGCGTGCCGTGTCCAACAATACCGCCTTTTGGATCTGGCTCTTGACCCAACGACCAATTGAGAGCCTCTGAAGATGTTGGTCGAAGCTCTTTGGCATCAGTCCATGTGCAGAAACAACAATCGGGACAATAACTGTTGAGTCCACATCCCACATATCGGTAACCTCGTGTGCCAAATCTAAATACTTAGACAATTTGTCTTTTTCAGCTTTAACGAGGTTAACGTCATGCGGAATGGTGACGTCAACAAGTATAGCCCGGCGCGCCAATCGATCTATTATCACAATATCAGGCTTATTGGCGACAATAGTCCTGTCTGTGATAATAGACCGATCCCAGTAAAGCGTTGCATGACCATTTTCAAGAACTGGTTGTGGAACGTACTGGTAATATGGCATTTCAAGAGTCACAAGCCCATATCGAAGAGCAATTTGCTGATGTATGATCTTGGCTACTAGGTTATGCCTATGCAAATACTCGCCGTTAGCAAGATACGAACAACCGGAGATAACATGCCTGATTGACTCGCCCGGACGGTGGCATGCCCGACAAATGTCGACCGTACCGTCCTTCAGGATGTATTTCCTATAGTTGTTCGTCTTAATAACTTCGTCCATAATTGCAAAGACAAAACCCTCAGTTTCCCCAAAGAGGTTACCGAAACGTAGCCAAGATACAGACGCAGGTCGGTCCACATCAGGTCCATGGAGGGCCCGATAGAACCGACCATGCAGCTCTTTGCTCTTCCATACTTCCTCGCGATCTTTCGTGCTCATCACCAGTGGTTTCCGCCAGTTCTCATTCGCCAAAGAGAGCGGGGTGAGTCCTTTATCTATCTTAACTACAACCCTATGCATATCCACGTCACTGTGAAGGAAATAATCCCTGAGATTGCACACCTCGCGATTATGCAAGTCCTTAGCATTAAGGATGCCTCGGCCCCCACATCTCCGCGGGATGTACAATCTCATCACTGACGATCGTGGATGATGCATACGATGTGCAGTCAGTAGAGTCCGGACTTTACGATCTAGGGCGTCCAATTCGGTCTGAGTCCATCTGAGTATGCCAAAAGAGTACATAAGCACAGGCATAACCCAACCGTTGAAGGCGCGAATCTTGTTCCCACCTGACAAAAGACTGTTCAGAACTTTTGCCAGGCGGCCAAAGAAACGCTCCTTCACTGATTGTTTTACGTCTGCACTCAAAATACCCAGTGCCTCTGGCATACCCAGATATTTGTAAGTTTCTGTCTCGGAAAGGGCTCTGAGTCTTACAGCATCAGAGATTTGTACACCATCAGAGACTGCAACTTCCCCCCGCTTTACATGGATAATCGCACATTTATCTACACAAAACTCCATATTAATTGAGTTGCTAAATTTTTCAGTTATTTTTAACAACTCAATCAATTCTGTTTGTTTTGATGCAAATAACTTGAGATCATCCATGTAAAGCAAGTGAGAAATAGGCTCAGTCCCTCTCCGAAGACGGTAGCCTAACCCCGAATCCACCAACAGAGTACTAAGAGGATTCAGGGCCATGCAAAACCACAGTGGACTCAGACTGTCACCCTGGAATATACCCCGCTTGATTCTTATTGGCTCGTCACAATCAGGAGAAACCATACCACCTGGATATCTAAGGACAGTGGTCCACTGTCCCATACAAGACCCAAGAAAGGTGCATAAGTTTGTATCAATTTTGTACAAACTTAACACCCTCATGAGCCAAGTATGGGGCACCGAATCAAATGCCTTTTTATAATCAATCCAGGCAGCTGATAAATTTCTACGATTTTGACGAGCCTGTTGGCAAATGGTCATGTCTATGAGAAGGAGTTCTTTAGTACCACGCGACCCACTCTTACATCCAGTTTGGCCTGGAAAAAGAATATTATTTGAGGTGAAGTGGTTTGCTATTTTAGCCCTTAATATGGATGTAAAAAGTTTATATGTGGTAGGGAGGCATGTAATAGGTCTATAATTTTTTGGGTCCGTGGCACTACCAGATTTATAGAGGAGGTGAGTAACACCGGTAGTCATAAATGTTGGAAGCGATCCTCCATCAAGCGCATCCTGGAATTGTGCTGCCAACCGAGCATGCGAACATGGAAGCCATTTCAACCAGAAATTGTGCAAACCATCCGGACCAGGAGACTTCCAGTTTTGTGTCGGACGGATTGCAACCAGGACATCCTCTGGACTAATTGAAATAGCTTCCATAATTGGTATAGACTCACAAGCTCGCTCAACAACACCAAACCAGTCGGCTTCAGTGTGGGAGATAGATGACGACCAGATATTTGTCCAATAAGTACGCATGTCATGAACACTAGGCAGCCGCCCATCTACCACACATTGTGGAGAACGCTCCCAACATCTATACACCCTCTTTTGGTCACTTTGGAAAGTACGATTCTGCTGGAATCGATCCCACCGTTTCCTATAGCGACGAATGCGGTTCGCCCACGCATACACTTTTTGTTTGTAATAGTCTATGCGTTCTGTGACCCAAAGCCCATAATCCCGGGGACTTATATTAGTCCCAGAGAAGGCCTGGGCCACAAAACGCATGACCCTTTGCCTATTGTTTCCGTTTCGGAAAGCAATAAGCTTGCCGATGAGAGTTCGGGCCCTGTTAATACGGTCCTCGATCCTACGCTGCCATGCAGGCACAGTCGCAACATCTCGAGTGGTAGTAACATTATTAATTGGAAATTTTACATTAGCCACCCGACATGCTGCGACGGCCGCGCAGTAAAGGATCGAATGCGTATCAACAAGGTCCCGACTGGACTCCATATAGGTGGATACAATGGAGTCCAATGCTCCCATCAGCGCTAAGTTTCGTCTATGCGTAGGCAAACGCGGCACGCGCGGTCTACAGGACGCTGGTATGGATTTATATTCCAAAATCGCACTCTCCAAAGTCCTTCTCAAACGCTGTTGATCCTGGGGACTTACAGTGTTGTCTAGATTGTCCACCAGCTCAATGTCAGCAGCAGGAATGGATGGTGTTTCTGCAGCTCGCTGGGTGATAGGCGTGATAACATCCAGAGCAACACATGCTTCAGTACGCAGCCGCTCAAGTGCTTCATCATCCAACAACTTACGTCGTTGGATAAACCGCACTTGATCCGATAGTCGCTGGGATGACACATTGACCGTTGGTTCCAGAACCTGAAACATAGACAGCATCTGAGCACGGTATGCAGTGAGGTTAGTTCCTCCCTTTGTCGCCCTAAAGTAGGCCCGCATGACATTTTCATTCATTTGATGAGTCCATCTCATGCGGCGCACTACTCCACCGGTAGCGAGGACCGTAGGCGGGACACTCGGCCCCGTGGGTCCCAAGCCCACCGCTGGAGGGGGTCGTCCTCTTCGCCGCGCAGGTCTTGGTGGCGGCGGGGACGACTGCAGCTCGTCGCGTTGGCTCGACACGTCGATGTCCGGCGTCACCTCGAACACGTCCGAGGCCGACGCCCACGACGCGGAGCTTGACGAGCTGGGAGATCTCATTTGTGCGTTTCGTCTGCTGGCGCGTGTTGTCATCGTGTGATCATTTTTTAAGATTTTATTGTAATTTAGTAATATTTGACACTGTCATGGTTGTCAATTAAATTTCTTCCTTATTTTCTATAATAAATTGTTGCAAATACCAAAATGTTCTTACAAAATACATAATGTTTGATTGCAGTTGATATTTTCTTTAAAAAAGCGAAAAATATATGCTGTACAGTAAATATATATGTAATTAAAATAATTTTTTCACAATTTTGCACACGATGCGTCTTGGTGTTGCCAAAGTATATTTATTATTAAAATCTTTTGGAACGTAGTTCCTTATTTTTATATTAAATGAAGCAAATAAAACCTTTTTTTTGATATGTCTATGTCAGAAGAACAAAATGAAAAAGAAAAGAAACAATTTGACACCAGAGTATGTATGCGTATACAAATACTTGTGTATGTATGTGTGTGTGAAATACATGGTAGTGTGTGTAATGTTTTATTATCTGATTTAATGTACTTTATAAGCATTATTATCGAAAAATATTAGCGTTCTGCACTTCTCCTTCACATAAACTATAAGTGTGCCAAATTTTATGCTCCTGCGTCCGCGCAATTTTCGTAAAAAGGGGTCCAAAGTTTTTGCATCACGTATTAATATATAGATTACTGAATGTACTTTACATAGTGATGTTCCGCGCTTACTTTAAAATAGTGACGTGAACAATTGGGTTATTACGACAGCCGGTGATTTATTTCTTGGAATTGTAATACGTAATACAACTTTACGACAATTTTTTTTAATCATTTTTTAAATATCGTCATTTTTGGGTGGTAAATTCATAGTTTTTCCTAGAATAATAATTTCAACTCTTTTATACCTTAGAGTCATTATAAATAAAATGGTATACACTATTATTTTACGAAAAAATGTATTTACCACCCAAATACGACCATATATACCCTGTATACAAGGTATATCAAGACTGCTACCGAAAACAAAGCCGGGTGGTAGTTTAAGCGACTTCAGACACAATGCAACAGAAAATGTTGGAAAAAAAAAGCGTCAATTATTTATTGTTATTTTTTTACTATTGCTATATTTTGGTGGTAAATACATTTTTTCCTAAAATAATAGTGTATACCCTTTAATTTATAAATACTCTAAGATATAAGAGAGTTTAAATTATTATTTTAGCAAAAACTATGGATTTACCACCCAAAAATGACGATATTTAAAAAATCATAAAAAATAATTGTCGCGTTTCTATGCGAAATTTTTAATTGCATTGCGTTTGTAGCCACTAAAACTACCACCCGGCTTCGTTTTCGGTAGCAGTTTTGAGATACCCGGTATATGAAAAAAAGTCGTGTTAGTTACTCCACTTATAACTGAAGAACGGCTGAACTGACTTGGCTGAAAATTGGTGGGGAGGTAGCTTAGAACCAGGAGAAGGACATAGGATACTTTTTATCATGTTTGCAGTTTCCCGATTTTCTATTAGCTTATTAACATTTTCTTATACAAAATGTTCATGGGTTTGTCAATGACGTTTTACAAATAGACACGTCATACACTAACATAATGGCACAAAAAAATGGCGCGATGTGTATTGTAATTTCAAATTGGTTCAAAGAAAGATTAAAAAATGGTTGCCTGTAAAGTCGGTTTTACGGGCGAAGATTTTACGTGACAACGTCTTTTTCTCGGTAGAATATTTATTGATATGAATATAATTAAATTGCACAATAGGAACAAGGAATTGAATGAAAATAAGAATTGCACAAATTTTAACTATATAAATATATTTTGTTTACTAAAACATTGTACATGTAATGACGAATCTAAGCACTCCATATTTTCACTACAGACACAGCTGACGATACTTTAACCACACGTGTGAATTTAGATTATATACTCGTCTAGATTGAGCAATGTCAACAAACGATGCGCTAAAAGTGTCCTCACTTTCGTTGATATGTGTGAGTACCGGTCGTGTAATTATTGTAATCCAACTGTCAAGGTCAAACACACACAGTGTGTTAGGGATGCCTACTCCAGATTATTAACTTAACTTTTCCCCATTATTTGATATACAAAATAGGTTAAATAAAATATTTTTCTTTATTTAAAGTAATCATACTATTATATTTATAACGCATTTTAGTAAAAACAATAAAGATCTAAACCCATCTCCTAGTGTTTGTTTCCGAATAGAATTAACTCTTTGGATTTATTGCCTGGGCTCTTATCTGATTTCTGTATTTATGTAAATAATAAATCATCATAAGTAAAATGTTCGGAACACACAACTGAAGTCATGTGAGGCTACGAATGGTCTTCTTTTCGTTTCCGCTGTGTAATATCTCTCCAGCAATTTGCTAGTACGGAATCCGTAGTCTAAAAATATTATTAAGACCTTGAATAAGTTCTTGCTGTTTCTCCAAAGATGACAATAGCAGTACCCCGTTTGTGAAATTTTTAATGGTAATACACATGCAAGGCAAAGAATTAATAAAATTACTATGAAGTGCATGTCGTCGTGGGTTACATTAATATCGTGTAGGTAAGTATTATTTACTCATTATTATATTATCATTATTATTATTTATTTTATCATGCCATTTTTCTTGTTGTTATTCTGATCGAAATATTATGTAATGATATTTGTGTTTTATAGTTTCTCCCATAGTTTCAACAAATCTTCCTAGTAATAAATTGACAACACTGGCCAATGAAACTCATCTTCAAAATAATGAATTAAAAGTTCATGTTTTCTTCAAATAATAGTGGTTTAACAATAATGTTACCGATAGAAAGTGATATTGGTATTATTATACAGTTTTCCCACACAATTGCGATACAATTCGACAGTACAAACCGGCATAATTAATTATTTTTCGGGAGCACGTTATCCATATGTAGTTCAAATGACACTGACGTACGTGAGAAGCGAGTCTACCAAATTTGGTAGACTTTTTTTGAGCCGTGCGGTGAGGTGTGATGTGTCATCTAGACGAGTATATAATCTAAGCGTGTGAACTTGTATTGTGACGCTTTCTTGTTTTTCCAACGCCAAGAACGTTCGAGAAAGACAAAGACAGAGACACAAGCATGCGCCGATTCAATGCGCCTAATTCTCTAGTGCTGCGCGCGCACCGTTACGTTACCGGGCGTTACACTTTTTCATAAGTAACTCCCAGCCGCAACCTAATTTAAGACGTTGTCACGTCAATAAGAAAAATCGTATTTTGCCTGCTCTCGATTGTCGAGCTCGTCAAGACGATTCCTCTGACTCCAAACACGGGGGGTTTACTTTAAGAAATGACGGAGTTATGCCTGGACAAATATTTTAGGGGAGAGAGGGAGGAATTTGGGGATTTGGTTGGGGCCAATCTCTAGAGCTCACCGAGCCGGTTCCAAAGATACCAAACTCGGTGGGTCTACGATCTATATTGGCCGAGATAGGATTGGGGGGGGATGAGGTAAATTTTCGGGGTGGGGGTAAGGGAGGGGGGGGGGGGAGGAAGGTTTCGTGGGGAGGCTAACTTAAATTAATTTTTTGGAGGTAAAATATTTTTTTTGGGAGGGTAATTTTTTGCGTAATTTGGGATTTCTGGCGGGGTCAATTTGTAGCCCTCACCAAGACGGTTCCGAGGATACCAAACTCGGTGGGTCTACGACCTATGTTTGCCGAGATAGGATTGGGGGGTGAGGTAAATTTTCGGGGTGGGGGTAGGGGAGGGGGGGGGGTAGGTTTCGTGGGGAGGCTAATAGGCACTATTTCGGAATAAGGGTGGGGGAAGGCAGGGGGGGGGGGGGGCTATGGGACAATTTTGGAAAAAGTGGGTGAAACTGAAAAATAATTCTCTAGTGCTGCGCGCGCACCGTTACGTTACCGGGCGTTACACTTTTTCATAAGTGACTCCCAGCCGCAACCTAATTTAAGACGTTGTCACGTCAAAACGCAAAATACCGTGTGATAATAATGTAATAATGTGACGTAGGACCAAGCATGAAGTACGGGATAACGGGGCGAGAGCTGTCAAACGTGTATCCGCGTTTGACAGCTCTCGCCCCGTTATTATACACTGGTTGACGCGTGACTGATTGCAAGTGAGGCAATTATAGAGCCACAAACTTAACTGGCCCGGTGGCCAAAACTGGAAACAAAGACGTCATTTGAAATTGTCAATCTTCCTGCCAGTCGCTGACATATCCGCCATTGGTTGTTTACTCAATGTATTCATTTTTCCTGCATTATTAAAAACTAGTGAAAAATGCTGAAAACTTTAAAAAGTGATGCTAGGAACGTTAGACTTCAGGCATTAAATTTTATATAGGAAGAAAAGCGTCTTCAGACACCAATAATAACCCTTCGAAAAATTGTATTAACGCGTAGCTGCCGCCAAAGGTTTATGTTGTCAGCTTTACAAAATAAATTCCACGAAAACAGAAATTTGTACGTACTAGTACAATAGATGTAAGTATATATCATAAACTAAAATGTATCATTACGTGCGTGGTGGCCAGTTGGTAAATGGATCAGACGCGGCTGCCAACATGTTCACGCTGGTTGCAGGTTGGAATCTCAGGGCACACTTCTGACTTTTTGGAGCCATGCGTGTGTTAGAATTTTGTGGGTAGAGGTATATAAAAAATATAAACATGGGTATTTCAATAGATATAATTAGCTATAATTATATATTTTAACAATATTACTTAACATAATGGCCAATAATTATTATAATAAATCTTATTTATTACACAGCAATTGACATTGACACAATTTGGTACAATAATATAGATTAATTCTACCACAATAGACAATTACAATGTTACAGAATAATATCTAATTATTCTGAACAATAAGCATCAGAATATAATATTAATTACTTAACTTGCCAATCCTGGTACTCCTCACTGCTCACTGGCAGAGCTTCCGCTCAGCGACGCCTCACGATCGGAATGTGTCTCTTATCCGTCGGAGACTGGTATTTATACCAATCCGAATGTCAAAACAACTTAATACTACCGCCACTTCAGGCTTACATTTACAATTTATGTTTTTATATTATCATGATGAATTTATTTCACAAACAATCACTTCAATACATAATTTACAATGTGGAATATATATTTACAAATATTATAATCAATCTAAGTATATTATCTATGTTAACACGGCCATACTGACAATACTTCGTCCTCGAAGTATATAATATTTTTATATCTTTAATGTACACAAATTTATCATTACATGATAAGCAAATAACGGAATAAAAATAACATTTTGTGAAATATTTCTTTTTTTTTCGCCATCATTATAGTTATCTTTATTTTAAATATTTTTTTTACAGTTTTATATATAGTATATAAACAAAATACATATAAAAATATAAAAGTCTTTCAACAATGGCGAGGCTCGAGACCTAAGCCACCAGGACACCAAAGTGAGGAACCTCCTCACTATACGTGCCGTGTCAAGCAATACTGCCTTCTGTATCAGACTCCTGATCAAACAGCCAATTTATTATTATTAATTTAGATCTTAGGTAAAAGATAAACGAAGGTATCCCGAACCTATGTCTGTATCAGCCCATATACGTCCCACTGCAGGGCACGGGCCTACTCTACAATCGACAGTACGATTGAGAGTGGTTAGGCCATATAGTCCACCACGCTGGCCTAGTGCGGGTTGGCGGACTTACATACCATACAATATTTTTTTTTACCTATGTACACGATGAATACTATAAATCGCATTGATTCACCAGACGCATAGACATACCGCCACATTCTCCAGCTGCCGGAGCGACTGACTGGCACCAAACGTGTGGCTAGCAGCATTTTTTAAATATTGTATTTGCATAGACATATTGGTCCCCTTCAATTGCAAGACCGACACCAAACAAGTAAGACAGCAATTTTAGTATTTACCAGATACCTAGACATGCCAAAAACATGTTCACCCGCTGCTGGTGAGACTAATTGTCACCAAGTATATGGTCGACCAGCGGTTTTTTTTGGCTTGTACATCAAAGAATCACGTTTCACAAAAAGCATTTTTTTTTATAATGCTTCATAATCAATAATAATGTGACAAGGCATTTTCAGTGTAAATATTTTACTCGATCGATTATCGGGCCAGAACAGTAAATTTGACTTTACAACGACATGTACATTCGCTTCTACTCCGATCAATAAATACGAAAAATCATACATTTTGTATTTTACTATATATCTGTATCTAGTTCCGTATCAAAATAAAATTTACATTGGTAACTTTATATATTAAATATAGGGCACTAAATACCGGGTAGTGAATCGAAATGTTGGAACATTCTAATGGATCCATTTTTATTTTTATAAATCGTTCGGCCAATCTGACTATTGATTTCCAAATTATACTCTGTCCGGATATCAAACGACACTATTCTAGTATTATTGAAACTTCCAGATAACTGATAATGAGAATCGGATGGTACCGATGATAAAAACATCAGTATAAAAGTAGATCAGTCGATTTGGTCCAACTACGGACAAGAAATTAAGTACGACTAAAAAATAAATAAATAATAAATAAATAACACCCAACAGTCACATCCATAGTCCTGACCCCACACTAAGATCGAGTCTTGTGTCGTGGGTATCAGGAACTATGAGAGACATAAATACGAGAGACAGAGAAATCAGGCATATTTTTTTTAGATTCATTTCTCTATTTATTTTTATCCTACACCGTCGGGATCAGATTTTGTAAAAAAAAAAAAGAATATCATAAAATATTCTACCACTTTTTGCATTGTTTGCAATATTATCAGAATTTCAACATCTGTCTTATAATTAGTGTTTGTCCAATTCTATTCTAACGTAGTTTTAAATTCTCTTTGTTCTATTCTTTGTGCTTGGTTGCGAAAGGAATGTGCTTTTGTGGTGTTGGTTATTTTGAGTTTATTATTTACGACAACTCTTGGCTACTCTAAAAAAGATTATAATTATTATACTCCCAAAAATAGCAGAGCTTGCTCAGTGCGTCTACGCAATACCTCATTGGATTTTATGAGGGATAGGCTCTATAATATTAATAATATTATTTTAGTTAGACATGTTTACAATTATAAAGAATTCTAAAACATCAATCGATTTTAATGAGAAATAGTATGCCAGACCACTTACGGCCGATGCCAATAATCAATCGAAAATATTAGATTGAAGTCAATCTGGATTGTTTTCTACTTTTCGATTGGTCTCTTGTCATGTTGCCATAGTTTTTTCACTACTGAGATTGATTATTGGCAATATAGTATCAGAAAAAAGATTACGCTGTCAATCTAAAACGGTAAATTTTGGATTGGGATTGTTTATTGGCAGCGGCTGTTAGTGCGTTATTGGTTAGGACAGAACAAAAATCTATTTTGTTTATATTCAGATCGACAGCTCTCAAAATGGCCACAATGATATAATCCAACATTATTGTAATTCCATTGCAATCAAAAGGACAGTGGGATGCTGTGTACATGAAATGACTATTATATGGTACCATGGTTGGGCTAGGTACCAAAATAATATCACCTTCTGAAAAGCACCTCGACAATGTATTGTTACTACCAGGTACATGAGATATTGTTGAGGAACAAGTTTAATAAAATTTTATTATAAAAAAGTTGTTTCTTATTATCAATACCAACATTTTTACCGTCAATCGTCATCATTCCCTTTTTTTAGAATGACTTACCTCCTTTTGAAACGGATATTTCTACCCCCAGAAATGCTTTCTTTATCAACTTTATATCGAAAAGTATTTAACGTGTTTATAATTATGTAATTCATTTTACAATATTATTAAACGAAATTATTTACATAGTTACAGAAAATATAAAATATTGTCCAAATAAGATATATGTGAAGATAGTAGAATATAGTAGTTAATGTAAAACTTTAAGAGGATATATCTTAAATACCCCATATCGTAGCTCAAAAAGACTATTATATTTAAATGATATTGAATCGTTATTTAATTCTAGGTGTCATTTGTGTCCGTCAAGTTTTCACTACTAGGCCCAATTACCTTAGAAAATCTACAGATCTACTTTAAATTATAAAAAGGTTGACCCGACTAAAGGTCTGACAGCATACCATCTATTTAAATTGTTATCTGTGCTTAGCAATTGACTACACCGTTTAATTACGTATTTAACAGCATTGTGTGAATAGTGTAATAGCTCAAAGAGGGAATTTTTCACTAAAAGATAACTTATTTTTTGTTAAATCCCTTATTTAGATACTATGGATTTATTTACAAATAACATCCCTATGTTCAGACGTCATTCCGACTACATGGCAGGAGACAAAATTGTGGCAAAATATAAGAATGGAAAAAAAAAACATTTTATAAATTAGACACCTATATCAAGTCTGTCCAATTATTTATATACAGGTCAAGCAACAATTATCACGGCACCCACATGGATTTGTTGTAAAAAGATCTAAATTTTTTGTTATAAAAATTTACTTCGCTACATTGATATTGAAACTGAACTGATGTTACACAGTTGTTGAACAAGGAAGTCTTTTCACAAGATCAATAACTATCATAATTAACAAAAAAAAATTTTTTGGAAACTCAGGCTAGTTGCCAGATTGTTAAATCTGTTAAACAAATTTACATTTGCCGTCTGCCATACAATTATTTAACTATTGGTTTTTAAGAGACTCCCTGACCCATAGTCTCTTGGTTTTTGATAATGTGCTTAGGATAATTATTTGTAAAACTTTATTTAAGTTATAAACTAAAAAAAGGTTCGAATTTTAAATAAAAAAAAAACACTAATTTTATTTAGAAAAAAAAAATGTGTATCAAGGGATGGACAATTTTTATTCCATTTGTAGCACACTCTAGGGTGCCTCGAAGTTTCAACTTTAGATCATTAATATATTATGTATCAATAAAATGACTCATTTCCAAAAACTATGATTATTACATGTTTGCAGGTGATCTCAAAATTACACGGACAGATTTGAATCAAAGCTATGCCAAATTGCTTCAGAATGTGATATTTCAGAGATGTATAAAATACTTCTTAAAAGTATTTAAATACAGAATACCAATACTTTTCAAATTTTCCATTTCAAATACAAAGTTCTTCCGCTCTTGCTATTTAAATACCAAAAACGCAAAATAGGTATTTTTAAAAATACTTATCAAATAAAATACTTTTTAACATTACCAGCTCTTCAAAAAGAACATGAGATTATCCTACCACCACATGAAAATAATCGTTCCACTGGTGCGGAATTAGGGAGGCAGGTGTTTTATTTTAAAAACAAACTTTTTTACTGTTGGGTATGCATTGCAAATTGTCTGACTAGTGTCTGGTTATAATACAATCACTTTGTATATATTCTAAGATTTCAATTGGATTTCAAAGTTGCAACGCCTCTAGTGGCCTTTTGCTGAATCGTTAACCCAAGAATTTTATTCTAGCGGTAATGCTTTCGAAACAGCAGTACAAAAAGTATTTTATGTATTACAAGTAAAAATATATTTCGAAAAGTATACGAAATACTTTAAAAATATAAAAGGTATTTAAGTACAAAATTAAAATACGTATTTTGCAACTGCAGTTAAAATACAAGCGTTTCAAATAAGTCACTAAACTGTTTCTAAATCAAATGTTTTCACGTTAAACTATTTTTTTTTCGTATGTACCGTCTTGGGAATGATTTAAAAAGGCAACATTTTAGACAATGCTAAATGCTGCTTATATCTTAGGTTTCGTTCCACTATATTGTCCACAATATTACTATTATTCAACAGCTATGTACGAAGCAATATAGTCAATTATAATAGTTATACCGTCTCAGAATCGAGAAAGTTAGCAAAAATGCGTTGTAAATCACAATAAAAATTAAATTACCATTTCATGTAAAAGTTATAGTGACACTATGCAAAGAAACTTGAAACTTAATTCACATAATTAGTAGCAACTAATACAACCCTCCATCTATACATTTAATAAATCTCATAAAAAGTGCCAAGTAAAATACCTCGAATACCCAATCTTTTGTTTCTTATTCGATTCTGTAGAAATAACACGGGCAAAAACAATCTCCTGTCCCACTTGATACAATCAAAGTGCGGATAAATATTTAAATATCCGGAGCAGCATAATTTTTTTTCGGTTACTTTAACACCCTACAAAGTTGTTCTTACTAAAAGACTCGTCGCAGGTTCACAAGGCTCGAACCAGAATAATGCAGATCCCGTCAGGGCCTTACCTGCCTTAGCGATAGTCTGTACACTTCTCCACCCCATTTTTTTTAAGAAAATCTTCTACCGTTCTCTTGTGGCTGGATTAAAAGCCGGTAGTGCAGTGTCGTCATTTCGCGTAGAGCTAACAGCGTATTTAATTTATATGTCCGAAGGTCCGTCAGAACGCCGTGATCCATCCTTGAAACAAAAGTATAATTTGTATATAAAAAGTAATGGATACTATCCCACTTCTGATGTTAGAATTTTGTGGGTAGAGGTATATAAAAAATATAAAAATATAACATCTATAATTATATATTTTAACAATATTACTTAATGGCCAATAATTATTATAATGTTACAAAATTATCAATTATATTAAATCTTATTTATTACACAGCAATTGACATTGACACAATTTGGTACAATAATATAGATTAATTCTACCACAATAGACAATTACAATGTTACAGAATAATATCTAATTATTCTGAACAATAAGCATCAGAATATAATATTAATTACTTAACTTGCCAATCCTGGTACTCCTCACTGCTCACTGGCAGAGCTTCCGCTCAGCGACGCCTCACGATCGGAATGTGTCTCTTATCCGTCGGAGACTGGTATTTATACCAATCCGAATGTCAAAACAACTTAATACTACCGCCACTTCAGGCTTACATTTACAATTTATGTTTTTATATGTTTTGACAGCCACCGTGGCGCAGGCGGTTAGACGCTGCCTGTGAAACGAGAGGCCGCGGGTTCGATCCCCGCACCGAGAGAAATGTTTGTGCGGCCCACAAATATTTCTTCCGGGTCTGGGTGTTTGTGAGACCGAAAAGTCTCTCGTAGTTCCTGATACCCACGACACAAGACTCGATCTTAATGTGGGGTCAGGACTATGTATGTGACTGTTGGGTGTTATTTATTATTATTTATTATTATTATTATTATATTATATTATCATGATGAATTTATTTCACAAACAATCACTTCAATACATAATTTACAATGTGGAATATATATTTACAAATATTATGATCAATCTAAGTATATTATCTATGTTAACACGTGTATTGATAAAAACGCACTATAACGGTGAAGGAAAACATCGTGAGGTAACCTGCATACCATAGCGATTTATAAGAATTTCTATGGTATGTAAGTCCACCAACCCGCATGAGGCTAGCATAAAGGGCTATGATATGGCCTGTGATATGGCCTAACCACCCTCAATAGTACTCTTGATTGTGGAGGAGGATACAGATATACTTGTTTAAGGGTTTTGGGGAGCGATTGGTTAGAAATAGTGTGAAGGAAAAATAATATGCAGATGAAACTGATCATTTTCTCGACACTATTGATCGGATTGAAAAATCTTACTTTACCCACTTTATTGCAATATCTATTTTTAATGGCAACACCAAATTCGATTACAGCGACTTTCTCACCGGGTCAGATAAGTTTGTGGAACTATACCTTCCAAACGTCTTGCCATTATAAAGCTCGGACAACGCATCTATGCTTTATAAACATCTTATGCCACATTTACACTCAGCCCTTGCCACTGCTCCTGCCGCTGTCGGAAATATTTCCCTAAATACTTCTGTTGCAATATCGACGCGAGTGAGTGTTCACATTCAGCCCCGCTACTCTTTCATCGAACGACTCGCAACAATGGATGACGTCGAGTTTGTTGCGGTGACAGCATTATGCCCGCTCAACTTAAACAACTATTTGAGTGTTTTAAAAAGACAACAAAGAAATAGGAGACGCAGCCGTAAAAGAAGGTTGTGGATGACAGAAATTCATCGCAATAGAACGGCGTAAGTACCTATTACAGCAAATTGCCTTATGTGCATAAATTTGGATTTAGGATGTAGGTAGTGAATGAGTGAAATTATTATTTATTTGTTTCAGAATCAGTATGGATATTTTTTTAACGAGTTCTTGCCGAAGATTCTGGCGAGTTTACAAACTTTTGCAGAATGTCACCTACAGATTTTGAATTCTTGCTAAATAAAATTAGATGTATGATAGAGAAAAAACAAACTAGACTGAGAATGCCCATACCACCAAAAATACGTTTGGCGTTAACATTACGATATTTAGCAACGGGAGATAGTTATCGAAGTCTCCACTACTTATTCAAGGTGTCTACATCAGCCATTTCGTTAATTGTTCCCGAAGTATGCAAAGCTATCAATTCTGTTCTGAAGGATCAAATTAAGGTAACACAATCATTTTACTTAATTACTGGTGGCTGGTCTCTCAAAATTATGTGAGAGGCCGCCTGGGAAGGTACCACTGCAATGTCTATTTCTCCCGCCAAACAGCAGTTTAAATGCAGTGTTGTGTTTCGGATTGAAGGACATTGTAGCCAGAGTAACTATTAGACATATTGAGACTTTACATTTTATGTCGCAGAATGGCGAGCTCAGTAGAATGCCAAGCATTGCTTTGTAATTAAAGGTGTTGTTTGGTTTTGCTACTATTCATGAGCGGTCGTATCGCTTACCATCAGGCGAACGGCATGCTCGTCTCGCCATACATTGCAATAAAAAAACACAAGCAGTTTTAAATTATGTTTAATTAAATTGGTCGAAATACAGAAAACGCAAAAAAATATTCATATGGAATTCACATTTGGGTAGCATTGCAGTATGCTCTTTCAATCATACTAATTTGATTTAGAGGTGTAACATTCGTTTCCGAGATACTGGGCTGTTTTGATGGTTATATGACATTAACATATTGAGATTGTGAAGTTCGTGGAATGACATGACTTGGAGAAAAAGTTAAAATGTCATTCTTTTCCGGGATACTGAGCTGTAGTGATGACTGATTCTCTTGATTGAATGACATAAAAATGTTGAGATTGATGAGTCTGTGGAATTACATGCACTGGAGAAGGTGTTGAAGTTTGGTATTGGCAATCAGAATATTGTGATAGTGATGACGATGAATCACGTGGGTAGGAATTTGGTGGTAGCTCAACCGGACTTAGCAAAAGTAAGCCATCTATTTGGTACATTATTCTTGCTTGCATAGGATCAGGATATTTACGTAATCTTTTGGCTAAAAGTTTCGCATATATTATATCGCACTCGTCTTCATCATCTGCTTTATCTTTATTTCTTTTATCTTGTATAACTTGGTTCAAAGTATCTAAACGTTTGGGTTATTTTTATTTGAGCTTCATCTATATTTGCCTTTTTCCTTATTTTATTTGGCCTGGTGTATAGTGATGGTGGCGATGGGACTGGCTGTGATGTCAAAGTGACTGGCTGTGATGGTGATGAAATTGGCATTTCAATACCTTCACTAAGTAAATCCTGAAAAAAAAATATTTTTATCGTCTCAGTTACCACAAACACCAGCGGAATGGTTATCTCTAGAAGAGGGATTTAGAAATAAATTTCCACGGGGTGTCGGAGCTATAGATGGGAAGCATAATGTAATTAATTGCCCACCACACAGTGGCTCACAATATTATAATTATAAGCAAACATATAGCATTCTACTTATGGTTTTAGTTGACAGTGAAAACTGTTTTATTTTTGCTGATATTGGTGGCCAGGGACGCATTAGTGATGGAGGAAATTTTCAAAACTGTTTACATTGGCAAAATATTAACACAGATACTATTAATTTGCCACCAGATGCCCCTTTACCCGGAAGAGAAATCAATGTACCCTATGTAGTTCTTGGTAATAGAGCTTTTGATATACATAAACATAATGAAACCATTTCCAGGTGATCATAATAATAATACGATGAAACGAACTTTCAATTACAAACTTTCAAGTTCTCGTGTCATTGTTGAAAATATCTTCGGCGTCTTAACTACTGTTTTTCGAATATTTAAAAAACCAATTGAGATTGACATAGAGAATGTACCAACGGTAACAATGACCTGTTTTTGTTACATAATTTTTTAAGAATCAGTAAAAAGTCTCGTAACGTTTACTCTTCCCCGGGAATTTTTGATTCTGTAGTTGACGGAGTACATCTTGATGGGTCTTGGAGACAAAATCAAACCAACCCAGAGACTTCAGCTATTAGGCCAATAGCAGATGTACCAAGACGATCACCCAGAAATTTAATTATTATTGACAAAAACCAAGTGTTTTAATATATTAATAAAATTCAATTTGTCTTCTTCATTTTGAATATGTTTGGAATGCGTTTATTTTCAATTACGTTTTTTTTTGTTCTTCACATTTCTGTTTATTTATCTTGAGTTTAATTTGATGTTGTACAATTTAATTTCTTTATTACAAATGTTGTGTACACCTTTAATTGATACGTACATCAGTAGTCCTAGATTGTATTATTAGAAAATGTTTAATATACATGTCGTTGGTGTGCCTATTTCAATAAAATAAAATAATAAAATAAAATGAATGAACTTACCCTGTGTTCTGTGTTGATCGTTTCCTCAACGTCATACATTGTGCCCAAAAATCGCTCAATAATTTCAAATGCAAACCATATTGGCTGAAACACATGGTCAGCAACAGAATAGATACTTTTTTTTTTTAAAGCGGTCGAAACGTAGTAGTATAAGTGATTTCTTCTTCGATTTTAATTCTTCTATTGGAGTATCATCCAAATTATTACTGATGCGATTCCACGCATCATGTACTTTGTGTTTTAAGATATGATTATTATCACATGGATCCCATATTACCCGCTCAATTTCATATTGCTCCAAAATTTTCATTATTTTTTCATTACTCCACTAAGGTGGCGACGGTAGATTAGGTGGTAGGTACTTACGCCGTTCTATTGCGATGAATTTCTGTCATCCACCACCTTCTTTTACGATTGCGTCTCCTATTTCTTTGTTGTCTTTTTAAAACACTCAAATAGTTGTTTAAGTTGAGCAGGCATAATGCTGTCACCGCAACAAACTCGACGTCATCCATTGTTGCGAGTCGTTCGATGAAAGAGTAGCGGGGCTGAGTGTGAACACTCACTCGCGTCGATATTGCAACAGAAGTATTTAGGGAAATATTTCCGACAGCGGCAGGAGCAGTGGCAAGGGCTGAGTGTAAATGTGGCATTAGGGGTTTGTAACCTAAGTTTGTAACTGTCAAACATTTAAGTAATACTCATCCCGTCGATACGGTAAACTCTTCCCTCAAATTAAAAAATGTATTTAAATAAAGGTTTCGAATTGACAACATATATCCATAATATTCGATTATAAATTTTTTTTTCATTTATTTTATTAAAGCGAGTATTTTTAGTTTTTAAACTATTATTTAAATGTTTTGACTAGAACCACATATCCAAGACTATCTTATCAAAAGAAGGTAGCAGCGCGTCCATTACAAAATCGTTTATTGTCCAAAAAAAATTATCTGAATGTTCAGGATATGATAATGTCATATACTTTTTAAATAATTGTATTGTTCTATGTCCTCGATAAATCCACAAAGTTTGAATGATATCTGGCCGTTTAAAGTGGGCCAAAATCGCGCCCAATGAAGTCGGTTACAAACAAATATATGTACAAGTGAAGCTAATATAAAGCGTGTAAAAACGTGTCTTGGTTTGCCCGCCCACCCTGTTAAAACAAACTTCGCCAAAAGATTCCCATACATCTTTCTAAATTATTTTATTCGGTTGAAGCACGCAGTGCGTGGTGGCCTGTTGGTAAACGGACTAGACGCGACTGCCAACATGGTCACGGTGGTCGCGGGTTCGAATCCCAGGGCACACCTCTGACTTTTCGAAGTCATGTGTGTATTGATAGTCAATCACCACGCACTAAAACGGTGAAGGAAAACATCGTGAGGAAACCTGCATACCATAGCGATTTATAAAAAAAATATATGGTATGTAAGTCCGCCAACCCGCACTAGGCCAGCGTGGTGGACTATATGGCCTAACCACTCTCTCTCACACTCAGACAGACAGACGTTGTGAGATACAAAAATGCACAACCAAAAAAGCTAAACAAACAATATTCCATTTTTTTTATTGCAGTGAATGGTGAGACGAGCTTGCCGTTCGCCTGATGGTAAACGATACGACCGCTCATAAACAGTAGCAACATTCCACTGCGCTCGCCATCCTGAGACATAAGCTAAGTCTCAATATGTCCAGTAGTTGCTCTGGCTACAATGTCGTTAAATCCGAAACACAACAGTGTATTTAAACTGCTGTTTGACGGGAGAAATAGACATTGTGGTGGTACCCACCCAGGCAGCCTCTCACATATGAAAACCTACCTATAAATAGACTATTACTCCATCTCGATTACGACGAAACTGAAAATATTCTCTCCACTAACATAAATCCACATGAACTATCAGTAATTGCTAACACTCGCCTAAATTAAATACCTATCAAACCGAGTAAATATTTAATTACATCTTTAGTTTTCCACCATAATTTCACATATTATCATGCTGTATCATTAAATAATGATATAATATTTTATATACTAGTTAGTTATACATGATCATCATCATCAGCCTGTTCGCGTCCACTGTATTATGTATTATTTATACATACAAACAAATAATTAAAAATTAAGAAAATGTATACATACAACAATTTGATTTTGCTCTGATTTTTTGTCATCTCAGACGGAAACCATCAAATACAAAAACTTACTGCATTTATAAAAGAACTAGTAGCCTTTAGAAGCAATACCCAGATAATACAGCGCGTAAATAACTGTCCACAAACAACTGTCCAAATTTGTGTACTCCAATAATTTATTGAGCTCGCTGCAGTCTGGATTTAGGCCTGGCCATAGCACCACTACCGCTCTCCTCAAAGTAATTGGTGACATTAAAGCAGGCATGGAGGACACCAGAATCACCGTGTTGGTGCTGGTTGACTTCTCGAATGCCTTTAATAACGTCAACCATGACATCCTCTTGTCCATCCTTTCCCATCTCAAGATCTCACCAGTTGCGTTGGAATGGTTCACATCCTATCTTCGAGGGCGCCGGCAGTTGGTGCGCATCAATGACTCTTCATCAGATTGGTGTGACCTAGAATCTGGTGTGCCTCAAGGCGGTATTCTTTCTCCTCTTCTATTTTCAATTTTTATTAATCTCGTAACGCAGAATCTTCAATGTTCGTATCACCTCTACGCCGATGACTTACAGCTTTATGCTCAATCTGGTGTGGACTGCTTGTATACAGCCATTGCCAAAGTTAATAGGGGTCTGGGATATATTAAAAACTGGTCGGATAATTTCGGCATATCCGTAAACCCGCTCAAATGTCAGGCTATCTTGGTTGGTAGCCAACGTATGATGAACAGAGTCGATTTATCAACTATACCACCGGTTACCTATGATGGGTCACCTATTGCATGGTGCTCTGTCGTGAAGGATCTTGGGCTACTAGTAGACTCTACACTAAGCTGGCGACCCCAAGTTATTTCTATAAGTCAGAGAGTCACCAGTGTTCTCCGAATGCTTTATCGTTTGAAGAACTTTCTCCCTATGAAGACCAAAGTAATGCTTGTTCAAACCTTAATCTTCCCTATAATTGACTATGGTGATGTATGCTACTATGACCTGAATGCAGATCTTCTCAACAAACTCGACCGCCTTCTTAATAACTGCATTCGATTTATCTACAATCTTCGCAAATACGATCATGTATCTTCTTATCGTTCCCAACTTCAGTGGTTACCCATTCGTCAACGCCGCAGCCTGCGCGCTCTCACTACGCTCTTTTCTATATTAACATCTCCAACTGCACCATCTTACCTGTCACATCACTTTCAATACCTAGGGTCTAACCACGATAGAAATCTCCGCTCGTCTCATAGTCTCCTTCTTCAATGTCCAACCCACAGTTCTGATTTTATACACTTCTCCTTCACGGTGCAATCCATTCTTTTATGGAATTCCCTCCCAAACTAAATTAGAGCGGCCACTAACCGTTATGTTTTTAAGGTAAGAGTTCGAGAACTATTTCTTCAAAGTTGCTAAATTGACAGATTAAGTAAGTTCTATATATTGTTTTATGTATGTATGTTTATATATTTATATATATGTAGATATATATTATGTTGTATGTATAATGTATGTATGTTCATTTTGTTAGTCCAGTGTACACTTATTTAAATATTTTATCTTTTTTTTCTCCCCTTTCTAAATGTAAATAAAACCTGCTGTACTCCATTTCTGCTTCACCCAAAGGTAGACTGTTAGAGAATGCCCCTGGCATTAAGTCCGCCTGTATACTGTTTGGTATATAAAGTTAATAATAATAATAAATACAATATTCTTTCGTCTTTTTAAGGTCCCAGGTGAAAAATCGCCAACCTTAGCTTCTCAGTGCATAAGGTGCTCAAAAGTGGCACTTGATAATTTTCACCTAGTTTTTTATCTTTAGGATAGCTTAACACAAAGAAAATAAAAGTACATGTTTCAAAATTATCTTAAAGTCATTTGTCAGTCACATTTTGGCTCAGTTGATTGCAATCGTTATGACTTAGACCTATTTTAATATAATAATATTTAAATGAGTAGGAATAGAACAGTTTATTAGCTATATTTGTGAGTGTTACATTTTGTTTCTGTTGTAAACAAGAAACAAAATAAACGCTTAAACTGTTTATAATGTATGTCGGGGTGTTATTGTGTAAAGCCCATATGATAAATAATTGTAAATCGGCCCTTAGGAATCTACGGGTAGTTGCAGAAGTAAGGAATTTTATTAAAGGAAACCCCGTTGTGGTTCTATTTCACTACCCACAGTCAGAGTAAGAGTGGGAGCATGACAGTTTGTAATATAAACCGCCTCCGAACCGTAGACAAGGCATTTGAGATCCAGCAGTCGGCGGTGAAGCATAGACATACACGTGTTTACTATAAAAGTAACAAGTTGTCGCAGATATTCGGATAAATCGTTAATCCGCTAATTATAACGTGTGGTGTTAAATAATTAGCACAATCAGTTTTATTACCGTCATCCAACATGTATGAGTTATTGTCGTTGTTTTTATTATTTTTAAATCCCGAAACTTCCGGGATTTTGCATATGTAATCCCGGGATTTCAACCACCAAAAATATATCGGGGTCGAAACCCTAGCTGCGAAAAATAGCGCTTTCTGCTTCTCACTCTTGACTCAGCGGCACATTGAAATCATCATGGGATGTTGGGTGAGGCCCTCTGGTATCATTCCATTAACTCACAGTTGACACGACAAGCACGACAGTTATAACCTTATTAACATTTAACTATGAAGTGTTTTATGTTCATAATTTTATATAACAGGCCCCACTTACCGACGCTGGATTGTAGTAAAGTCACGTTCCCTGCAATGGGCCGTATATGGGTGATTATTCCCATATTGTTATTTGCACAAAGGAATCAATTCACAATCCGATTCAAGTGAAATATTGGACCCAATTGCTTTCGTCTTCCAATTGCGTCGTCCAACTCTATTAACTTACCGTCTTCTTACCGTCCAAGGCGATCCATTTATTTAAAACGTAAAGAATTTTTAATATTGATATGGTAATAACTAACGTAATAACTTTATATAGAAGGTCCCTTAAGGACTAAATAAATTAATCGACTTGGTATCACATGCATCTCACAACTTTTTGCGGTAGAAAACCAGAGCTGCGAGACTTGGAATTTTTTTAAAGGATGTTTTTGGTGGGATTTATATTACGCAGAGAGCTTGAAAGGATTAATAACTATCATTGAAACTGTAAAAGCCTTTACATGGCAGCAGAATGAAAAACACTTCCCGTCTCCATTAACACAGTAATTAAATTAATTTGCCGATGGCGAGTCTTTGTACAGTCTGCTTGATATTTAATGAAATGTACAGGTAATGAAACTTATTATCATGTAATTAATGTGTAGGAATTTTTCATAAACTTAGTGAAAGAGCAGAGGATTATTTGTCATAGAGGTTGTTAATATTAAACTGAGCTCGGTTTCGTTGGACTAAAAGGTATTTTGGTTTAATCTTTATGTTTGAATAAAGAAAAAATAACAAAATATGCCGTAGTGATATTATTTTTATCATGAGGAGTTAACTTGAGGTGTTTCAAGCTCTGCTAAATTACTTCTCAATATGTATGGAAGTATGAAGGAAGCCTATATTCACAAAAAGTGCAGTGCCAAGGGCTCTGATGTGCAGTAAAAATATCCGATCGCGGTCCATAAACATGTACATAAATTATTGTGCGTCGGTAACAAATTACAGCGGCATTGAAATTTTTACAAAACCTTGCCCGCCACCGCTTCGTATCGGCCTCGAATGTTAATGCTCTAACAATGTCCGTCTCACTGCGTTTTGTTTGTTAATAGGCTGCGCCTTACATCAGTCATTTTTAATGAAAGCATAATAGTGAAAATCTTATATTTGCTTTATGCTATTCCGTCAATCAAATAGGGTAACGCCCGAATACTGTAACGCGACTTAAAAATAAGTTGCGCTTAACTACGTTAATCCCGATGAAATGTACTGGCTATGTGGGCCATGCGCTGTTAAGAGCAACTTATTATTTGAATGGCGTTCCAGTATTCGGGCGTAAGTCTTCCACCTGAATAGTTTAGTTTTATTTGGTGTGAGTGTTGCAGTTACACACAAGGTTGGACATTTACATAAATATTGGCTACAAAGCTTTTTACTATGACATAGGGTTCACGGTTCAATATTTATTTGGACTTGGATGTGTATAAGAACTTCAAGCATTTGCTTTGATGTTTAAATTTTAATATATGCTGGGTTTAATATAAGAGTACCAGGCATTACGTCTTCTTAAATAATAACGTCAAACAAGGTATTCTTCATGTTAACTGGTAGTAAGCAAAGTATATTATTATCCTGCTATTCAGTTGAAACCATTTGTATGGCACATTGCTAGTTTCATATGAAAAGTATAGAGCAACTTTTCAAAAAAAAACTTCAAAGGTGTCAGCGGACACCCGGATGGAACGAAGTTCCTTTCGATTAATTAGTGAAGGAATTGTAATAAAATTGTATTTCTTAAGTTATAAAAACACAATTTTTTTTTATTATTAACAAATATAATGTAATATAAACTTAATCAGTAGGCTCAATTGTAGTAACAATTGGTAAATATAACATAGTCAAATCTAGGGTTGATGATTGACAGCAGGGTAACAAACTAAAATTGTAAATAATAAAAGTTATAAAAATAATACCTTTCATTATTAACAAATATAATGTTATATAAACTTAATCAGTAAGTTAAATTTTAGTAATAATTGGCAAAGATACGTAGTTAAATGAAGGGTTGATGATTGACAGCAGGATAACAAACTAAAATTGTAAATAATAATAAATTTATTAAGGAGGATCAAAAATCAATGTATTACGGTTATATTATGTAATTTTAATTAAATGTCACCACCAAAAGAATCATTTGGGTATCACCATCATTATGTTTTTTTTTCACATATTTATGCAATTTATGTTTCTTTTGTACCAATTTGATTTATGACATTTGATGAAAATTAGAAATAGTCGCAACGTTTCCCACTTAATTTTGGGCTTCAGCGTATTCTTAGTTTTTACTATAGCCTTTAACATATTAATATGTATTTGGATATTTTCTTGCCTCTATTAGAGTTAAATAAAATATATGACATCATTTTCAAATAAAGAAATAAAACACGATTGTCAAATGTATTAAAGTGTCGTGCCAACTTTTCGTGAGAATTATTTCCGTCTAGCCCCCTTCACACCGCGCGATAAGGAACTTAGTTCCAAAATGTATTGATAGAATTGTCTAACGGTGGGTCTAATGCTTATATGAAATCGATCAGTATAATTAAGTTATGTCCATATACTCGTATGTTTGGCCG
This sequence comes from Hyles vespertilio, assembly GCA_009982885.2. Lineage (NCBI taxonomy): Eukaryota > Metazoa > Arthropoda > Insecta > Lepidoptera > Sphingidae > Hyles > Hyles vespertilio. The sequence continues at coordinate 36,968,207 of CM042833.1, read as the reverse complement.
AACGAAAGTTTCGTTATTCTAAGAAGTAATTTGAAGAGTGTTTAAATATTTTTTTCATGTACTTATACTAATTTTATGTCTGTGCGTACCATTGAATCATTTCCATTTACTTGCTGGCTATTTTTTATTTTCTGGCGAAACTATGTCATTCATATTTATATAAGGTTATATAGTCTAACTAGTCATATTTTATATACTATATAGATCACAAATACGTAAGTGAAATGGTAAGAATTCAAACGCCCAAAGAGAGCGCAGAAAGAAATGTTTATAACACTTCATGTAAACTATTTCATATTGGTCAATAGGGCCACGTGTGAGATGCGGTAGATTGTTGTTATCGCATACCATAAAGCATACATATTATGATCATATTCGGTGATGCGGCTCGCATGCTGATCAGCTGTTGCAAATGAGCCAGTACAAACGCTTTCGGTAACCGCGCGGATGACTGATACACATAAAATGATTTCATTAATCGTGGATGTAATCTCAGTATATTTCCTGAATGGTTTTCTTAATGACGCGCTTGCGCATTGCGTCCTGTGTTTATAAACATATCGAAGACGAGATGACGCTGCGGGGTAGGCAGCCGCCCCGATGCCCAATAATTCTGGGCTTAATCCCAGTTATCAGCAATTCTTATGAGACAAGTCGGCCTATCCACTAATGGCACAGGTTTCCATGGACCTCCGCCTACATAAACACACAAAAAACAACTCAAAAACCAGTCTATAAGATATAATTTACAATGATATCCGATAGAAACGTGTTTGATTAGATGCTAACACTTACCAAATGTAGCGCGATTGATTTTAAACCTTAATTTAATGCGGTAGAGTGTTTGTTGGCTCGGCGTTAGGTGTCTAACTGCTATACGCGGTTCAGCGACCCGAGAAAAGGTTTGCTTCCTGAGCCAACCGCGTTCAAAGAATTAGTGTTGTCCCGTTGCTAAATAATTCGCGAATGAGTATCGAACAATCACGCTTAGAATGTATAATCGATGAATCTGAGCCTTTGGAGTTTTTTTTTGTATTCCTAATAAGAGGCTTTATTAATGTGCCCAAAATATATGCTCAAATGTCAATGGGTCCTTAATGCTCAGTAGACGAAGACAGCTTTAGTGTATGTGAGGCCATGGATTCGATCTCCAAAGTGTAATAATGGACGTTATGTGAACGTTAAATAATTTTTTAACAAATTATCTTTGTATTTTCGGTATGTGTATATTTTTCTGAAGTGGTAGAGTTACGCTGTTTTCAGTAATGACTCACTGAATGACGCGGCGTGAGTTACGGTCTCTCGATGTGCGGAAAGCCAGTGGTCCGGATGGGAAATGTGAATGGTTTCAGGGTCGCCAGCTCGTTTAACAGGATTTCGGCGGAAGGTGGAGGTTCCTTAATTCTAGTTCGTGATCATATCACATTTAGGGAAAGAAAGGATATCTCTTGCCTCTCTGTTGAACGAGTGTGTGAGGTCGCATGTGCGGAAACAAATTCCTATGTCATATTATGTGTCTATAGACCTCCTTCATCAAATATTTCGCTATTTTTATCAACAATGGAGGATATTTTAAACAAAATTAAAAGTAATAAAAAAGTTCTAGTCTGTGGGGATTTTAATATTAATTTACTAGTTGATTCGGTTGATAAGTGTAGGTTTGTGTCTTTATTCGGCTCATTTAATCTTACATATTTGTTCTCGGAGCCTACTAGAATTACGCCTGAAACTTCGAGTTGTATTGACAATATCATAACAAACTTCGAAGTACTTGAAAAAGGTATAAAGATAGGGGTTAGATCTGACCATAAATGCCAATTAGTGAAATTAGAACATGCTGTAGACAAAACCAGTAGATTAATAACTTTTAGGCGGTTATCTAAGAAAATCCTAGGTCAATTTAACAGTAATGTACAATCAAAAATAGATACTTTTACACTTGATGGCAGTCCAAACGACATGTACTCGTCATTATTTAAAATTATACGTAAAGAGTTAGACCAAGTATGTAAAATTAAAACTATTAAAATTAACTCTAAAATAAAATGTAGTGCTTGGGCCACAAAAGGCATTAGACGTAGTAGGGAAATCTTGTATGAGTTATATGACAAAAGGTCCTATACACCTGATGTCAACTTTAAAAAATATGTCGGATTATATTCAAAATTATTTAAAAAAGTATGTATGCAGGCTAAATTTAATTATATAAGTGAAAAGCTTAGATTGTCAGATAATAAAATAAAAACAACCTGGCAAATTTATTAATACTGAAACTGGGAAAAATAAAAAAAAATGACAACAAAATTGCTCTCTGCATAAATGACGACCTTATTTCAGATAAATCCACTATTGCCAATTATGTTGATAATTTTTTCACTAACATACCATTAGTCTTAACCAAACATTTAGATTCATCTGTAGATTTAGCGCCTAGCGGAATCTTTTTTAAAGGAAAATGTTCCTGGAAATGTGCCTAAGTTTAACTTTCACAAGGTAACCAGTTGTCAACTAATAAAGGCTTTCAAGCAAATTAAAATAAAAACTACAGAAGATATATGGGGACTGTCTGTTAAAGCTATAGAAGCTATTATTGTTAACATTGCACCGTTATTAGCTACTATTTTTAATTCCTGCCTAAGTGACGGTATCTTTCCCGACTTAATGAAAATTAGTAAAGTTGTACCCATTTTTAAGTCAGGATGTTCGAACAATCCGTCGAATTATAGACCCATTTCTATACTACCGGCTCTTAGCAAAATCTTCGAAAAGCTTTTGCTTAATCAAATGCTAGCACATTTTGATGAAAATAAGCTAATACATAGGATTCAATTTGGTGTCACAAAGGGTCGCTCAACTCAAGATGCCGGGACATCGCTAATCACGTCGGTTTTAGAAGCCTGGGAGGCATCTCAAGATGCTCTAGGAGTTTTTTGTGATCTTTCCAAGGCTTTCGACTGTGTTGACCACCAAACACTTATTATGAAGCTAAGGTACTACGGAATCAGTGATACGTCACTTGATCTCGTAATGTCTTTGTCGGGTCGTGAACAAAAGGTTTCTTTGGACGGGCTCACTTCGGTAGGATCAAAAGTTAAAATTGGGGTTCCGCAGGGCTCCATTCTGGGCCCCTTTTTATTCTTAGTCTACATAAATGATCTTCCTTGCATGGTTCAGAAGTGGTCAGACATAGTTTTATTCGCTGACGACACCTCTATAATATTTAAAGTTAATCGGAAAGACGATAATCTAGATACACCTAACAATATTCTTAATTTAATTTCGGATTGGTTTTCTGCTAATAATCTATTAAATGCTAGTAAGACTAAATGCGTCCGTTTTGTTTTACCGAACGTGGCAAGCGTAAACACGCGTATCGAATTAAATTCAGAAATTCTAAATCTAGCTAATTCCACAATTTTTTTAGGGATCACTCTAGATAAAAAATTACAATGGGGTCCACAAATTGAGAGATTATCAGCTAAACTTAGCAGCGCAGCGTTCGCAGTCCGAAAAATAAGACAACTAACTGACGTTGCAACGGCTAGATTGGTATATTTTGCTTATTTTCATAGTATAATGTCATACGGCATTATTTTATGGGGATCAGCGGCTGATATCGAATCCATATTCATATTACAAAAAAGAGCAGTCCGTGCTATTTATAATCTAGGGAGCCGCGATTTTTTGCGATCTGTTTTTAAGGAAAGCAATATACTAACCGTGTCATCTGAATACATCTTTCAAAATATAATGCACGTTCATAAAAATATTAACAAGTTTTATAAGGTCAGTGACACCCACACTATTAATACGCGGAATAAAAATAAACTAGCAATACCCTCGTTTAGACTAGAAAAGTCAAAAAAATCTTTCTTGGGTAGCTGTATTAAATTTTATAATAAGCTTCCCAATTGGATAATACAGCTACCGGACAAACTATTTAGGACTCATATCAAAAACAAACTTATGACTAGGGGTTATTATAATATTAAGGAATATATTGAGGATAAAAAAGCCTGGGATTCGGTGTTCTCTTGCACATTGCGACCTCCTGGGGCCCTGAACTATTCGCTTAATTCACCACCTAACCTAATTTAAGTAATTAAAAATATCTAAAATTGTGAACTCAAAAATTAACCAATATACAATCAAATAAATCAATTAATTTATATGACGACCGATCGAAAAAAACATATAAAAATAATAATTAATATGGCAAATCTTTGTAAGACAAGTCACAAATACTTATTTTAGTAAATTGACCAAAACCAAGCCTACTGAGTTTGACTCGCTGGATCTACTCAGAAATGGGTCGCGCCGCGTAGTATCCAGTGGTAAAGTAAAGCCCGCTGAGTTTGTTCGCCGGGTCTTCTCAGTCAGGGCCGCGTTGGATCCGGCAGTAAGCCTAAACATACGGGACGTATCGGAAATACTTATGGTCGTTGTCTTAAGTTGGACCCAAAACAAGCCCACTGAGTCTTAGTCGCTGGATATACTCAGGACTGGGTCGCGTCGCGTAGTTCCAGTGGTAGTGTAAGCCCACTGAGTTTGTTTCGCCGGGTTTTCTCAGGAAGGGCCGCATTGGATCCGGTGGTAACTATAAACCGCTACGCACCGTTGTAATATTTATGGTCCACAAATAATATAATTTAATTTGACTAACGTAAATAATGTATTTCTTTGACAAATAAATTACTATAAAGTAAAAACTAATACTTTAAATAAAATATGAATAAAAACTAAATAAATAAATAAAACTATACTACTATACTACTATATGGCCTATATGGCCTAACCACTCTCAATCGTATCCTCGATTGTAGAGTAGGCCCGTGCCCTGCAGTGGGACGTATATGGGCTGATACAATTATAAATAAAAATTTAATTTATTTAAAAATAAATAAAATTTATAAATAAATTGATAAAAGCAAGAAATTAAAATAAGTAATACTAAGTTTAGGAAATATATTGTAAATAGAGATTAAGTTCTATGTGTATTGACTTGTCATAAGAGCTCCTTAATTGCCTACGTGATCAATAAATACATTTCATTTCATTTCATACCAGCGGTGGTTTTAAGGGCTTGTGCAGCCGAGTTGTCTCCAGCACTGACTCGCCTCTACCGAGCGTCCTACCGCACAGGTGTTGTGCTGGAATCTTGGAGGGAGGCCAATGTGCAACCGATCCCCAAAAAGGGTGATCGGTCGGACCCTACCAATTACCGCCCTATCGCTATCACCTCAGTGATGTGTAAGGTCATGGAGCGGATCATAAACGCTCAATTGGTCCGCTACCTGACATTGCCAAGGCGTTTGATAGGGTCTGGCACCGTGGTCTTCTGTCCAAGCTTCCGGCATACGGTCTACTCGGCAGCCTGTGTTCGTGGATTTCCGGCTTTCTGCATAGGCGTAGAATACGTGTAGTCGTCGACGGACACGCTTCGGCGCTCATGTCGGTAAATGCCGGAGTTCCTCAGGGCTCGGTGCTGTCGCCCACCTTGTTTATTCTGCATATCAATGACATGTTGTCGCTTGGCAACATTCATTGCTATGCAGATGACAGCACGGTTCATGGGCGATACCACTGCGGGCCTCCAGGTTGCCGAGTCGAAACTGTGAAGGGACGCGAAGATCTTGTCATTGAACTCCGGACCTTGGATCTCATTTCTACATGGGGTTCCAGGAATATGGTTGAGTTCAATGCCAAGAAAACCCAACGTGCAAAAAATCCCCGTTCTCTCCCCTCCCATTCTTCAGGGTGCTCCCCTCTCAATGCGGAATGACCTAAGTATCCTTGGTGTGGATATCCGCTGTGATCTCAATCCAAGGAATCACATCGAGGGCGTAATAACTGCCACATCACGCAGGGTTGGAGTCCTGAACAGGGTGCGTCGGTTTTTCACTCCCGGTCAGCTTTGTCGTTTATATAAAGCGCAGGTCCGGCCGGGTATGGAGTACTGCTCGCACCTCTGGGATGGATCCGCCCAGTACCTGCTCGATGCCTTGGATGGATTGCAGTGGCGGGCCATCCGCATTGTGAATGATGCAGACGTTACGAGCAACTTAGAGTCGCTACAACTCCGGAGAGATGTCGCCTCTCTAAGCGTGTTCCACCACCTGTATCACGGTGAGTGCTCTGAAGAATTGTTCAACTTGATCCCCTCCTCTCCATTCCTAACCAGAACCACGCGTGCTGGCTTGCGAAACCATAGCTTGACGGTCCACACCATCCCGGCGCGAACCAAACGGTTCTCGAACTCGTTTTTGTGCCGCACCGTCAGGCTGTGGAATTGTTTGCCGTCTCACAATCCTCCTTCCTACAATCCTGGGTCCTTCCGCCGTGGTGTGAAGAGGCACCTTAGCAGGCCGGCATAATTGTTTCCATTGGCATGGGACTGCCGTCCGATGCCAATGGATACTCTGCCTGGGCGGCATTGGCACTTACCATCAGGTGCAATGCCGCCATTATGCCAGGCCACCATATTAAAAAAAAAAAAACACTATGAATTGACAGGCTCGTACAGGACCATCATTATTCCACAGTAGATCAGTGTCAATTTATATATGGCTGTCGCGCTTCCTTCGATGAGTGAGATTGCCGAATGCTCAATATCCCTATCGTCTTTCCATCCTTTTACGTTAGTGCTCGCCTCCCAATTTGACGGGCCGGCAATACATCCATGATCACAGCCGCGAAATAAATTTTATGATATCACTGTTAAAAGAAAAGGATCCGTTTGTTACCTTCGTTTAATTTTAGAAAGGAATTTTTCCTTTCTTGTACATATTAAGAACATCGGGGAAAAGTCGAAAAGGAACTTTTTTGCTTTGACAAGAATATCAAAATCAACGTGGGGGTTATCTTTCAATACATTAAAATTCATCTATGGAGCAACTTACTTAGGATGTATTTGTTATGGATCTCCCGTATGGGCTAATAGAGCTACTATCGGTGCTGTGCGAAGAAAACTGCTCCAGAGCCAACGTTTGGCGTTGATATTCTTGTGCAAGGCATATAGAACTGTTAGTACCGAAGCTTTATCTGTCCTAGCGGGTGTACTTCCAGTCGACCTGGAGGTGCAACGTCGCACCGCCATGTATTACTCTAATAGGGAGAATATGGATAAAATAGGTTCCATTTAAATGTAATAATGATTAGATCCGTGTTGCTTTACAGCTGGCTTCTCCGGCTGTAAAAGTCTTTTTGCGAGGTTATTTACCTCCTCAGTTCAATGTTTTGTCACCCGCTTTGCAAGCAGGGAAGTGGACAATAATTTATTTCCAACTCCTCCTATTAATTTAACTTTCTGATTAATTTCGTTGCGGGTTAAAGACAAGTTAGACATTCCCGGAGACTCGGCTCGCTTCGATGCTCGGTATCATTAGTTTGCGTGTTGATCCTGGCTCACGGGAGTTACAGTGGTGGGTGTGAGGGCGGCCAGTCTCCAGAATACATCCATGATCCAAGTGTTGTGGATGTTTATGGGGCGGCTGTGATCACTTTCTATAAGATAATCTATTTGCTCGTTTACCGACACAATGCCATAAAATAATTTTATATACTGATACTAGACATATTCATTTAATTTAGCTGCTGTAAATCATATATTGTGGAGACTGTCCCACCCTCACACCCACCACTGTAACTCCTGTGAGCCAGGATCAACAGTGGCACGCAATGTAATGACACCGAGCATTGAAGCTCGGCGATTAAATCATATATTATAAGCTTCCATGAAATGTAATTCCATGTATGTACGAAGTATGAATTTCGCTGTAAATATTGTCGGCCAATTTTTCTCTATTCCGCCAGTTCTCGCCGGAAAAAATTGCGGGGCCGAGTACCTGTTGCGCGGAAACATCATTTTGAGAAACAACTGTTTATTGGAAAATTTAAATATTGCTTGAATTTAGGATGGGGTCACCCAAAAATGCAATACTGTTGTATGGGGATAAAGTTTAAGTAGCCTTCTTAAGGAGGGAGACATTTTTAAATATTTGGTATCTTGTCTTCTTTTACTATTAATTTGAAAGTTTCATTGACCTTTTTTTTGTTTTTCAATAGGAAAAGCTATTAAGTTCCTCTTTCGGTACCCCGGAGAAGGCCGAAAGAGGTATGTCAGTGTCTCTGACCTTCCAGTCCGGCACAAACGCGAATTTCATTGACCCGCGAATTCCACTCGTTGACTACGTAAGGTCCTCTGGTTGACCACGCGATGACTACTCGTCCACCACGTGAGGTCAACTCGTTGGCCACAACAATGCGGTTGGAAACAACGCGGCGTTCACCCGTGGACCACATGCCAATAACGAGTAAAGGCAAGCGGCGAGGTGGTGAGGGTCGGATGCCGAAAGGTGTCCAATGACCTGTGACCTTAAATCCTGACAAATATTGTAACGTTTACAATATTAATCGGTGACACCGCCACCCTAAACCTAATATGAAATTACTGCATTGCGAATGATTAATATTTTTTCAATGTTTTTAATGATTTATTTTACTACGCTACCAGTATGACATAATAATGTGTGGATGCTTTAAAGATATTCCTACGTATAATTATCGGTGCGCGCTTATCTGACATTTACTACTCATTTATTAACTCAATGCAAGGGAATAAATTGAGGTTTTTGAAGCTGCTTTGTCGGCTAATGTGACGCGCCGCCACAATGGCTATCCTGAGCATGGGCGACTGTTTGCCGTAATACAATGTTTATTTGTCGTAGTAAAAAAGTACGAATATTTGGATTATGCCTTCATGTTCTATGATTACAGTAATTATTTATATAAAATATGCTATATTTTCGGTGAATACTAAAGAATTATAAACCAAAGGGTCTAGGGAGCTATTAATTTTAATTGCCGTAAAGATTAAGAAACAAATATTTTATGCGTGGTGGCCTGTTGGTAAACGGACTAGACGCGGCTGCCAACATGTTCACGGTGGTCGCGGGTTCGAATCCCAGGGCACACCTCTGACTTTTCGGAGTCATGTGTGTATTGATAGTCCACTAATATCACCACGCACTAAAACGGTCAAGGAAAACATTGCGAGGAAACCTGCATACCATAGCGATTTATAAGAGTTTCTATGGTATGTAAGTCCGCCAACCCGCACTAGGCCAGCGTGGTGGACTATATGGCCTAACCACTCTCAATCGTATTCTCGATTGTAGAGTAGGCCCGTGCCCTGCAGTGGGACGTATATGGGCTGATACAGAATTTTATGAGATCCATTTAAGCTACGATGAGTGTGTTTTTATTCTTAATTGCAATGAAATCTAAAAGAAACCTTTTATTATAATAACTATACTAACTAGAATCAACTGACTTAATTAATCAAAGTACAATAATATGGTTCATCCAACCAATATGTACACTATCACATCACTATACGTCTTGTAATATAGCAATATTTTTTTTCGCGTATCGATATTATCCTTAATCGTATCTGAATCGATCATTCGTACAGCAAGGCGCCACTAGTTGGCACCCGGGATCTTATGCTCCTAGTAGTCTGTCACTAGTCACATACTGGAGGTAGGTCTCCCATATGCGAGACGCGGCCTGGGTAGGTACCAACGCATTGTTTATTTCTCCCGTTAAACAGCAGTGTAAATGCACTGTTGTGTTTCGGATTGAAGGACATTGTAGCCAGAGTAACTACTGGACATATTGAGACTTAACATCATATATCTCAGGATAACGAGCGCAGTGGAATTACAAGCATTGCTTTGTAATTCAAGGTGTTGTTTGGTTCTGATACTGTTTATGAGCGGTCGTATTCATTGTAATAAAATAATAGTGACTACTAACCATAAAATAGACAGTAATGCCGTGATTAACTATTGAACATGATGTATGTAATATAAATATTGTTCTTTCATTGCATTGCCGGGGTGTCCGTCAATTTGTCCTGCCTTAAGGTTATAGGAAGTGGAAGGAAGTGTTTTGTTGTGGAAATAAATAGGAGAAACTAAAGTCCAACTTGAGTTTGCATGGGTATAGATAATGATGTTTCTTCATTCGTAAGTGTAGTATGCAGCTGCAAAGATACTTTTTGTCATGATTTCATGTCTCAGCTTAACGCGGATGGGTGGTAAAGTTAACGCGTTGTTAATTCGCTACTGGCTCCATTTAAAGCTGAAGAATGTCTCCCGCCCGCGAATGAGCCTAGATCTATAGTGGCACGCATTTGTATGTGTAACTTGTGTAATGTGTAACTTGACTTTAACCTGCAACGAAATCAATAATAAGTTAAAAAAGTAGAACCTAGATTTTTTTCTCCACTTCCCTCTGTACAACAGCGTATGATAAAAAATGATCTTACAAGGTAAATAATAGCCTCAGATAATAAGTTTTATAGCTAGAGAAGCCAGCTGTAAGGCACCACGGATCTAATTATTGTAATATTTAATGGGTATTATGTGCACTGTTATACTTGATATCAGTAAGTATGGCAAAAGCCACAGGCAAAAAAGGACCGGAATAATGTTTATATCCGCTAGATCCAAGAAGTATAGTTTTCAAGAAGAAACTAAAAGGACTAGAATCTAATAAATATTCGGCAATATCATAATAGACTCACATAATTTTTCCGCATTTTATTTATCTTTATTGGTTTCGAAAATAGGTCGTATACACCATGACCACAGGAGGATTCAGCACATAATTTTATAACAGGGTGCCTTACCATCGTCAATCGTTTCAGGAAATTATCGATCCCGAAAATTTTCGAACCGGAAAACTCGAACAAAGAGGGTTGCCCGTCCCAGGAATCGAGGCCACGATCTCAGTATTCACAGCTCGTGTGCGCCTGCCGCTACACCAGTGAAGCGCAATCCGCTTAAAGGTAAACTCTTTGAATGTAAAACAGAAACACAAGATGGCAACTTGCAGATACGATTTCAGACCGTACCTTGTATCAGCACGCTAATGAACTTATTTAAAAAGCAAAATGTTGAATTACACTGCTAATTGCCATAGTGCGCGGATTAAATGGATCGGAAGCTTGAAGCTACCATTTACAAACACAAGCAAACTAGAAATCAGTGGTCTATTACGTGCAAACACGTTTCGTAGCGTGAAAATACTAAATGGCCATCGAATAAATATGTCAATGTGTCAGTTGAGCTACCACAAACGATAACATAAATGTTGTTTTGAAAAATGCTTTATTAAACAAATTGCTTTCAAGAACTGTGAATAGATTGTGTTTATGTGATTACTTGTGAACGTTGTTGCAACTAAATAAACAATTGTCACTACAGCAGAAGCACTAGGCTGTAGTTACACGACATTAGATTTGTGTTATGTGTTGTTGAACTGTGAAGTAGTCAGGGTAGACTGTGTCCGTTCCTATGTGTCTAATGGTATACGCGCTAATATGTAGAAAACTAACGTTTGCGGCAACGGAGAAAGAGAATGTAATTAATATTTAATAAATATAGAACTAGAAGAACTAGAAGTTCGATGCATCGTCTAGTGACGAGCACAGATACTTTGAATAGTGTCGAAAGAAGTGACATATTAGCTTATCCTCCAATTAGGAATTTCATATTGATAATGATGTTTTAGACTGCATTAATTATCCATAAATCAACTATTAATATTTAGTTATAGAAACACAGGGTAAATGGCTTTCGATATGCTTTGTTAGGGTACACACTGGGGACTGTCTGATTATATGCCTACTTAACTTGCTTGAAGCAGGCTTCCCAAAGCAAGCTTCAATCATATATGGCAGTTTGAAGTGACAAGCTAACAGAAGGGAAGAATATTAAAAACCCCGTATTTTTATCAGGGACGGAAGGAGGAAATAGTAATTTGGCTGTTGACATCTTTTATTTTGACAGTGCAATGTCCTAACTCCTAATGCCATGGCTTGCCACCACTCACATCATTTTTCCGCATTTTATTTATCTTTATTGGTTTCGAAAATAGGTCGTATACACCATGATCACAGGAGGATTCACCACATAATTTTATAACAGTGTGCCTTACCATCGTCAATCGTTTCAGGAAATTATCGATCCCGAAAATTTTCGAACCGGGCCGGACCGGACGTGTGTGCTTAAAAATTGCATCGCTTGCTGTGCTCTTTCGAATTCATCATCATCATTTTTGTCACTTCTAAAACCTTCCCAGGACTTCCACGAATATTTCAAGACCAAAATCAGCGATATCGGTTCGTGCGTTCTGGAGTTATAGCGCCAGGAAGGAAAACCCGACTTATTTTTATATTATAGATTACAAACTGCAAAAAATATAAAATATGTCATTTAAATTGCTCTCCACATAAGTGACGACCTAGTTTCAGCGAAATTTACTATTGCGAATTAATGATCTTGAAAATTTCATTAATAAATATATCTTTAGATTTAACTACTTTCCAGAATCATTAAATCATTAAATCAATAATTAAATCATTAAGATGGGTTCTAACTTGATAGAAAAATAACTGTATGAATTCAAAATAATATAAAATTAAAAAAAAACTGTAAATCATAAACTTAAATCGGAATTGAAAATTGTGGTCGCCATTTTGGACTTTTTTGTTATTGATCTGATTCATAAATAAGTAAAGAAATATAAATAAATAAATTGGTATCTGTGATTTGTTTAAGTTATTTATTTATTTTATTGTTAACACTTGTTGGATACAATTACATTTGTTCACTAATTCTTAAACTAGGTAAACCTGTCTTATAAGAAAGAATTAGTTGATATTTTATATTCCATAATAGAATTAGATTATTGTGACCACTATCCTGAATTATTTAGGTACTATCGTTCGGGCCCAGTCCAGTGTGGATGTGGCAACAAAATATTATTCAGCTTACTAAATATATTTCCCGCGTGCCGCGGACTATATTTCTCGTCCCATTTTATTCGGTTTATGTCCCGTCTCATTCAATCCCAAGATGAAAAACATGCAATCTTGTCTTCTCCTATCCCGTGCCACCTATTCGAATTTGGAATAGTACCAAATATTTACGTTAACACTACATTTTTCGGGATAAAAAGTAGCCTATATGTTTATCCAGGGTATCAGCTATCTTTATACCAAATTTCATCCACATCGGTCCGGCCGGTTTTCCGTGAAAGAGTAACAAACATCTATCCATTCAAACAAACTTTCACCTTTATAAAATTAGTAACTATTAATCCAATTGAATCATTTAGACGGATTCGCGGGCAAATGCTTTATATTATTAAAGCACCGTTCATGAAAACTACGTCTCTTTTTGGAACGAAGTTCCTTATCGCGCGTTTGGAAAGGGGGCTAGACGGAAAAAATTCTCACGAAAAGTTGGCACGACAATTTAAAACATTTGACAATCGTTTTTTATTTTTTTATTTCAAATGATGTCATACATTTTATTTAACTCTAATAGAGGCAATACAATATCCAAATACATATTAATATGTTAAAGGCTATAGTAAAAACTAAGAATACGCTGAAGCCCAAAATTAAGTGGGAAACGTTGCGACAATTTCTAATTTTCATCAAATGTCATAAATCAAATTGGTACAAAAGAAACATAAATTGCATAAATATGTGAAAAAAAACATAATGATGGTGATACCCAAATGATTCTTTTGATGGTGACATTTAATTAAAATTACATAATAAAACCGTAATACATTGATTTTTGATCCTCCTTAATAAATTTATTATTATACAATTTTAGTTTGTTATCCTGCTGTCAATCATCAACCCTTCATTTAACTATGTATCTTTGCCAATTATTACTAAAATTTAGCTTACTGATTAAGTTTATATAATATTTGTTAATAATGAAAGGTATTATTTTTATAACTTAAAAGAACTAACATTTTATTACAATTCCTTCACTAATTCATGGAAAAGAAACTTCGTTCCATTCCCTTGACACCTCTCAAGTTTTTTTTTGCACAGTTATTTGGAAGGACACACTAATAACACTTTTACTTGTTATGTTTAAGTAAAAAGAAACATTTTAAATTATATATTTGAATTGACATTGTGTTATTTTATAAATAAGGAGATTTTACAAATTTTTATTAAACATGGCATTACATTTGACATATTGAAATTCAAATAAAATTAATTTAATTTGTTTACTGTTTCTCGCGCGTTTGGTTTAATTTTTAGATTTTTTTAAACTTCCCATCATATCGAATACTTTATAGCTTTCGCGGTCAAAGGTGAACGACTAGAGCAAACTTTGTAAGGAACTTTGCCAAAATGTATCTGTTTATGTATGTATGTTTGTACCATTTGTGCCGTGAATCCGTGTATCGTCTCTTAATAGAACTGTTTAATTAGCCATTCTACACATTAAGATTTAATATTAAAACGTTATATTTTCTATGAAATAGTTAAAAATATTATACAATAAGAAAACTTAATAATTTAAATACAAGTATTGTTTTATACGAGTATAATGTTATGTAGTTTATTTATTGCTATGTGTATTTACTTGCCATAAGAGGAATTTAAGGAAGCCTATATGACATTTCATTCCATACCACATTTGTCTGTACAAACTGTCTGTGTTTGTGGGTACAAACTTTGAGATTTTTCTCTCTCAACACCCTGCATCCAAACAAACATATCTAAATCACATAAAAACTAGTACCAGTAGAAATGAAATCAGAAAATGGTATAGTTTTAGGGCTGTCATTGATATTGCCGGTAATTATCATGAGTTAACGGTCCGCTGAGCCGGCGACTTAGGGTGTTCAGACGTTGAATTTAAAAATGGGAAATTTGTAATTCTTATAGGACGGCAGAGACGCGGTGACGCTCGGCACACGCGGGATGTTCACGTTTTAAACGCTAATAATGCCTGCTGAATATTGCTTCAAAGATCTGTCAAGCTTTAGTATTTTAGCTGAATATAACAAGGCATTGAATATGGATATTTGTGTTCGCGGCCTGGTTGGTTAAAATGTTGGCTGTAATGATATGCTGTTGGTTCAAATAAATAAGTGCTTGCGTGATTTGTACAAATATTAGCTTCTCATCTCGTTGTTGCGAGACCGAAAAGTCTCTTGTGCTGTCCGATATCTATGGCACAATGCTCGTATATAACATACTATGTACTTACAAAAGTCAGCATGTACAACATATATTACACTTACAGAGCGTCATACTGCAGTTTAGTGTGCTATTCGTGCGTATTACCATCTATTAGAGTCGGTATTCAATCTCACAGCACCCATATTTAAAACATATATTGGATCACGAACAATTTAGTCTCAATCACAGCGTGATGCACCAGTGAATGAAACATTCGTATTATTCCCAAATTCAGTTCTGGTTATTATTATTACTTTTATTCTCGCCACGCATATATAAAAAACTCGCGAGATTACCTTGGATCAATTCAGATCGCAATAGCCAAAGCACATGTTAAAATGCAGCACATATACATAATATGTAGTTATTTCATCTACCATTGTTCGTTATTCATTTTGCGGGATGCATTGACTTAATCGTAGAATCGTAAGTGAGTTTGTCATATCGGGAGAAGGATGTAAAAATAGAATTTGCAATTTATTTTCGAGTTCCAGACTGCGTATTCACGGCCGATGGTTATACGGTTTTTTACTTGACTAGAGTGTTTTTAGTTTCTTGACAAATGGTAAAAACAGACAGGTAATAAAATAATAATTATGGATGGTTTATTTGAACATGAATATCACACCATGCCGTACTTCGTTTTTTTTAAGGTACATAAGCTATGAGGACCTTAAGCATGGGAAGTGAAGTTAACAAAAGAAAGTCTTAAAAACCCGATAGTGCAAATCCTAAAGTAGCATTTGGCAAATAAGTGACAAATTTGCTGTTAATCCTTACAAATACATTTTCTAATAGTAAAAAATCCCTTTCTATCAATATTATTAATCCTATGAGTTATATTATTTTATGACTGACTTTTAATTGAAATCTTTTTTGTTCATGACTGATCATGACTTTCATATTGGCATTGTTACGATGACGTTATGAAACTTGATGACATTACGATTATCACTTCATTATTTTAGTGGAAGTCTGCATCTTGGACTGTAAAAAGCGTGGTAATTGATTCGATTCCCAAGTCGAGAAATGTACTTTTTCTGAGTTTTCGGTTCGGTAAATCTCTTATTGTTCTCTTGCCTTGGTGGTGCATTTGTACAGCGGTAAGATTATAACGCTAGGGTCTCGGGTTCGAGTGCCGGGTCGTGTAACGTGATATTAAAATTTTTATATCGCGAATATTCGTATTAAATGTATTTTTACTCCTTTAAAAAGGTTCAATATCGGAATATGCGCAATTTTTCAATTACCTTGAATCTTTCAGATGTTTAAAAAGATTTGACCGAATTCCGACAAATATTTGACAAAAAAATTATGTGAATAAATATGTGTATAAAATATAGTTTTCGTAGTCCAGACATACCAAGGTTATAGTTATAAGTCAATTATTCTTGTTTTTATAAGGGGTTTTCCGTGATGATTTCTTAGGTTTACGCGAATGTTACTCATTGAAATAAAACTATTATTTACGGATTTTATCGCGGATTTGGTTTAATTTTTACTTTTTTGACTTCCCGACGTTTCGATTACTTTACAGCTTTCGTGGTCACGGGGCGGACTGAGATATTAGTCATCCGCTCAGTGACTGTTACAATACAACTACCCTTATTTTACAATTATTAAATTAAAAAGTTAATTTAAATAGTAAGTCTGTATTTGCGATCCGATCTACGCAGAAATAGCTTACAGTGTCTTGAGGTCTGGCAGTTGGTCTTTTGGGTTCCGATTTAATTAAATATAGTATTGGATCCCATGCTCTCGGTTGTCTTGCCATACATAAAAGGAGTCAGTCAAGATTGGCTATATCCTGAAGCAAGCTTCTATTAAAACCTACTTCAAGCCGCCCACGAAGATTAGTCAATTTCTACCACCGGTCAAGTGTCATATACCTTTGCAAGAACCGGGCGTATACAAAATAGAATGCGACTGTGGCCTCTCCTACATAGGACAAACAAAACGAAGCATAGGGACCCACGTAAAAGGACACATAGCTGACGTCAAATATCGACGCTCAACGAAGTCTGGAGTTGCTGAACATATAGAAGAAGGCATTACCTTCGCTTTGACCAGCCCCAAGTCCTCGCTAAAGAACACCGTTTCCTGCCCAGGATGTTTCGCGAGGCTATTGAAATTAAAAAACATTCACATTTCAATAGAGAAGAAGGCTTGAAGCTTGCACAAGCATGGGATTCAATACTATATTTAATTAAATCGGAAACCTGGTGGTAGGTCTCTCATATGCAAGAGGTTATCTGGGTAGGTACCACCGCAATGTTTATTTCTCCCGTGAAATAGCAGTGTAAATTCACTGCTGTGTTTCGGATTGAAGGACATTGTAGCCAGAGTAACTACTGGACATATTGAGACTTAACATCTTATGTCTCAGGATGGCGAGCGCAGTGAATTATGCTACTGTTTATGAGCGGTCGTATCGTTTAACATCAGGCGAACGGCTTGCTTGTCTCGCCATTCATTGAAATAAAAAATAAAACCAAAAGACCAACTGCCAGACCTCAATACACTTTGAGCTCCTTCTGCGTAGATCGGATCGCAATTACAGACTAACTATTAGAATTAACTTTTTAGTTTAATTATTGTAAAATAAGGGTAGTTGAATTGTAACAGTCACAGAGCGGATGACTAATACCTCATTCCGCCCCGAGACCACGAAAGCTGTAAAGTAATCGAAACGTCGGGAACTCAAAAATGTAGAAATTAAACCAAATCCGCGATAAAAATCCGTGTTTACAAAGGCTGTGGGCGTGACTTGTAAAATGTTTAAGTACAATGGGTTAGTTTAATTTATTGCAGTGAATGCCAGTTTTAATAAATAATAAATACTCTTAATAGTCACACATGGTCCCTAGCTCACAAAAGATATATAGTATTACTAGCGGCCCGGCCCAGCTTCGCCCGGGTACAAATAGATTTCTGTACAATAATATGTACGTATTATACATATAATCCTTCCTCTTGAATTACTCTATCTATTAAAAAAAAACCGCATCAAAATCCGTTGCGTTGTTCTAAAGATTTAAGCATACAAAGGGACATAGGGACATAGGGACAGAGAAAGCGACTTTGTTATATACTATGTAGCAGAGTTGGGCATTATTCGAATGAATCGTTATCTAGATAATTATTCGAATGAAAATTTATTCGCACCAAAATTATTCACGAATGAATCATTCGCGAATAATTTATTCGTGAATAATTTCCTCACGAATTATTTATTTATGATTTATTCGTTATTCTGAATAATGTTTTTGTTGCCCATTTTTCATAGTGTCTTGGTCTAAGAACGAAAACATACAATGGGCTTCTTTGGGACTAATTTCAGAATAAGCGAAGGTTAGAACTATTAACAGAAAAATACATTAAAAATTATGCCATTGTCTTTTTAAGGGATGAAAAAATAAGAAATCCACAACATTTTAAACTTATCTTTTTAACAGTTTGACAATGAAACATTTTTTTATTGCTTTGTATTGCAAAACGAACATTGACCGAAACATTGATTGACGATGTTAAATCGCAATATGTCCAGTAGTTACTCCGCTAATGTATGGCTGCTTTATACTTATTTTAGTTTAGGATTTTACTGTTCCCATGTTCCTCCGCCACAGTGTGTAATCAGCAGAGTCCATTTATTAATTAACGTTACCAGAAAGAAATAAATTCAATCCAATAAAACAAATCATTCTCGAAGGTAACAAAAATATTCAATGAAACGTCAACTGTGTCATTTTGTTAGTCTATATGTATAAAAATATTGTAAACTTACCATTGATTAGTTGATATTATGAAAATATAATGTTATTGTTTGTCTGTTTTTATTTAAAAAGCCTTTTACGAATGATTAGTCAAAAACGATGTTATATTATTAACGAAATATACAGGTGAGTTTTTCAAGTGGGCGTGGATGGCCAAATCCGATACTATGAGGAATAGCGAAAAATGCTCATAGGACTTACGAGCCCGATTTTGATGAAAACTAAAACTGCATACTTAGATTTTTCATAAATCAATATGACTAGCTAGGAATCGAAACAAATGATTTGGAAAAAAAAAACACATGCTGTATTATTACATCATTCGATAATGTTGCTAATAGGGATCAAATTCTGGAAAGTAATGACACACGTCAAATTAAAGGAAAGATGTAATTTTAGGCAAAATTCAAATTTTTCTTCAGTTTCTTAGTACCTGACCTCCCTGCGTTGGTAGAGGAATTTTAGAACTTGTCGAAGGTAATATTGGCGCCGTAATGAATATTTGTTAATTTCATCTTTAATAATTAGGATGATGATTTGATTGAATCTTTTTTCTGTTTGTTATTGTCCGCTTAGCCCACGATGGGCATTACCCTTTGTATAATTATACCACACACTGTCAATGGCAAATATAAATTAGTGACAGAAACATTTTAATATTTCACTATAAACAATTCCCCACCAAGAATAACAGAAAAAAATAGTGTATGCAGTGTGTGTATACATGTCCAGTTGCGATTATTAGTTTTTTAAAGTCGTTTTCAAATAAAATATGTACCGATTTTAATATCAATTATTCACTCGTTTATTTTATTCTTATTCGAATAACGAATAAAAAAAGTTATTCGTTATTCGAATAATTTTGGTTCGAATAACCTACGTTATTCTTTATTCGAATTACGAATAAGAAAATTTATTTATTCGTTATTCGTCATTCGAATAAATTTTGCCCAACTCTGCTATGTAGTGATGTTGTTGCTATCAGAATCTATGAGATTATTTTTGGTCTCCCATTAGTATTTGTGTATTACGCATTTTGGTCCCCACGATAATCGATTTAACTGTAACAGATTATTTATTCAAATGATTTGACCTTGAAGAACTGAGCTGCGATATATTTTATTAATCAAGTAACTATTATTGTTGTTAAACTTACGAGGGAGTGATTGTTTTTTTTTTATTGCATTTGATGCCGTTCGCCTGATGGTAAGCGTTACGACCGCTCATGAACAGTGGCAAAACCAAACAACACCTTTGATCACAAATGCATTGTTTGGCATTCCACTGCGGTCGCTATCCTGAGATATAAGATGTTAAGTCTCAATATGTCTAGTAGTTACTCTGGCTACAATGTCCTTCACTCCGAAACACAACAGTGCATTTAAACAAAATTATTGATTGATTGTATCATATGTTCGTCGCATTGATCGTTTCTGTTATATTAGTGCAGACACTTCGAGTCCAGTTCACATTAGACACCTAATGTCGCAGTAGTAAGATTAATATTTATAGATATTGAAAACTTTATTGGTTTAAGTTTAACTATATTACTTCTCTTTATTTTGTTTTTATACTTTGTACTGTTTGGTCCCTTAGCTTGAATTAAAAAAAATATAGAACGACATCTATGAACAGCTGGATTTGATTCCCGAAAAACACTATAGCATTCTTAGCCGCTTGCAATGCTATACCAAATCCCAGTCGATGCATGTCAAGCGGAAGCTGTTCTCAGTGATGACTCAGCATGTGAATGGAGCATCTCGTTCGGCTTGGTACCACCGTCTCATAACTCACAAGAAATCAACGTGAAATGACGTGCCACGTTTCATTCGGTGAGTGAAATTACTCCATTCCTTTTCCCATTCTTTTTCCTTCCGGCTTCCCTGCCGATATAACGAGCTGGCAGCACATCAATGATCCAAGCCTTGTAGATGTTCATGGGCGGCAATCATCATATTTTATCAAGTGACCTGTTTGCTCCTATGCTATAAAAAATCTTTGTGTATAATTATATTCCTTAAAAATACTTCTCTATCATGTAAGCTCCGCCGTGGCGCAGTTGGTAAGACGCCGACTGTGAAATGAGAGGCCGCGCGTTCGTTCCCGCACCGCGACAAATATTTGTGAGGCCCACAAGTACGACACAACTCTATCGATCATAATGTGGCATTACGACTATGTATGTGACTGTTGAGTGTATTTTATTTAGTTTTCGAACAAAAAAGCACATCGTGATCCGTTCATTAATTTAGAAGACTGCCTTGGTGGTTCTGTTGTGCTACGTGTGACCGCATACCTGACGTCTCAGTTATGAACTGCAGGTCGGGCAAAGTGATTTTGGATTTTCCTATTTATTATCAGCTCAGCGTCAGAAATTTGTGCCCGATATGGGGATAGTCTAGTCTAGCCTCCACACCGTGGGATGAAGAATGTGAACGCGAAATGTGGGTGTCCTGGTTGCACCTCTGCCTGGGTTTATGTACATATAAACATAAACTTACGCCTCTCACCCAGGTTTTTTTTAACATGAAAATGTAGTTTAAAAGCTACGATTCCACAAATAGACTCATGTTAAACTTATAAAACGCTCCTCTTTTTGCGACATGGGTTAAAATAGTATATGAATTCATGGACCTTGACACTTAAGTACCAACTTTATATACCTAAGTCAAATTGTTTTTGTTCGCTTTTTCATGTCAAATGAGAACTTGATCTCATTTGTACCATCATGTGAAAATACCTATATTTATGAATAAATTATTTAAATTTGATTTTATTTGAGAAGACAGCACTAGATTTCATAATAAAGCAATAAAACTGCACCTTGAACGTGCCACGACTTAATAAACTGAATTTTTATACTTATCAGAGTAGACTTGAACTAAAAAAGAATATTATGTCATAGATGTCACAATCATCATTTTTTTTTATTTATAAATAGAAAAGTTTTTGGAACGAAGTTCCTTATCATGCGTTGCAAAAGGGGGCTAGACGGAAAAAATTAAAGCCAACAGTTGTAACGACACTTTAAAACATTTGATAATCGTTTTTTACAATTTTAGTTAGTTTTATCCTGCTGTCAATCATCAACCCTTCATTTGAATATGTATAATTTTCTATATGCCAATCCGCACTAGGCCAGCGTGGGGGACTATATGGCCTAACCACTCTCAATCGTACTGTCGATTGTAGAGGAGGCCCGTATATATACAGGGTATCTCAAGACTGCTACCGAAAACGAAGCCGGGTGGTAGTTTAAGCGACTTCAGACACAATGCAACAGAAAAAGTTGCAAAAAAAAGCGACTATTTTTTTTGGTTATTTTTTTCCTTTGACCATATTTGGGTGGTAAATACATTTTTTCCTAAAATAATAGTGTATATCCTTTTATTTATAAATAATCTAAGGTATAAAAGAGTTTTAATTATTATTTTAGCAAAAACTATGGATTTACCACCCAAAAATGACGATATTTAAAAAATCATAAAAAATAATTGTCGCGTTTCTTTGCGAAATTTTTAGTTGCATTGTGTTTGTAGTTACTAAAACTACCACCCGGCTTCGTTTTCGGTAGCAGTCTTGAGATATCCGGTATATATATGAATTGCTGTTCGTTAGTCTCGCTAAAACTCGAGAACGGCGGAACCGATTTTCCTAATTTTGATCATCAAATATTCGTGGAAGTCCAAGGAAGGTCCAAACGATGAGAAAAAATGGAAAAATTGCGAGGAATAGCCAATTTTTTAATTGTTCAAGCGTGATTCGACCAGCCAATATAGGATGGTCTTTGTTTGGTTGACGGGAGAGGTAAACGACTACGACATACGAAATATAATGGTTGTCTGTCAGAAATTGCCTTGTGCGATAAGACCACCAATTGTACTTTTTTTTTTCCTAGTTTGTATTGTTTCCTTTTGTATTTATTTATGGTGTACAATAAAGCTTATATAAATAAATAAATATAAATAAACGACGGTCAAGCTTCAACTACCAACCAACGTAAAATGATCTATCTTTCCATTGTCTTTCATTGACGGGTGACGAAATAGAACATAATTTAAAAAAATGTGTACATTGTGTATATAATATCTAGATACGGCGTCTTTCGCGTAATTTCTTAAATGTAAAATAAAATGATGTCCATATCTACAAAAATAGCCCATAGCTTTTTGAGAGTATTGCAACAGTTAAACAAGATATACTCTATCGAAGCGTTTTACCGGAGTACACCAAAATATATCTAATTATAATTTTTCGTTTTCTTAAAAAACATTGTTTTTTGAATTAATACCTTTAGATGCGTTGGGGGACAAATTTAAATTAAGCATTAGTATTGTTTTCAGACTCAAGAATAAAAGTATTGGTACGTTGATGCCGCATCTAGACATTATAATGAAACGATATGCAGTTTTATATTTTTAAATATTTGTTTTATTACTTACGTCATCTGGTAAGGCAGTATGAAGGTTTTATTAATTTGTATAGGTATAGTCTTCTCAAATCATCATCATCAGCCCATATAGATCCCATTGCAGGGCACGGGCCTACTCTACAATCGACAATACGATTGAGGGTGGTTAGGCCATATAGTCCACCACGCTGGCCTAGTGCGGCTTGGCGGACTTACAATTTTTTATAAATTGTTATGGTATGCAGGTTTCCTCACGATGTTTTCCTTCACCGTTTTAGTGCGTGGTGATTGACTATCAATACACACTTAACATCTTATATCTAGGATATAAGATGTTAAGTGTGTATTGATGAAATGTCAATGCGCAGTGAAATGCCAAGCATTGCTTTTTTGTCCCTCGTAATTACCCAGATGATTAAAAAAAAATGGTTTTCGACATCATTCCTGATAATGATCGCCTTTCGCCACTGATATTTTGTGACTTCCGTAGGTAATAGATGTATATTTCGTATTCACAACAATAGTCTTTTGAAGCGTTATTAACATTTTTAACGAAGTTACGGACACAGCTACTACTGCTAATATGTATTTAAACTGCAAGCAAAGAAAAGGTATATAATATAATATAAACATGGGTATTTCAATAGATTTATTATATTTTTTAACCATATCATTTAACATTTATCACTTAATATAATGGTCAATAATTATTATAATGTTACAAAATTATCAATTATATTAAATGTTATTTATATTTACATATATGGTTTAATTCAACCACAATCGACAATTACAATGTTACAGAATAATATTGAAATATTCTGAGCAATGAGCAACAAAACATCATATTAACAACTTAACTTGCCAATCCTGGTACTCCTCACTGCTCACTCTCAGAGCTTCCACTCAGTGTAACGACTCACGATTGAAATATGTCTCCTTTCTCAGACTTATGTTGCTACCGGCGAGGATAAGGTCCTTCCTCTGTCGTTGTCACTCGAAAAGTGACGAACCAAGTGAGACAACGCTTTATATTACCGATTCCCCACTACTTGTGAATCATACGATGGGTAGTTTTAATAAAAATTATAAAAATTGTTGCGGTATTTTGTGACAGTATTCTAACACGTGCGTATCGGGTGACGCAACCTGTACAGGAACGCGTAGTGTCTGTTCAGTGTCGAGAGTTCTGTCTTCACAAACCGAGTTATTATTATGTAACATATACGAAAAAAACGGCGGACTGACGAGTCTACATACTCAAAATATATTCAAAACGGATAAATGTAACAAAATTATGTGCTTACTGTATCGGTAATCAGATTTGGGGAATATACTTGGAAAATTTTCGTGAATTCCAAATGTGTGAATTACAGTACTTTATAATGTATCAAAGAAAATAAATAAACCTTTTTGCTACACGCTGTATTATTTGACAAATTCGAATTAAGTTTAGCCTTAGCCAATATTGAAAAAAAGCCGCTCCCGAAATTAGTCGATAGGTCTGTTTGAAAATATTCATGTTACGTAATTCCAGTGACTGAAAATGCTCATCGTGATAATGGACTCACCCTCTAGTATAACAATAATCAAGGTACAAAATAATCAGGGCCAACGTGGCACTGGTGGTTTATGAAGAGTCAACTCTGAAGCTAGCTAACAGACACTGTGCTGGATTCCCTTTTTAAGGGACCGTTTTTGGTACCAACAAAGACTAATTAAACGAGCCCGAGTAAGAAGTTGTCTCCTGGATTAAATGGGGTAAGTAGTACTAAGTACATAAATATTTTGTTATAATTTAGATAATTGATTTTCAACTATTAATTTCCCTAAACAAAACGGTTAAGGATTTAGTCCATTGAAATGTTACATGAGCTTTGCATTTTTTAGAGGACGCAATTTTATTTTTGGGATATGTTTGGGCGGTCAATAGAAGCTTAACCTCAAGTTTATGGGGTCGCCACCCTTGCCCCCCGGCCGCCATCTTGGAAAAAGAGGTGAAAACTCTTTTTTCGCATTATCTCGGAAACTATACGTCTTACGAAAAATTTGTAAAAACATAATTTGTAGCTAATTGTATTGCCTACAACTAAGTTTATATAACTTTTTGCCCTAAATTAAAAATTAAAGAAGTTATAAGCAAAAAGGTGAGTATATATTTATAAAAAAATTCTTTTTTTCTCTTTAACTTTTTATGAAAAATATCTCACTTTTTGCTATTTTTTTATTTATATTAACCTATTCTGTGCCACTGATGGGCAAAGGTCTCCCTCAACTCCTTCTACTTATCCCTATCAGTTGCTGATGCCATCCAAGTGCTGCTAAATTGGTCGAGATCGTCGCGCCACCTTTTCCGAAGCCTGCCGCGTGGCCTCTCGCCAGCCTTAGGCATCCATTGATTGGCAATCTTTGCCCACCTCTTCGGGCGCATCCGGGTGACTTGGCCCGCCTAATCCCAGTTTCGTTTATCTGATTTCTGTGGAACATTCTTGACTCTGGTTATGGAGCGCAGGGTGTTAGTGGGTACTCTGTCCATGCGTGTTACGCCTAGCATCCTGTGCTCCATAGCTTTTTGACAAACCTGGACTTGGACCTCTGAAGTTCGGTCAAAGACCAGGATTGAGCACTGTATGTGAGAATTGGTAAGATATAAGCCGAAGAGTCTACTTTTAAGAGAAACGGGAAGATTTCCCTTAAGAAATTTCTTCTTCACTTTTTTGCTTATAACTTCTTTAATTTTTAATTAAGGGAAAAAAATTAAATAAACATATTTGTAGGCAAAATAATTTGCTACAAATTATGTCCTTACAAATTTTTTGTAAGACGCATAGTTTCCGAATTATCGCGAAAAATGTGTTTTCACCCCTTTTTCCAAGATGGCGGCCGGGGGACAAGTGTGGCGACCCCACAAACTTGAGGTTAAGCTTCTATTGACCCCCCAAACATGTCCCAAAAATAAAATTTCGTCCTCTAAGAAATGCAAAATTCGGTCCTTAAATTGTAACATTTCAATGGACTAATTTTATTTATTATCGTAAAATAATATTTTCACAAAATAATTGGACGGATAACTACTAACTATCTAATATACAACACTCAGTGGCGTGCCTAGGGTTGTGGACTAGGGCAAGCCCAATATTTTTTTAGTAACAATATGTATTGGTTCAAGAGCAAAACGGTATTAAGAAAGAAGAACGTGTTCATCATGTGATAGGGGGCGAGCCTATGCGATGTAATTAAATAAAAACTCAACTTTGCGCCATCGAGGCAGTCCTAGACCTACCACACGATCTATATAAGATATCTTTATCACCGTTATGAAAAAATCTATTACAACAAGTTGTTTCGAAAAAACCTAATAGATGGCGCGATTTCCACGGCCATCTATTCAATATTGCCAAAATACTGAAGGGCCCATCATTAGTTTTAAATAGATGAATAAAACAAATGTGTAAGTTAAATTACTTTTGGGCATGCATACGTAACTTTATATTGTAATTATTTTGTAAATTAATAAACGGCACTACAATAGCACAAGTACGGCGTCGTGTTTAACTTCGCGGCCACAAATTATTGTTAATATATTCATGTTATGTTTTTGTGTATGCATGTGATTTTTTGATTCATCATGAGCTCTGAAAGGAAGCTAAGGAATATCTGAAAAACACTACGATTACTGTCTACGCGAGCATATTGTTTTGAAATCTCATCACATATTATGTATATGACGCTTATAGAGGTTTCTATACGCTGTTTACCGGAATTATGAAAATATATTAATGCATTCACATGTTTTTGTCAATTACTATAAAAGTTTCAGTTAAATTATTTAAATCACTATAGCCGGAACAATTCCAAAAATTTATGTACATCGTTGGAAAAAAATATACAACACCGACAGTATAACTTATTAGTATGAGAACATCCAGCAATCTATGTAGTTATGTGCACTGATCTATAAAATTGTATTCTATAGTTTTCACTACTTTCGAGAAATACCCAACAAATCAGGCGTAGGTTTTCGACCAGATACGAGTAGTTGTTTGTCTACGAAATGTAATGAATTTACCTTTTCCTCGCCGATCAACACTTGCACACACTTCAAACCATCACAAGGCACATTTTCACCCATTATTATACATAATAAATGTAAAATACTATAATGAAAAAAAAAACTAAACGTATATGTTCAGTTGTTACTGGTTAATCGTCCGCTCGAAAGACATAGTAATAAGCGTGAAGCTAGCCACAGGTCCTAAATTATGGACAATTCCAAATCTGGGGGCGCGGCCGAGCCCCCTCCAAGTCGAGCTATAGGCCGTAACATCCTTTTCTCGAAGCAATTCAGACCATTTTCAACCCCCTATAACTTCGTTGTGGCTAAAGCATGAAGCCTGAATTTTCAGTTACTAAGCAGGCATTGTGTAAAAACGGTATATTTAAAATTTCATTCAATTTGAACCAGTATTTTAAGAATTGTAGCATGTCAAACTTTCTTAATTTTGTCACTCACTGACTGACTGACCGATCATCAAATCAAAAGTTTTAAATAAATGGATCGACTTGGCCATCGCATGAAAACATAATGTATCGTACAATTTATACATAATGCTGCTGGCCAAGTCGATCCATTTATTTAAAACGTAAAGAATTTTTAGTATTGATATGGTAATAACTAACGTAATAACTTTATATAGAAGGTCCCTTAAGGACTAAATAAATAATCGACTTGGTATTACATGCATCTCACAACTTTTTGCGGTAGAAAACCTGAGCTGCGAGACATGGTTTTTTTTACAGGATGTTTTTGATGGGATTAAGTATTCTAATTCTAATATATTAATAAAAATATTTAAAACATCATAATACGGTTTCAAAAAATATCTATTTATTTTATATATTATGCAATATAACTTGTAGCAAAAGATAAATATTTTTCGATAAATTTGGATCTTAATATGACATGTCAAGTGCACAACTTCACTTCGCGAAGCCGGGCATTTTGCTTGGTACAAATTGCATAAAAAATAGCTATATGTATAGGTATGTAGTGTCATGGTAATAGCATTTCACCCAGAGGTGCGACTGAGAGGGCAATATACGCCAGAAGCCAGGTAGAAGCACACGAGAGAGAAAAAGATAGATAATACTTTGGTGTGTTCCATCTTTTTAAGACATTGCGTCACGCGATGATTTTGAATGAAATAATTTTATATTAGTTTTAGACCGCGGCGCTCGCTTAGGCGAGTTGCCGGGCGGGGCGCGGGTGCTCCGTCGCAGGCGCGAGGCTCCATTATGGCGCGGTAAATTTAAAAATGATAGACGTTTTGCATTAAACGAATATATTTTATTTAAAGTACTGATTTGTCTTTAGGATTGAGTATATGCGTATTAAGTAAGGCAAGCCGGGCTTTTGGGCTTGTATGGAAGTACCGCCACTGACAACAATGTTTATTATTATTTATTTATATTATTTTAACTTAGAAAACGTAGCTGCACAAACAACATTTAATGAATATCTACCGCGTGTGCTGAACATAGCGCCCGTAAAAAATATATTATCATCCTAAGCACTATAAAAACACATCGGAAACTCTCACTGTCGGGTGCGCGGGCGCAGGGGCGGCACAGGCTCGCGAAAGCTCCGTCGTGCGGCGGCTGCTGGCAGTATGCGGCCGGCCGCCGCGGCGCACGCACGTGTCGGACATGCCACTATGGACGTGTGGAGCGGGAGACTACCCGCCGACCCTTACCCCATCGGCTTTTACAAGGACAACTCTCCGCCGCGCATAAAGCAAGGTCTGTCACACAGCTTTTATAACATAACATTTAAATGAATCGCGGATATTAACTAGTAGCTAATTCAAATTACCTAAAAATTTATGCTAAGGGTAATTTGCAGAAAATAACTTTGACCATACGTTGTTGACGATTTTGAATATATTCAGCATCTCATTGCAGGATGGTTAACCAGAAAGTTATGGTAAAAGTTATGTGAAGCAACTTACTTAATCTTCCTATATCATATGTGGATATCATTGGGTGATAATTTTGAATTAATAGTGTTACTTGTTATGCGCCAAATGTCAATATAAATATAACAAAGTTATTCAATTTAAATTTCAACAGCGGATACCAGTTGACGACAATATATTTTTCATAAAAACAAATTATGATAATTTTATACGATCGTGAAATCAACGAAAACTGAAAATTTACAAGATTCGGACGGCGGTGGCTAGCCGCTTGTCGCTCGCTTATATAACGCGCCTTGTTTCGAACCTGTGACATAATTATAATTATAACATATTTTGGGAAGGGCCAAACAGAGAAGCTGTATGCATCATGTTAGCCGCATAATGATCAATGTGTCCAGAATTTTCTCATTTCTTGTCACCAAAACCATAAGCAGATATAAGATAAAAGTGAATATCAATTTGAGGCGAATTAAAAATTTTATGTTTTGTTAATTTTATATTTATGTTATTCGAAATTATGGGTTAAAATATGTTGAGCGAGTTCCTGTTTAGTTCTGAACGTATGGTGTGTATCAATGCTAATATATAAGGACACAACACATCATGAGTTGAAATCTCAGGACATATTAGTGTTCGTTGATGCTTTCATCTTGGTAACATAACATTGGTGTACAAATTAGATTATACTACAAATAATGTTGCAATGGTTGCACTCCAACAAAATCTTTGCTGAGCGTCTTACATTATAATGTTAATTTATTTTATCATGTAATAAGTTTGCATTAACTTTTTTCGTATGCTCTCAATTGGTTTTCTGTCTTACTCAGTCGCTACGTAATGCTGTGATATACGAGTACTATAAAAGTTATGAAACCGCTGAATGTACCTTACAGTGAAAGTACCGAACCGTTGAAAAAGTGTTGCACTATCAAACTGTTTGCAAATATTATTCTAGACATTATCGCAATGACTTACTACGAATATCTGTATCTGTCTGTATCAGCCCATATACGTCCCACTGCAGAGCACGGGCCTCCTCTACAATCGAGAGTACGATTGAGAGTGGTTAGGCCATATAGTCCACCACGCTGGCCTAGTGCGGGTTGGCGGACTTACATACCATAGAAATTTTATAAATCGCTATGGTATGCAGGTTTCCTCACGATGTTTTCCTTCACCGTTTTAGTGCGTGGTGATTGACTATCAATACACACATGACTCCGAAAAGTCAGAGGTGTGCCCTGGGATTCGAACCCGCGACCACCGTGAACATGTTGGCAGTCGCGTCTAGTCCGTTTACCAACAGGCCACCACGCACTTTACTACGAATATAGGTATAACTTATTTTTCTATAATATTATTTGCTATATCTTATCTACTGTGCTAAATATTTTGGTGTCATTATAACTTTATTCTTGTTGCCTGTAAATAACTCTCTTGTGTATTTGGTTTAGTCAATAAATAATAATGCTATGGCAAACGACGTTACACGCGTATCTATGCTTGCGCCGATGACAGTTCGCACGTCACGTTTGACAGATGTCAGAAATTGAATCAACCAATCAGCGCAACGGAGGCGTTGATTGGCATAGACAATACGATTTATACCGACTATTGAGCCATAGACCGCAACTATTAGAGGTGACATCCTCACAACGTCACATAACTTAGCAAAAGGGTGGGAAAGATCACGAAGCTCACTTGACCAAATATGTCCATAGTAGCCCATAAGTGCCTACTGCCTTTTTGTAACACCTAATATCTGAAGTATTGCATCCTAGATGATAGAAGGTAGTATTATTATCGCTCTAGTACTTTAGGCGGCTTTGTGCTTATATTTAAACTGTATACCTACATGATCTGCATTGTGGAGTTAACACTTTGCCATGTGATAAAGTTTTCGAATTTCTTCAAGATGCTTTCATCCACTGTCATCTCACACTCCGAGTTTAAACCCACGACCTCTATCTTGGAAGTTTGGTCATGTTAAAACTAGGATAGATATTATTCAGTTAAAAGAGACTTATTATTTTGCATTTTAAGGGCAAGTCCACGTACATATTATATGCTTATGAAACACATTCGTTCGCAATTAGGTCAATATGGTGCGCTGATGTTTGACATTCCTTCACATAATGTCGAGAGAAATCTGATCTGTAATAGCACACGAATACACAGATACTTTGTAGATAAAACGCCGTGAGACGACTTACACAGGATATACTTATCCCTGCGACTGCGAATTAAAACGAAGCCAGGTGGTAGGTTTAATCACTTCAAACACAATGCACCTAAAAAAAAATCTCTTGTCGTATTTGGGTAGTACATACACAGTTTTCCTAAAATAACAATGTACACTCTTTTATTCTGAACGATGTTAGGGTGTGCAAGTGTTTAGCTTAGTATGCATTTACCACCCAAAAACTATATATGAAAAGACTCAAAATATTTTTGTTTTGTGTTTGTAGCCACTAAAACTACCACCTGGCTTCGTTATCGGAAGCTGTCTTGATATACCCGGTATAAATTTATTTTAAACACAACTCATTTTAAAATATGATAAAAAGTTTTAGCCACAACAGTTCTAAACTATTACGATTAACTAATTATAACAGTCCCTCAATAAAATAAATAACTACACTTGATCCTCACTCTACGTTACCATACAAATCATTTGTCGCGGGCAAACAGAAACTACGAGACTTTTCGGCTTCAAAACATGGAAACCCAAAACTTACTATCAAGGCGCGTGATGATTGAAACTGAGAGCTTTTTTGCCGTTTAACCAACTGCGCTACGGAGGTGAAGTGTGGATTGTAGAGCCAGTAGTAGTATCATTAAGTTCTTAATTTTTTGTCTCATATTCACGAAACAAGCCATTTAACTTTTATTGAAATTAAATAAGTCAGTCCGTTATGGCATTTATTTTAAATGCTTTAGCGTATTAGTGCTTTTGAAATACCAATATTCAATTAAGCAATAAAGTAACAATAAATAAATAATACATATCTTTTAAAATAATTTATCATACCACTGCTCCGCAAAGCTCTCGCACCTCATCCTCCATATATAGCGTTGCAAAACGATTTTAGGCCACATAGGCTCGAATCATTTTTTGGTCTGCGCGATGCCATGATAAGTATAAAAATATGAAATTCAAAATATTTGACTGTGGTGAGATATTTTATAATGATATTTCAATAAAAAAATACATCTTGAATCTTGGCATAACTACCGTCACCGTGCGGTATTGGTGCGGGACGCTACATGTTACCAAAATTGATGAGCGATATCCCCATTAAAACTAGAAACGGTAATCGGCTCTCCATATGAATAATTATTTATCAAAATTGCATTTGCGGAATATCCATATACTGGGAACAAAAGTCCAACTTTCAATTACAACTAACATTCAAACACCGTTAGGTGTGCGTTTTGCAATTGCGGCAAGTATTACTGCATTGATATACATTGCGTATTTTGATAGCGCGACACAATGAAGGTTGTAGGGGGGAGTGGCGTGCAACAGGGAACTAGTCGTCTGCATCGTTTCCACTAATACTTGGAATAACGGAGTTGTTCGCTATTAGGCGACCGGGTACGAGGGGAAGGGGGTGTTGTTACTACAATTTACACTTAATAGACGGTGCAAGCACCCGTGTTTATAATGGTAGATAGTAAAAGGTTTGTATGTTTACTGTCCGTGTGCCGTGATTATGTGCTTCACATTATGTCTTGTTTACGGCTATGTTGTAGCGTAATACTCGAACTTGAACGGTTTGCTTCTTAACTATCGTCCAAAGAACAATATAAAATCATTGAGGTATTACAACTGGAGCGGACACGTAGAAGAAAAATTGTGCTCATTTCAATATGACAGCGAAGTATAGATAAAGTCGGCATTGTAGCAGATACGACACTTCAGAAATTTCTACCTACATAAGTATCGTATTCTATATACGCTTGATAGAGCCTATAAATTCTTATATTGAATTTAAAGTTTTATTTTATTTTCTTTATTTAGAATAAAAAACATTATAAGAATAAATATACAATTAACCAATTAATTAAATATATAAAGTTAACGGAAAGTATAATTAAAATGTCCAAATATGCCATATTATTGTATTGGAAATGAATTAGAATTTTTAAAAATATATATCATATCATCACATACAATATCCACTATCCCTATACGAAAACTTCAATTTTTACCTATCTGTCACTACATTATTATTGATCTATAATTTTATTCAAAAATGGCGGTTGTCAAAACGACTCCGGTAAATAATTTATTAAATTTAATTTCGTGCTTCTTTATTTAAATTATGGTTGATTTACCTATGGAATTAAACTCCATCTTTTCTACCTATTATTCTGGAATGGTTTTTGCACGTTTTTAGCACGTAATACGGCATTTACGGACCAATTATAGTTACACCTAATTAGGTCCGTCTTCGCTGAAACGTCAGGGACGACTGACAGCCTAACGGTACATGTACTCTTGCGAATGTTCCAAACTATTTGGTCTTGATGTCCCCTCCAGTTGTGTAACTCAATGTATAAAATTAAAATTTACAGTCACCTGTATTTGGAGAACTCTATTCGGAATACAATAATATTACATGGCTAAGTACAATGTTCTTTTTATCTTTTACTAAACTGAATAACAAATAGAATAATTTAATCTGAAACAAATTCTGAGCTCCGTGATTCGCCATTACTTGTTTCCGTGCATTAGCGTTGTAAAATAATGGCTCCAGCTTTTCCCCTGCAGTCCCGAATAGGGCGGAGGTCCCGTGGCCTTGCGCTGCGCCGGGACTTGTTGCACGTCCCCTGTCGCTCCCCGCGGCGCCGAGCTTCTACACTTAATCGAATGTCTCCTCGTAAGTCTTGATACCCACGATATAACACTCGATCTTAGTGCCGGGTCAGGACTATATATGTGGCTGTTGGGGGTAATCATTATAATTGTACGGATCAAGATATCGCCAAAATATTGGTAATGACACTTCCATACTTACTTGTCTAACTCTGCATCTTGTGCCATATCTTTTATCAGTTTTAAGAAAGTAAATTGTTTTTTGTTTGTTATTTTGGCAAGATGTCAATTATTATCAAAAAATCTTAACACTTGTGAGTTTCTGTCCTCATACACAATAAAAGACCTGTGTAATGAAATATGGTATAATATGTATGAGAAGTACATGCAGGTGTTCACGAAATGTTAGTATTGTAAGCGCGTGCCTTTGGTGAGGGCCGATATAGTTGTAATAGAAAATAGGATTTTTTTAATGACTTATCTACAATCAGTATAACGTTAAGTTATCGGTTCGGTGCGCAAAGGTATAAACTATAAGAATAAATATTGTCCATTTATCATCAGAATAGCTGGCCCTCTCATTGTATTTCTAATATACTTTTTTACACTGTAATATAAAGGGCAGATATAAACATGCTCTTTTATAATTTGCACCTGTGTCTCATATTGAAGAGCGACAACGCAGCGACTTTTGCCAACCAGTTCAGACCCCGTGGGATATTTTGGATTTCCATAGATTCCCTTTGATTTAAAGTTTGAACTGATATCACTGGATATAAAGGATTGTGAAGGTGTTCCTATCTTTATACCAAGTTTATTGTGTACGTTAGAACGAGTTTTGGATAATTTGGTGTATGGTGTAGTTGGTTAGTCACTGGCTGTGAGCCGAGAAGTCGGGTTGGGTTCGATCGCCCGTATCGAGACTTATGTTTGTGTGACCCACATGTGGTTATACACCCACCCACTTGGGTTTGGGTATTTGTGAGACCGAAAATTCTCTTGTAGTTTTTGATAGCAACAACACAAAACTTAGTTGATCCTAATGTGGCTTGGGAACTACGTATGTGACTGTTGGTGTATTTATTTATTACATTATACACAAAAAATATTTATAATTTTTGACAGTCTGTATATTGAAGGAATTTTCGTTAAGAAATTAGAATAAATGAAATTTGAATGTCCTTTTTTTCAGATCTGCGCTCTTATTCATTTATAATTGTATGCGTGGGTAATAAGTAATTGTATTTCCTACAATTGTTCCAAATTCAACAAGAAAAAAAATACAAACTTTTACTCGTCTTTGACACCGTGCATTTACTTGGGTAATGTTTTTGGTGAATAGATGTATATATTTAGTGTAGAGGAAATATTTATTATTTTGTTATAATTATGTACTCAAGTGACTGTTATTTGTAAAATGAAAAATGAAAGAAAAATGTACTGAAGCTCAAACCAATAACATTTCTCACTGATGCACTTGACGGCAGCGTATTATAAAATAAAAGCATAAGAGAAAAACAATATTAAAGAAAAAAAAAAACAATTATAATGTTACAAACTAAATGAAACAATTATAACAACAATAAAGACATCACCATAAAGTTCTTTTAGATAATTGAATTCCTTGTAATTCGATATATCCGAGCGCTTCGTAGCATGATTTGGAGCTGACTTATGGTAAATCAAAATAAAGAAACTTTCTGACTTTGAATCTAGATTACTCTAGAAATATTGATCTTGCATAAAAACGGGTTCTGTAAACTTGAAAATATACTCTGTAAGATCTGAAAAAAGATATTCAAGCATCCAATTTCTTTTTTTTTTAACATTCTATTTTCTTCAAGATTCAAAAACACTTATACCATACTTTTACACAAACACAAAATTATACAAAAACACTTATACTTAACCGTCCTATATCCATTCTCCCGTTCCTATCAAAGGTGCTTGAAGCCTGTGCACACAAGCAGCTGTCCAGGTTTGTGTACACTAATAACTTATTGAGTCCGCTGCAGTCTGGCTTTAGACCTGGTCATAGCACTGTTTCCGCACTCCTCAAAGTGACTGACGACATGAGGGGTGGCATGGAAAACAGGGCTTCTCATAGACACTACATTAAGCTGGGGCGCTCAAGTCACTTCCGTTTGCCAAAAAATTACTGGTGCCCTTCGTTCTCTATATCGCCTCAAAAACTTTCTCCCGTTCTTGACCAGATTAATGCTCGTGCAAACCTTGACCCTACCCCTGATTGACTATGCAGATCTTCTCAATAAACTCGACCGGCTTCTCAATAACTGCATTCGATTCATCTTTGACCTTCGTAAGTATGACCATATATCATCTTACCGTTCTTAACTCAAGTGATTACCTATTCGCCAACGCCGGAGTATGCGTGCAATCACAACACTCTTCTCTCTTCTTAAATCTCCTTCTCCGCCTTCCTATTTAATCTCTAGCTTTCAATTTCTAGGTGCCAATCATAATAGAAATCTTCGATCGTCTAATAATCTTCTTCTTAAGTGTCCCCCTCACAGCTCTAATTTTCTTCACTTCTCGTTTTCAGTCCAAGCGATACTACTGCGGAATGCGCTCCCCCTCGTTATCAGGACGTCCACCAACCGTTTCACATTCAAAATGAAGGTTCGTGATTTACTGCTTAAGGAAGTTGCAGAATCATCACAATAGTTTGTTACTTATCTATTACTATATGTATTTATGTATGAATATATATATATATATATATATACCGGGTATATCAAGACTGCTACCGAAAACGAAGCTGGGTGGTAGTTTTAGCGACTACAAACACAATGCAATTAAAAATTTCGCAAAGAAACGCGTAATTTTTTTAAATCATTTTTTAAATATCAACCATTTTGGGTGGTAAATCCATAGTTTTTGGTAAAATAAAACTTTAAACACCTTTATATCATAGAGTCTCTATAAATAAAAGGGTATACACTATCATTTTAGGAAAAAAATGTATTTACAACCCAAATACGACAATATGAAAAAAACAACAAACAAAAAAATCGTCGCTTTTTTGCAACTTTTTCTATTGCATTGTGTCTAAAGTCGCTTAAACTACCACCCGGCTTCGTTTTCGGTAGCAGTCTTGATATACCCTGTATATATATACCGGGTATCTCAAGACTGCTACCGAAAACGAAGCCGGGTGGTAGTTTTAGTGGCTACAAACACAATGCAATTAAAAATTTCGCATAGAAACGCGACAATTATTTTTTATGATTTTTTAAATATCGTCATTTTTGGGTGGTAAATCCATAGTTTTTGCTAAAATAATAATTTAAACTCTCTTATATCTTAGAGTATTTATAAATTAAAGGGTATACACTATTATTTTAGGAAAAAATGTATTTACCACCAAAATATGGCAATAGGAAAAAAATTCCAAAAAAAAATTGTCGTTTTTTTTTGCAACTTTTTCTGTTGCATTGTATCTGAAGTCGCTTAAACTACCACCCGGCTTCGTTTTCGGTAGCAGTCTTGATATACCCTGTATATATATATATTCATACACATAACTATATATATCCACTATATTATATCATGTATTGACCCTAAATTTGTATGTATTTACATATTAATTATGTTTCAATTTATTTTTTTCTTTTTTCTAAAAATTTATACGCCCACTTGATCTCATCTGTGCATCACCCAAAGGTAGAGTGGTAGATAATGCCTCTGGCATTAAGTCCGCCTTGTATACAATGTATATGAAGTATAATAAATAAATAAATAAAATAAACACTTCAAAAAAAAACAAATAAAATATTTAATTTGTGTGGCTAGTACATTAATCTGATCTCCCGTTAATTATTCCAATCCGTGTAATATTACTGAAAACTGGTTTCCCAATTATCATAATAACTTTACATGCTTCCGTTTTCTGGAAAATACATATACTTTTTTAGACGCGTCTTAATAAAATATTGATTATATTGTATCAGAATGTAGCCCATATACGTCCCACTGCAGGGCACGGACCTTCTTTGCTATGGGGAATACAATTGAGAGTGGTTAGGCCATATTATAGTCAACCACGCTGGCCTAGTGCTTAATGTATACAATATTAATTACTAACACTTACGAATCAATTGTACGCGTATGGACGTAAAGTTATAAGATTAATATTCCTTGATTTCCCCAACCGCATTTCATGCATTAACTCTCAACATAAACGTCGTAGATTTGATTGGGCGTAGAGCTTAATTTTAGAGCTTCGGGTATCGTCAATTTGATCGCGATCCTAAGACTCATCGCGGCTTGTACCCGCCGGAAGCTCGGGAAACCTCGGGGAAGCTCAAGCTAATAATAATAATAATAATAATTTGTTTATTTAACCAAGATGGGACATGTTACAAACTAAGATTAACTTGACAATATAACAAAATACCAAAATAAGAATATTTGTCGGTGATCTCCACACTAGGTTCGGGACCTGTTATATAATGTATATATAGCTATATAATGTATTCCATTATGTGTTGCGCCTGATTAAGGATTTGTATTTTGGATGGATCACTTACTTGCTGATTAATATCCGCTGAAATCTCGCTTGTGATTCGCCACAGTCTGAATTGATTCATATTGATACCTGGTGGTAGGTCTCTCATAATATGTGAGAGGCTGCCTGGGTGGGTACCACCGCAATGTCTATTTCTCACGTCAAACAGCAGTTTAAATGCACTGTTGTGTTTGGGATTGAAGGGCATTGTGGCCAGAGTAACTACTGGACATATTGAGACTTAACATCTTATGCCTCAGGATGGCGAGCGCAGAGGAATGCCAAGCTTTGCTTTGTAATTCAAGGTGTTGTTTGGTTTTGCTACTGTTCATGAGCGGTCGCATCGCTTACCATCAGGCGAACGGCATGCTCGTCTCGCCATTCACTGCAATAAAAATATATATAGATATATAAATATATATGGTTTTGATTTTTGTTCCATTTTATTTGCCTTAGTCAAAATAAAAACCAATTTATATGAAGTGAAAAGAGATTTAAATAGCCAGACATATTTAGACTTTTAACGTTATTTAATGTTTGAAAAGAAATGTTTCATTATAAAATATTTTATAAAATGTTAATCAACAGTACTGGCTTTGAAATTATACATTTATTATATAAAAAAAATATATTTGTTATTAAAAGTACCTATTATTACATATTTCGAATAGCAAACATTGTTTTTACGTTGGTTAATTAAATTGCAGCTAATAATAAAAATGATTTGTAAAAATTAAAGCGGCTACATAATTGTAATAAAAAGGGAGAAATAAAATCAATCTTTTATTAGACCAAAAATATCTCAATAGGCTAACAATTTTTCAGGTCAATGTTGACCTGAAAAATGTTGGACATCCCAGCTCTATCTCAAAAACTACGAAACCAATTTTGATGAAACTTATATAGCACTCAAGACTATATTTAATGCAAATTTGAATGCAAAAAGAATTTTCGAAATCTGACTTATACTTTTTGAGATATGCGTGGACAAACATACAATATTTTTTATCTGAAATTCGTGTTCAGACTAACATATTCTAAAACTGCAATTCTGATAATTACACACATACACATCGAATACATAAACCCCCTTTTTTTGAAGTCGATTAAAAATACATTAAATTGTACATCAAACATAATATGAATACATCGAGCAACAGACACCCGATACAAAAGGCCAGTCATCTGTCACAACTAATCTCAATAAACCGTGGCCATTTCCCTCTTTCTTTAATATTTATAGACACAATTAGTGCTGTCGGAAGTTATTGCAGAAACCATAATGGTGGAGCGATCGGTTGGCGACTGTGCAGCGCGAGATACACGCGGGGGGATCTGAGCACGCGGGGAGCGGAGGTCATTGACCGTGAACGTTATGCGGCGCAAGCCTTTGATAAAGACATCCGAGTTGCAACGATGCAATGGACGAGTTACACTCGCTTACGTCACTCGTCAGTTGTTGTGAATTTGTAAATACTTTAGAGAATGAAAGTTTCTTTAGAAGGAAAAGAGCAGGTACAGAACGCGGTTGATGAAACAGTTGGCCGGTCCACGAGATCCTTCTAACCAAAGTATTTTATTCACAGCGTGAAGAAGTAATTTAAGGCTTTATACGTAGATTTTATGTTTAGATTCAGAAAAAAGGTAGATAGACACGAAACAGTGACAAAATATATAATAAATCACGTGTAGCATGTACAAGAAACTCGCATTTCACATATTCTAATCGTGTATCAATCGTACTGTCGATTGTGGAGGAGGCCCGTGCCTTGCAGTAGGACATATATGGGCTGATACAGAATCGTGTATACCAATTTTGAGGGTTGACTCATATTTGTCTCGCTGCGGGGACCGAACTTGTACCATCTCGTTGCTAAGGCTGCTCTACACCAAATTTGCTACAAAGGCTAACTAATCCTGGGAATTACTTTCTGTTTGATTACTGTGCTATATTAAAAAACGTGCGAGCTTTACAGTAGTCACATAATAATTATCAAAGCCTAACCACTTATCGCGGTAAATAGGCAATAGTAAATTAAATCATGAAATAAATGAATCAATTACAACTTTAATGAAAGGTTAAGATAATTAAATAACTTCATTAATCTAAAAGTTTAAATGTTATGAAAGTATTGATTGTCCCAAATATACATCCCACTGCAGGGCACGGGCCTACTCTACAATCGAGAATACGATTGAGAGTGGTTAGGCCATATAGTCCACCACGCTGGCCTAGTGCGGGTTGGCGGACTTACATACCATAGAAATTCTTATAAATCGCTATGGTATGCAGGTTTCCTCGCAATGTTTTCCTTCACCGTTTTAGTGCGTGTTTATTGACTATCAATACACGCATGACTCCGAAGTCAGTGGTGTGCCCTGAGATTCGAACCCGCGACCACCGTGAACATGTTGGCAGCCACGACTAGTCCGTTTACCAACGGGCCACCACGCACTAAACCAATATTTTTATTAATCAACTATTATTATAAATTATTTATGAACTGCTCTGAATTCAACTAAGTTGCGACTGCGACTGCGACTTGTATAATCACTGTATTGTAAACTTGTTTTGATGAGAACTACGTTAGAGTTCCTTGCCTGTTCTTCTCTGGTGAAAAGTCTCGGGAGCCGAGTGGTAGAGAAAAATAAAGTGACTAAATCTAAATGATGTACACAGTCAGGTCATAAGTATTGTCACACAGTAAAAACTTTTCTTTTAGAATGCTGGCCACAAAAAAGTTTATTGAATTCGAATTTCGAATTGTTCATGAAAATAAAAATGTATACTTTTTAGAATTTTACTCATTATTAAATATGGAGTGGGCGCTTAAAGAAGACCGTGTTGCAGTTATTGCGTTGCATCGTTGCGCTTACGTGCCAATTCAAATTTTTGATATACTGACAAATTTGAATATCTCCAAAAGATTCGTTTATCGTACCATCAAACGATACAATGAAGACTCTAGTGTAGATGACAGGTCAAGAAGTGGTCGCCCTCGGTCTGTTAGGACTCCAGCAGTGATAAAAGCTGTGAAGGCGCGAATTCAAAGAAATCCCAAACGTAAGCAGAAACTGTTGGCCCTTCAAATGGGGTTAAGCAGAACCACGGTGAAAAGGATGTAAAATGAAGACTGAGGGCTTCGGGCATATCGAAGAAAAACAGGACATCGTTTGAATGCTCGTCTAATGGACGTGAGACTGAAGAGATGCCGCGCTTTGTTGAAGCGGTACGCGGGAAAAAAATATGGGGAAATTCTTTTTTCAGATGAAATTTTTTTTACCGTAGAAGAGAGCTACAACAAACAAAATGATAAGGTGTACGCAAACAGTAGTGAAGAAGCGAGCAACCGTATTCCGCGTGTCCAACGAGGTCATTTTCCATCCTCGCTCATGGTATGGTTGGGAGTTTCTTATTGGGGCTTAACAGAGGTACATTTTTGTGAGAAAGGTGTAAAAACGAATGCAGTTGTGTATCAAAATACAGTCCTGAAGAACCTTGTGGAACCTGTTCCTCATACCATGTTCAATAACAGGCAATGGGTATTCCAACAAGATTCGGCGCCAGCTCATAGAGCGAAGAGCACACAAGACTGGCTGGCGGCGCGTGAAATCGACTTCATCCGGCACGAAGACTGGCCCTCCTCCAGTTCAGATTTGAATCCGTTAGATTACAAGATATGGCAACACTTGGAGGAAAAGGCGTGCTCAAAGCCTCATGCCAATTTGGAGTCACTCAAGACATCCTTGATTAAGGCAGCCGCCGATATTGACATGGACCTCGTTCGTGCTGCAATAGACAACTGGCCGCGCAGATTGAAGGCCTGTATTCAAAATCACGGAGGTTATTTTGAATAAACTTTAGTGTCATAAGAATCTATGTTTTGTCAAGTTCATTTTGGTATATAAATTGTTACATAATGAATAAACTTGTTTCAATTATTTTATATTAAACATGTGACAGAATTTATGACCTGACTAGGTATAACAGTTTAAAATTCAATATTGTATGTTCATTTAATTTCATTAAAAAAACGACAGTGAAGCGGCCGGAATGTTTTTAAACAAAGGAGGTATGTGTCATGGCGATTAAATATTAATTAATGAGTTATGAGGCTGATACATATGCGATTTTGAGTGTGATGTGTTTTTAAGTTGGTGACTGTAGTTTTTGGCGCCGTTCTTCACATATAAAACACATACCCAAGCTTGATTCTATATAACAATCCATAACATCTACTAATTGACAAATTTAATTTCAATTCGATCCTTATCTTTTTCATTTATGAACACATGCAACTCTATTCGAAAAATCAATAGCGGACTTATAGGATACATCGCAGACTCCAAAATTAAAAAATAACATCCTGCGATCCAATTAGTGTATCCGTGAGATGTGATACACAAACACCATTATTTTAACCCGCACGTAAAAACTGATGAGGGAAAGACTAAAAATTTTTCAAATTCTTTCATTATTGACAAAAATGTTATTCCGTGTTAGACCATAAAATGCATCATGTTATGCAAACAGATATAGAAATAAGTTATACAACCCTTCCTTCCGACACATCGGGGTAGGTCTGAGGTGGTGACGCCCCTTGACCACTGGGCGGAAGAGTTTTGTACTGAAATATTTTGTGTTGTGGTGCTGTCTATCGCTTAATGCCAGGATCGTGTCCACCGTGCCATTACTTCGGTACAGATTGTTGATGGTCTGATACTCGTATCGGTCCGGATAACGATCCACGTACGAGATGTTGGAGAATCCATCATAGTGACACAAATTATTCCGCGGCTTAGTGTTATTTATCGGGTTAGTTACCTCTTGCCGATAGAATCTGCATAGATGCATTGTATTTACAGTCTGATCTGCCAAGTACATCGTTACTTTCTCGTTGCATAGGCTGGCCTTCTGTAACGTTACTGAAACATTTTTATGTTTCAAATCTTATAAAGTTAAAAATGTAATAACCGATGGAAACGAATCTTGGCTTCGCAATAGGACGTTTCATGAAGCTCAGAATTCCGCGTATTGCGTCGATACGAGGCAAAATAGTATGTAAAGTGAAATGCTTGTAAGAAATGGATTCCTTGAAAATCGCTGAATATTAAGTTGCAGGTATGAAGTTTGCAAATTACGAGAGTCTCTCACTTTGACTCGATTGTCGGTAGTTTTATCGATAGTCTATTGTACAAAAGATACAAAAGTATATTAATGCCTTTTTTTAATACCAAGATTTTAAAGAAGGTCCTTTTTATCTTCCCCACAAAGTC
Source organism: Hyles vespertilio (assembly GCA_009982885.2). Classification (NCBI taxonomy): domain Eukaryota; kingdom Metazoa; phylum Arthropoda; class Insecta; order Lepidoptera; family Sphingidae; genus Hyles; species Hyles vespertilio. Next base: position 36,924,351 of record CM042833.1, on the reverse strand, counting down.
CTAAATAAATACCTATTTAAGTACCATTATATTTCTGGGAAAATTGGTTTTTTATTTCAATAATATAATCAATTGAGAATATTGTAAATTAAGTATTTTACGCCCGTATACTGAAACGCCAATTAATTGCTATGATACCCTTAACTACGCACCTGCCACTTACACAGGACATTTAAGTGCGACCTGCGTAGTTAAGTGCAAGTTGCAACGCAATTTGTAAGTGGCGTTTGAGTATTCGGGCGTGAGAGCATTATGTTGGATGAAGCAGGCAGGTTCCAGGCTTGCGGTGGCGCAGGGTTTCGTCATTAGAATTCTCACTTAAACAAACCCAAAGGGGAGGTTGGACAAACGCATTTGTATGACTCAGTTGACTATCCGATAATGCCTGTCGGCATATTTTTACTAGCTTTTCAGTAAACCACCACTATCGTCCCACCCCATCAATATGAGTTTCTAAAAGTAGCAATTATATTTGAATTCCTTGCTTATCCCACACGAACATTATATTTTTAGGGATAAAAATTTGCCTATGTTTATTGATTCATAATTATCTGTTGACATATATTTTCTGTAGGTAAACACTTCAGAGGTTTTGGCGTAAAAATATGAGTGAATCAGATTCACAAAATTTTAGTCGGAATTGACAGCTGTATTAAAGAACATACGAGATAATAATATAAAATACCTGCTATACGGATAGTGATAAGATGATAAAACTCTTCAAAAACGTTAAATTACCTTTCACTAGATCAATGAGGTAGCTCTACAAAAAGTCATTTACAACGAAATGCCATACATAAGCAAAAAAATAGCCAATAGGAGTGAGTTGAGTTGTCGACTTATATTTAGAACTTCTAGGTAATGTCAACTAAGTTACAAGTAGGTCATTAAGTTGTAGAAAATGCAACGAATAGTTTTTCTTATGGTTTGTATTTTATAAATATTCCCTTAAAAGATGGCATATTTATGGCTGCTTTAAAGTTTCTTGTGTACTCAACCGGATTCTTTTGCAACTTTTTCTCATTATAGAGCTCTTTACGATATTTTTTAGAGTTTAATACAATGCGACATAATTCTTATGACTACATTTCAAAAGTGAAATTTAGGCTTAAGTGGAGGTGGGGAGGTCATTGGGCTCGACAAGGCGATAGTCGATGGACTGAGGCAGTAAAAAAAATGGTCGCCTAGAGATGCCAAGAGGGACAAGCAGACCACTTACTAGATGGAATGATGACATCATTAAGTTTCAAAGCATGGATGAGACTGCAAGATCGAGCAAAGTGGTGCATTAAAAGAGCAGGCTTATGTGCAGCGGATGAATGTGGGCTGAAATGGTGGTGGTGATGATAAGTCTGCACTTTAGACCACCAATAGGGTCATCCTGCATGTCTGTTTTATTTATATTACATCCGTAAAATTACTTTAAGTAATATGGATAACTTTCTACATTTTGGTTACTATATTTTTTTGAAATATAACTAACTTTATATCGTGGATAGGGTGTGATTTAAAAAGTCTACGTTTTGATCACTTTACAAATTTCGTGGTCTAAGGCTGGCTGGTAAAGTATCTAGTCATCCGCTCAGTGTATGTTACAATTGTTAAAAAACTTTAATAAATTAGGTACTTATGATCTAATCTACGCAGAAGGAGCACACTATTTCATGAGGTCTTGCAGTTGGTCTTTTGGGTTCCGAGTAAATTAAATGTGTGTATGATCACGTTATGCTGGTACAAGTTTCCAACTATAGTCTCACGAAACACACAAACTTCAATCGATTTTCTTCTGCAAGGATTTGTGGCTTGGCAAATATTAGACAATGTTTGGAGCTTTCCACTCATATGTATGTTCAGCAACTGCAGATTTAGCTGAAAGTCGATGTTTCACCTCAGATATATGTTAGTGTCAGTATATGCATATACTTCTTTGTTGGGATATAATCGTCACTTTTACCTTATTTTGAAATCCTTCTGTAATGGTCTGCAGGAACTTAAACAATCTACAAATGAAAGATTGAATTTGTAGATTTATTACGTGAAGTTTTAAATATTTATTCTTATGAAACAAGGCTGTTATGATCGTGGGCGCTTCAAAATTAATATTTTTTTTATGAATTAGTTGAATTTACTTCGTTATTTTTTGAATGTCGAATATCAATACAAAGTTGTTGGTTGTTTTTGAAGCATTCAAATAGGGAAAAATCGCCGTATTAAATTGGATTTTTAAGACAATCCTTGTGAATTTGATACTAGGTAAAATAGAAATGTTATATTAGGATCTCAAGGTAAACTAACAATCAGTATACCAAATACATACAGGATATATCAAGACTGCTACCGAAAACGAAGCCGGGTGGTTGTTTAAGCGACTTCAGACACAATGCAATAGAAAATTTTGCAAAAAAAGTGACAATTTTTTTTGTTATTTTTTTCCAATGGCCATATTTGGGTGGTAAATACATTTTTTTCCTGAAATAATAATGTATACCCTTTTATAAAACAGTTTAAATTATTATTTTAGCAAAAACTATGGATTTACCACCCAAAAATGACGATATTTAAAAAAATCTTTTTAAATTAATGTTTTCTTTGTTGCCTTATTCTATGTTCCTATTTTTATATGATGTAAAATGACCTGCCTTGTTATTATAACTTGTGATCTTATACTACTATGACTATGCCTCTTTATCTTAAAAAGACGAGGAATAGGAATGAAGAAAAACATAGGTCGGTGATGTGTTCCAAAGACTAAATGGTGGTGCTTGCCTCAGAAATAAAGATTGATTTCTAACACCAAATGAATTACGAAGGGTATAGTTTTACAATAGAATGATTTGTATAAATAAACCTACGATTGTAGAAGCTTTGTTTAAAGAGCAAGGTTCATCATCAAATCCAACCATATGCGGCCCTCAGCTGAAAGAAAGCCCGCAATGATTTCACCAACGATCTGCTAAACTCAACTTGCATATAATAGCTTTGATCAAAAATATCAATTTAGCTGGTAGATGTCCATTGATACATTAAAAGTAAATGGAGACTTAGAAATACGTTCACTCAAAAAAATCTTTTTACGTGTGTATTCAATTTTAGGCATCCTTTTCCGCACGTTTTATTACGCTTTGTGTCACAAAGGTTTCTGACTCGGATTTCGTTATGGTTGCCGAAGCTTTGCGATCATCGAGAGTGCATAGTGATACTCCAGTTTTTTCGTAGCCTATTTCTGTTTTGTACCTAGGTTTTTTTGTTATGTTCCAAACTGATAACATTTTGATTAATAATTACTAGACATACGATACTTGGCATTGAATGCTTAGGGAGTGAAAAACTTTGAAAGGAGAAAAGAGAGAAGAAGAAGAGAAGAGAGTGAAAAGAGATTATTGATAATAGTCGGTCCTATTTATGGTGAGACGTGGGGTTCATGGGGTGGGCGATCTGCTTGGCTCGTCACTAACAAAACAAACGAGTTACAAAGTTGTACATCCCCAAAATCCCCAAAGAAATAAAAATTGATTTTAAACTTCAAATGAATTAGTAGGACTGCAGGTTTACGATGGAATCATTTGTATAACCCTACGAATGATTGTTTATTTTTTCATATTATATTTTTCAAGTTCGCTTTATGTTCATCCTTAAATCTTGAGGCACATTAGTGGGTTTTTAGTAAGCATATGAATGCGCAGTCTCTCTATGAACCAGTTTATATTTAGGATATCTTTTGCCAAGTCGGGGTTTTGGAACTATTTGAGTGAAAAAAGCGGGATTCTTTCGTTGAAAGCGGGACATAGTAAAAAAAACGTATATAATCAGAAGTTTTTAAATAGGTATTTATCTTTTTATTTTAGTCTAAATTACGTTTACATGACAATAGATAGCAAGAATAGCCATAGAAAATGTATTTTAATAAAAATATGATATTTTCAATCAGATTTACCTTATCGTTAAATAGTTGAATCTTATATATAGCTCACGGAGGCAGTCGTCAGTATTAATTTTGAACACGTGTATTTAAACTGATTCTTAATGGCTGTCGAAAATGGGTCATGTACGACGGCTTTGTCTTTATTTTTGACAGCCTCCGTGGCGCAGTTGGTTAGACGCCGCCTGTGAAACGAGAGGCCACGGGTTCGATCCCCGCACCGAGACAAATGTTTGTGAGGCCCACAAATATTTGTCTCGGGTCTGGGTGTATGTGAGACCGAAAGTCTCTCGTAGATACCGATACCCACGACACAACACTTAATTGATCTAAATATGGGGTCAGGGCTATATATGTGACTGTTGGGTGTATTTATTTATTTATTACTTAATTATTATTTATTCAAGGACCTTATTTATTTATTAAGGTTTGCATTCCGTTGTTGTAATAATACATTCTTATGACATAACACAAATACAAATACTATGCGTATTGCACAACCACTTACAAGAAAACACAACATGCAAACAGTTAAATACATTTTGAAAAGTAAGCCAAGCCTGTCAGGACCTACACGCCCTGAGACCGAACGCTGCGGATTCGACTCTTGGATAGAGATAAATGCTTGTGAGATGCACAAAAAATTGTTTAAGTTCTATGGAACATTCTATAAAATATTTCATACTTAAAGGCTATCACGATTGATTGCCTGAGAATCAAATTAACTATACGCCAATGGGACTTATCAATGATTCGTAAATAATATAACGTGTACTGGTTGACACTTGACATAGGCTACAAAGGGCACGAGACTCGGTTGTCTCCGGAACTAATTCAACATTTATATTTTGTGCAAAACAAGTCATTGCGAAAGCCTGATTACACGCCGAGTGATTCTAAATCACCGGGTACTAAGACATGACATTTCAGGATTGGATTCGTAAAGCGAGTACTTGAGTTTGTATAATATTGGTATTCTAAGATATGCATGTCATATATACAGGGTATATCAAGACTGCTACCGAAAACGAAGCCGGGTGGTAGTTTAAGCGACTTCAGACACAATGCAACAGAAAAAGTTGCAAAAATAAGCGACAATTTTTTTTTTGTAATTTTTTTCCTATTGCCATATTTTGGTGGTAAATACATTTTTTCCTAAAATTATAGTGTATACCCTTTAATTTATAAATACTCTAAGATATAAGAGAGTTTAAATTATTATTTTAGCAAAAACTATGGATTTACCACCCAAAAATGACGATATTTAAAAATCATAAAAAATAATTGTCGCGTTTCTATGCGAAATTTTTAATTGCATTGTGTTTGTAGCCACTAAAACTACCACCCGGCTTCGTTTTCGGTAGCAGTCTTGAGATACCCGGTATGTTATAGGCCAAGTGATTAATCGAGCATTATTCATAATGCCCGGGCAATATGAATAATGCCCAATAAGAGCGGGCAATGTGATTATAATCAATCAATTTATCACATTGCCCGGGCATTATAAATAATGCCAATTGCCTATTGGGCAGAGTGATGTAAAGCAAATCAAAATCAAAACAATGAGCCGAAGTGGTAGAATTTAGAATAGGGTAGCACGCGGGTTGGGAGGAGTGAAGGGAGAGGGGGAGTTTCGCGCCTCCCTTGGTACCACTCCCACGAAAAGGTAACAGACCAATCCTGAGAAATATCTATTATAGCAACTTAACCCTTAAAACACTTGTTGTCAATACAAATTATCTTCTGCATCGTCTCCGGCGCTACGGGAAGTTCAGCCCCTTCGCCCTTGCGTAACAAAAGATAGGCACCCATGCTCACTTCCTCCGCACCTTCGGCTTTTTATATACACTCTAGGGTCGGTAGCCAAAAGACTACGTGAAGTCGGGGTGTCCCGAGTCGTTTTTGGGGCACAGTCGACCTAACTTATCCATAAAGTGGGTACACAAATTTTCTTCTGAAGATAATGTTTCGGACGTTAAAAAACAACTAAACATAAGCAGATCAATTCAACCTTTCTAATTTATCGGTCTGTCGCAGATGCGACAATGCGGCAGCGCACCACGTAAACAAACACCTATTAATCACATTGCCCGATCGTCATGTAGTCATATTCATAATGCCCGGGCAATGTGATAAATAGGTGAGTTTAGATTGTAATTAATCACTTGGCCCGATATGGATCGGCAATATTCATACTGCCCGGGCATTATGAACACTGCCCGCATTAATCACTTGGCCCATAACATATATATCTTAATACTCTGCAATATACTATGTAGATACTGTAGAGGTTTAAGATACTGTTACATTATGTACATGATCTTATTTCTGTCGTTTTCCGTCGATTGCCAAAATCCGCCTTTCTAATCAGAGATCTCGCAACTTCAAACCTACCGTCATATCGCAAAATATCAGTCTCAGACATTTTATTAACGTTATTTTATTTGAATTATACACACCTATGATTACTGATAACAATTCAATAATTTCAGATAGTAAATAAAAGATAAATATGTGGGTCGTTTGTGCGCCTACTGCTTTCGATGGATATAACAGCCGTTTTTTCAAAAGACTCCGGATATAATAATAGTTTGGCGCTCACAGAGAAATTTCTGTTTCACGATTTTTATAACATTATATTAATTGTTAAGTTTATTATCGTTTCATTTACGAAAACTCGAGAAAAATGTCTCTCGACTCATCCAGCAATAATACCTTATACCAGTACACCGACTCCACCTAGGGCTTAGAGATCATTAATAGTCAGTACCTTTCCAGCTAATACAAGTATTATCAAGCGAATCAAGAACTCTGATATGCCTCTATATTAATACAGTAAAAGGTCAAAGATTTTTAGCGATGTTCAATAGAATACTTCAACTATTTGACAGCCTCCGTGGCGCAGTTGGTTAGACGCCGCCTGTGAAACGAGAGGCCACGGGTTCGATCCCCGCACCGAGACAAATGTTTGTGAGGCCCACAAATATTTGTCTCGGGTCTGGGTGTTAGTGAGACCGAAAAGTCTCTCGTAGTTCCCGATACCCACGACACAAGACTTAATTGATCTTAATGTGGGGTCGGGACTATACAGGGTATCTCAAGACTGCTACCGAAAACGAAGTCGGGTGGTAGTTTTAGTAACTTCAGACACATTGCAACAGAATATGTTGAAAAAAAAAGCGACGATTTTTTTTTTGTTATTTTTTCCTATGGTCGTATTTGGATGGTATATTCATTTTTTTTCCTAAAATAATAGTGTAATACCCTTTTATTTATAAGGACGCCAAGGTATAAAAGAGTTTAGAAGAGATTGTGTCAATTAGTAAGTAAAATTAGTAGGTAATTAGCACGTGCTGGTGCGATGACTCTGACACCTAATTATTTTACATGATTGTGTATTACAGTATCACTTGGAAATCTAATTCTGCTGAGAATTGTATTATCTATCTTGATGATTTTAATTTATCTGATGTGCAGCGTAAATTAGTGTATTCAAGCATAGCATCTGTGTCAGTGGGGTAAAAAGCTGACTTTGCAACCATAGGCCGCGGATTCTGTTCCCATATCAAGTTCAGTTAGAATGAACCATGACTCTTGAATCTTGAACTCCTGGGTTCAAGATTTGATAAAACTACATTTGTATTAATACATTTGTCGAATTGTAGCACTTTATAAACTAATTCAAAAAAAGAGGTAGTTCTCAATTGGTCAAATTCTTTTTTTTCATGGACACGTTATAATTTAAGGATCATAAAAAAATGAGTCTTCAAGAAGAGGATTTAGATGAAAAACTATAGCACGAAAGCTAGTATTACAATATTGGAAACGTCTCTTTGAAAATGGCATTTCATATGCGTTTGAGAGCGGCCGGCCGGGGCACAATTGCATGTCCGTTTCCGGTACGATCACGAGCCCGGCTATCACCGGCCATTATTGGCGATGCATCCTGCGAAGTAAATTAGAAAACTTATTTATTTTTTAAATTTATTTCCTTCTGCAAATATTGTGTCACATGAAGTACCGGAGAGGGAAATTATTAGGTCATTCATTTAAAATTGCACAACGTTTTTAAATTCTATGTTCTTGGGCTTTTTTATCATTTCTTCAAACCTGGTCTTTTTATCATTTTATAGTCGCTGCATTTTTCGGTTATATATTTGTTTATTTTTTAATTAATATAACACCCATTGTTTATTGATTGATTTACAGATGTTCTAATCTCTCTAACTAAAGAGCTAATAATATTATTTCTTAATACAAAAGATAAATAAAGCAAAAATGAAATGTTTCACCTAATATTCTTACAGTTGAAGATGGTGATCGACAAAATATACAGCACCCACTTACAAAAAGAAAAAAAAAACATGACATAGCATGTCAAGGGTGAAAACGCACTCAACTATGTTAATTGGACGAATAGTCATTAATAGTCAGCCGACATGTATGATGGAAGTGGCCGAGTTAGACGGTTACCGGCTTTGTAACAATTAACAGTACCATCTGCTGTCGTGCGTGAAATAAACTTGGACTACTGTACTGTAGGCCTACTAGGTGTACTATTTACTAAATAGGTCTTAAAATGCTAATTATACTGACAGCCTGAGTGGTGCAGTTGGTTAGCCACAGCCAACTCTGGAATAAGAGGTCGCGGGTTCATTCCCCGCACCAAGATACAAATATTGGGATACGTCTAGATCTAGAATATATAGACGGCATGGCTTTGTGTTTTCAGAGATAAATAAACACCATTTATCTCAGTGCAAAGATCGAACTTACGGCTTCTTATTAGTCAGCTGGTTGATACTGGCCTCCAGTCTCTGACAGCCTCCGTGGTGCAGATGGTTAGACGCCGCCTGTGAAACGAGAGGCCGCGAGTTCGATCCCCGCACCGAGAGAAATGTTTGTGCGGCCCACAAATATTTATTTCTGGTCTGGGTGTATGTGAGACCAAAAAGTCTCTCGTAGTGCCTGATACCCGCGACACAAGACTCAAACTTACTGTGGGGTCAGTACTATGACTAAAAAATAAATAACACCCAACAGTCACATACATATATATGTGACTGTTGGGTGTTATTTATTTTTTATACCTAATTGCACCACGAAGGCTGTCAAAATATTATATCACTGACGACATTCTCCGAGTCTAGCAAATACCCTGGTATTTGAAACCTGAGAAATGAATCTCGGCTATGAACTGGCTGCGGGTCTCAGGCCGCGTGTCGTCTATTTACATTGCGAGTGGCGTGTGATCGCGTGCGGGAACTGCTCGCTCCACGCTCCACATGACCATTTGCAATAAAAACGCATAAATATTTGTTATACATGTTCAATATACGAAAGGTAACGCCACCTCATCACCTCGCGTCAGCTTAAATGCGTGTACATCGAACGCTCTGAATCATCCGAGCTTGGATTATATCGAACAAAACCCGCGATGGATGATCATTGAGTCCGCGAGAGAGGGACACGACGAGCGCGTTGTGCGGGTGTGAGCGGGACGGACTAACGGTTAGTGCAGGTTCAACGATCGACTCTTGCGCAGTTTGTTGAACTGCAATCATTGCTTTGGAAAAACGTTAGGGTCGGGAGGTGCTTCTTAGAGTTATTTTTGTGGAATAAATACATCTAGAAGTTGTTCCACCTCATCTCATAAATGAATTATTTTTTGTCACGTTTTGTATTCAATTTTATAATACATACATGCTACAAAATATATTCAAATGCGTTCTTTTATTTGATCGCTTAGTTTAAGTTAAACATAATCAGCATTTGCACGTAGTATATTTCATGTATTATAATTATGGTTATTATAAATCAAATAACAACAATCTTATAGAAAATTAGTCTACGCACCGAGTTTTAAATACAAAAATTATAATTTAAATCATGAGCCATATTATCAGCTACAAAATTAAGCAAAACAAAACTTTAATAGCCAGCGAAGGTCCTCTCGCGACGATTCCTATACCGACCTGCAGAAGCGAAGCACAGCGCCGCACGTCCGCCTACAAAGTGGATATACCTATATGATAGTTGCAGAAAATCGGCAATTCTATGAGATAAACTCAAAATGCCTTCGTCTCGCAGTTGGTTAGACACTGACTGAAAAATAAGAGACCTCCGGATCGGTACCCCTACCGAGACAAATATTTGTTTTGGGTCTGGGTGTTTGTCCGGTAAAGTCTCTTATAGATTCTGATATACGACGACAGAAGACTTAATTCTTATTATAAGCTCCGGTTTATGTGTGTGATTGGGTGTATTTAGTATCTTCCATTAATTCTAGATTTGTTTCTGTATCACCTTATATGTATCCCCCTGCTGGGCACGGGCTTCCTCTACAATCGAGAATACGAGAAGATTAGGCCATGTCCATGTAGTCCACCACGCTGGCCAGTGGGTCTTAATGGACTTTACATACCATGCAAATTCTTTCAAATCGCCTTATTTGTAAGAATTTCCATATTTACAATTTATTCATGTAAAACTTATTAAGCTAACGTGCTTAGTGGAGGAGCCCCGTGCTCCACAGTACGGCGCAAAATCCAGATTATTATATTTATAAACATTTAATGTAATTAAATGTGTGGCAGCCCTATGGTTGAGGCTTCGTCTGTCCCGCTCCGCACAAAGGAGCGAAAGAGACGCGCCTCGCGGAAGAAAGCACAACTAGTTACGTAAGTTGTTGCTTTATCGCCGATCGCCGGCGCTGCCACTGTCAATTTAATTTCTATTTTATCATTTTTTATGGCGAATCGAGTGTGGACGAGCTGGACATTGTGCGTGCCATCCCTGTTCTATTTCGCTTGTTCCGGGTTTTGAATATCGAGCTTAAGATTATGCAATATTATGATTTTTTTATTGCAATAATATGTTGTTTTTAGTATTGTCAGATAAATCAGTGTTTTGGTGTCAGATATAAAATGATAACAAACTACCGACTGCAAAAAATCTTAAGTAAAAGCTCAAATAACATGTTACTACAGTTAGGCAGGCCATTGATTTGTATTCACGATGAAGTAGTTTTGTTTATTGGTTAGTTATTAAAAATGAAATTCAGTTAGACTAGTACAAATATTTTAAGCGTCTCCAAGACGCAACGGGTGGATGTGATGTGTGATGTACGATGTGAAACGATAAGTCGGAGGCTCGTTTCACGCAGCAATACAGATATTGGTTTACCGAAAAGATCTTCACAATGTAAATAACAAAGGTACTGTTCACGTTTAAAAAATACAATGCTGTATAATAAAGCGTTATTTATTTACTATAACTTAACATATATCTTAACATTGGATGACGAGTCGGTAGCCTGTCTTCTTGATTGCCCGCTTACGATCAATATACAAGTTTGCATGCATGGTTGTGATTTTTTTATGACATTGTTGTCTTATTGAGAATCAACCAGGCGAAGCCACAGGGCGAACCATACGCTACAATTAATAAAATAGTAGGATGTCAAATGTAATGCAATGTCCGTACCTCGATACAAGTCTTGTGTCGCGTGAAAATAACCCCTGTGTAATCCCTGTTAAACTATTATATTCTTTATTTTGTAACTACGAAGCCAAAAATTAATCATTGTCTCGGTGTGTAGATCGAACCCGCTACCTTTGTTGCATACGCGGAGCGGGCGGCGCGGCGCGGCACGGCGCGGGCGGCGTATCAACTGCGCTATAATGGACGATCGGCATTTTTTTTTTTTTTTTTTTTTTTTTTATTGCATTGAATGGCGAGACGAGCAAGCCGTTCGCCTGATGGTAAGCGATACGACCGCTCATAAACAGTAGCAATATTCCACTGCGCTCGCCATCCTGAGACATAAGATGTTAAGTCTCAATATGTCCAGTAGTTGCTCTGGCTACAATGTCCTTCAATCCGAAACACAACAGTGCATTTAAGCAGTGTTGTTTCACGGGAGAAATAGACATTGCGGTGGTACCTACCCAGATGGCTTCTCACATATGAGAGACCTACCACCAGTAAAAAGGCATATGTACTTGTTGAAACCAGCGGAATGTTTGGCGATCCCTTTGTATTGCTTGTTCCGGGTTCACGCTGGAATGCACTTGTGTTTCAAAGATATTTTGAGGAATGAAAATAGGTCTTTGCACATTTGATATTAAATGATAAATGGATTTCGTAAATAATCAAACCAACGGTTCTAAACCAACAGTTCCCGAACTTACTTTAGTGTATTGACCGAGTGCAAATCTTTACGTTTCTGTACAGATATATATACATAAATAAATACAAATTCCAGTTGTGTACATAGTTAAGAGCCGAGAGTACGAAAAATGTTTCGATCTCACAAGCAACTAAACCAGTGTCGGAATTGAACCCGTGGCCTCCAGTTCCACAGCCGGAGTCTAACCAACGTTGCCACAGAGTCTTAAATATTTTGAAGTACCTAATGGAGAAAAAAGAAAATGTAAACATTCAGTCTAACATTCAATATATTTACATTAAAATATTTATTCTCAAATAATTTTGTTACTGATATGTATTCATATAATAATAATATACTTCTAGTAAATATTTATTCACACTTTAAAAAACAAATTTAAGTCAGCAGGCTCCGTGGCGCAGTTGCTTTGGTACAGGCTGCGAAACGAGAGGCCGGGGGTTCGATTGACCTACGCAGACAAATGTTTGTGAGGCCTACAAATATACTACGGTCTGGGTGTTTGTGAGATCACAAAGTCTCTCGTAGTTTCTGATACCCAAGACACAAGACTTAATCTTAGTGTGGGGTCAGGACTATGTATGTGACTTTTGGGCATATTTATATTTTAAAAAAATTTAAAATACACGTATCTTAAATGACTAAATATGTACATAATATGTGTTATGTATGGCGCCTGCCAGCACCAGTTTGAAATCCGTTCATGCATGTCGGTATGATGTTCCTATGCTGTAGGGATTTTGCATATTTTATCTATCGTGCGAAGTCCCTCGCCCCGCATTAGGCGTGCTTGGAGTAGTTTGGGCTAACCCCTGAGCTCTCTCAGTGGCGAGATGAGCAAGCCGTTCGCCTGATGGTAAGCGATACGACCGCTCATAAACAGTAGCAACATTCCACTGCGCTCGCCATCCTGAGACATAATAATAATAATAATAATAAATTTTTATTATTTCCATTTGATTATTACAAATTCTCTTAATCTAAATATTAGGATACATTATAATTACAGCTCAATTTTATTTTAGAAAAAGTATTCATTGACGACTATACTAGTAAAAACTGTGACACAGTCATAAGATGTTAGTCTCAATATGTCCGGTAGTTGCTCTGGCTACAATGTCCTTCAATCCGAAACACAACAGTGCATTTAAGCAGTGTTGTTTCACGGGAGAAATAGACATTGCGGTGGTACCTACCCAGATGGCCTCTCATATGAGAGACCTGCGAACAGTAGTGTACGTGGTGATATCGTACAGTACTGCGATCAACAAATGTTAAAACTAAAATTTTAATGACCCCGTCCATAAAACCTAAAAACATAAATATACGCTACCGTGACGCAGTAGGTTATAACAGGTACCGGGACATGTTTTAGCTCAACTATTTTACGAATATATGGCGTGGGTCACGTGACCCGTTTCTAATACAGGGAATAAATAAATCAGAACAGAACAGAATCAGAACAGAACAGACCTAATTACAGGGGGATCAAATTGCAATAAACCTTTCGCGTCAGCTTTACCATTCGGAAAGCGAAAGCAATTACTGTAACGGTGACGTGTAATTGGCTGTCCAGTGGTGTCATGCTCACGATTGTCGAGACTCGAGTGTCGCGTAGCCTTTGATGTACGTTCGCCGTCGATGTACATTTTATCTTTATTTGACGAGATTTTGACTATAGTGCGCCTATCGGTGATTGAAACAAATATTTCTTACCGTGTTTTGTTCCACAGCTGGTTGTAAATTAACTGCAGCACGAAGGCAATAGCACAAAAACAATATCAATAATTAAAACGTCAGCAGATATTTCAAAATATTTACATTTTATAAAATTGTGATTTAAAAGTGCTTAGTGGCCTGTTGGCAAAGGAATCAGACGCGGAGCTACCAACCTGCTCACGGTGTTCGGGATTTTCAATCCTACGAGTATAAGGTCAAATTTAGCCAACCAGCACTAGTCCATCGTATTCGTACGAGATTGCCTGTACCATCGCAATGTCTATATCTCCGCCAACCAGCAATTTTAATGCACAATTTTATTACAGACTGAAGGACATTGTAGCCAAAGCATAGGTATATACCATATTGCTTTATAATGGAAGGTGTTGTTTGGTTTTGCTCTGAGGTTTTGCTACTGTTGTATGAGCTGTTATATCATTTACCATCAGGCGAACGGCATGGTAGTCTTACCATTCTATTCAATAAAAGAAAACAATATATTATTAATGGTACCGTCTATTGAAGAGGAGGCCCGTGTCCTGCCCTAGGACGTATATGGGCTGACAAAGTACAGTACAGTTTATGCAATTGTATTTAAGATGGGGTTCCGGTGTACGTACAACGGCTGAGCCCGCAACATGCAATACGCTAAATTCCTATAGAAGAGCTACGCTGTTGTCAGTCATGACTCAGCATGAATAGGCAGGCTCGTCCAGGGTGGTACTCACAGGAGATCGAAGTAATAGCTTTACTTTACCGTACCTTTTGGTTTGGTGGGTGAATGTGCATGGGTCGGAGTCATGGCCCAGTAACCGCCCTTAAAACATTTGCGATTATTTTTAATCTATGCTTATATCACGACATGACATTACCCCCCTCGCGCAAACCCTACATACCCCGCGTTCGCCTATCGCTCTGGCTACTGGGGGGAGCGTCTGCGCCGCGGGCCGCCATGTTGTTTACAACAACTTCTGTAAACAAGTATTGTGAAATGCGTCGATAGATTTTATTGCATTTTCTCGTAGTGAAGTTGCTACTATAATGACCATAAAGGATTGTTTTGTCTCGTGATTGCAGTGAATACATGTATTAAACGTGCAGTGTAAGTGACGTCAAGGAAACAATTGAATATTTAGAAAATAATGCTCGTAACTTATAAGAAATCATTACTCATCAATGCAATAATCAAAAATGTAAATATTCTCTCCAAATATTTGTTTGATTTCTATGAATGTAACAATCAAACAGTAGACACTTCGTAATTTTATAAATACATGTATTGTTGTTGCATCCTAATTAA
This sequence comes from Hyles vespertilio, assembly GCA_009982885.2. Classification (NCBI taxonomy): domain Eukaryota; kingdom Metazoa; phylum Arthropoda; class Insecta; order Lepidoptera; family Sphingidae; genus Hyles; species Hyles vespertilio. The sequence continues at coordinate 36,909,225 of CM042833.1, read as the reverse complement.
TTTAATTGAAAATGTTTATCGTAATCTAAATTCATGTTTGTTCAAATTCGTTTTTTGTGTTTATTTACTATCCCTTCATATAAGTTTCATATAAATATTAAAATGTATAATGTGTAAAGTCAATGTATCAAATGTCAGAATTTTATAAAATCTAATTTTATTTACGATGAATGATTTCTATTACTTATTACACAATACACATGCTCATGTACATATAATCCAATATAAGAGGCTGTACATTTTTTCGTATCTTTGGTACTTCCGATTCAGGTACGCCCAGTGGGGAACCTTGGTAAAATTGTTTGTAAAATTTTAGCTACGTAAGGCAAAAGTGTACTTAAGATCTCATATTTGTAATACACACATTTGTATATTTTGACAAATACTTTTGAATGTATAAATGAAATGAAAAAATAAATAGTTGTATAAATCGTTTGAAGGGTTTTATTTCTAATCTACACATACACTAATATTTAAACTTGAAAAAAATTACATCGATTGTATTATTTTGCAAATTTTTTTATGTATCACACTAATGTGTTGCAAAGAAAATTGGCAAAATAATAAAATCGATGTAAACTTAGAAATACTTACGCCTGTGCACGGCGTTCAAAACTAGACTGAATACCACGACCTTTGCCTGCCCTTCGGGGCATGTTAAAAAAAATAAGAGACTGTCATGTAAGGATGTAACATTAATTTTGGCTAAAGATTATATAGGCGAGTCGGCCGTCTGTAGTACTACTTGGTCTGTGGTCGGAGTGATCACTTACCATTAGCTGACCTACTCATTTGCCGGATCAAAGCATTAAAATTAAAAAATACAATATTTTTATACGATGAATATGACGTGCCGATGCATGCTCTATAAGTACATATTATATATTTGAAAAGGAAGCCGATAGGAGGATTCAGTTGGGCTGGGCAGCATTTAGGAAGTTGTACCATATATTTTTCGTCGGATAGACCACAGAGCCAAAAGAGTAAAGTGTTCAACCAGTGCGTCCTCCCTGTAATGACGTACGGAGCCGAGACGTGGACACTGACTGTGGGGCTAATCCACAAGTTAAAGGTCGCTCAACGTGCGATGGAAAGAGCTGTGCTCGGAGTCTCTCTAAAGGACAAAATTCGAAATGAAGTGATCCGTCAGAGAACCAAGGTAACCGACATAGCTCTGAAAGTTAGTAGGTTGAAGTGGCAATGGGCTGGAGTGGAGACCGCGTCTTGGCAAACGTAGCGTGGGACGTCCTCTGGCCAGATGGCGGGATGACTTGCAGAAGAGGGCCGGCAAGAACTGGATGCGTAAAGCTACAGACCGGGCTCTGTGGGGTACCTTGGGAGAGGCCTATGTCCAGCAGTGGACTGCAACGGGCTGATGATGATGATGATGATGATGATGACTTTACATATTTGTGTATTTACTCAATATGGTGTAGGATTTGTTAGCGACCCAGCCCGGCACAATATCCGTAAACGTGCTGGGTTGGAAGCCCAGTGTCCCGCCGAGGCAGGAATGGGAATGTATCTCTTTTCCTCGATACCAAAAAAAAATAAGATTCATACAGGGTGGAACGGTAATTTAAAACGAACGCGGGTGATAGTATTGATGAAGTCACATGCAATTCTACGAAATAAATATTTAACAACTAGTTCAGTCAATATGTAAATTATTAGTTCAGTCAATATGTAAATTATTAGTTCAGTCAATATGTAAATTATTAGTTCAGTCAATATGTAAATTATTAGTTCAGTCAATATGTAAATTATTAGTTCAGTCAATATGTAAATTATTAGTTCAGTCAATATGTAAATTATTAGTTCAGTCAATATGTAAATTATTAGTTCAGTCAATATGTAAATTATTAGTTCAGTCAATATGTAAATTATTAGTTCAGTCAATATGTAAATTATTAGTTCAGTCAATATGTAAATTATTAGTTCAGTCAATATGTAAATTATTAGTTCAGTCAATATGTAATTATTAGTTCAGTCCAATATGTAAATTATTAGTTCAGTCAATATGTAAATTATTAGTTCAGTCAATATGTAAATTATTAGTTCAGTCAATATGTAAATTATCAGTTCAGTCAATATGTAAATTATTAGTTCAGTCAATATGTAATTGCGCTCCGAATAAAGACCTACCGTTATTAAACATAATGAATCGCTAGGAGAGCGTGTCAAGAGGTCACAGAAAAATTAAAAATTAGAAACGATATTTTCTTGGAAACTATTGGTTTTAGGAAAAAGATTTTTAATAAAAAATGTAGAGGGCATTGCGAACTACATTTTTTGTCATTGGAGTGACGTCATCCGACTTGAAATACAAAAAGTAGAGGGCGCTAATTGATCAAAAAAGTGTTCCAACGCTATTTTCGGTAGGAAAAAACGATTTTTATGATAATGTAAATTAGAAAGCTGTTCGTCACAAAATTAACTACAACTTTTATTTAAACAACATTTTTATAAAACTTCCCGTTTTCGAGCTGGAACTTGTCGAAGTGTACAAATTGTACAATATGTACCGTGCCGTTGCACATTACTCATACCATTCAGTTTTTATCTTTTTTTTTTAATTCAAATGAAATAGCAGTAATTGTTTTCTGATTTTGTTATCAAAAAATTTGAACTTTTGTTCAGCAAAAATTTTAACTTGGTGAATTTATCTATGTTTTGCATCACATTATTTCAAGTCGGATGACGTCACTCCAATCACAAAAATGTAGTTCGTAATACCCTCTACATTATTTATTTAAAAAACTTTTTGCTAAAACCAATAGTTTCCAAGAAAAAAGCATTTCAATTCTTTTTTATTAATTTTTGAATTTCTCAAAATCAGCAAACCGCGCGACCTTTTCAATTTTTCTGTGACCTGTTGACATGTCCCCCTAACGATTAATTATGTTAAATAAGGGTAGGTCTTCGGAGGGCAATTAATTATTCCTTACATATCGACTGAACTAAACGGTGCATAATAGTAGGTTCAATTTGAGAAAACATCGCGCACAGTACTTTGCCCCTGGTCATAGCTAATTATTTATCGTAGTACCATAGCGGTTTTTTAACGATAGGATATAAGCTATTACATATATAAAATATTTTTATATAAACTCACTCCTTTTTCCGAGAAGGGGTAAGCAAAGGTTAAAGGACCTCCACATTTCGCTATGTATGTCTCGTGTGGCCATATTAGGCACAAATTCCAGACTCCGGGCTGATTATGAAAAGAAAAATCCAATATCACTTTGCCCGACCCGGGTTTCGAACCCGCGACCATACCGTAGTACAACTACACCACCGAGACAGTCAATAAATCAGATAAACAAATATTTGAGCAAAAACACAATGGATTCAACCTTCCCTCCTTCCTACCTATCAACCTTCGTTCTGGATATCGGTGTCGGGATATAATAAAACTTATAATTTGTCGTGTTTTGGTTTCAGCTTGTATATAATATAAGGTATCGAATAGGGAAGTATTATATATTTGCGACCACGGTGTCTTTGGGTTTGCTTTCAGGTAGCACTTTACTATCAGGACCGCTGAAGTAGCTATGTCAGGAAACAAAATTATGCACAATGATATAATCACAACACTCAATTTTAATACGCTTTTATTAGCTTCAGATGTATGTATGTTAGTATGTTAATATGTTAGTAAGTAACGGAATCTTTGAACATGATTTTAACCCCCTTCAAAACGTCGGATTGACTCGAAATTTTGCATACTTATCCAGGACCGATGACAATACAATAATAAAAAAAATGTATATTTTGCACGCCGCTAACTTCCTCTGGAAATACAGCCGAAGATGGATGTTTATAGTCAAAACAATTAAATAATAGTTTAAAAAACTAAAAATACACGCTTTAATAACATATCCAACTAAAAAAGTAAAAATAATTGATAATGAATTTAAGATAAGAAAATGGAATAAAATACATACATTTTATTGTTACAAAGCGAGGGGTGCTGGAGGATAAGTAAAGGTTGTAAACACCCCACGCTTGTATGCGTGTATTTTTAGTTTTTCAAACTATTATTTTTATACTTATGTAACTTATATTGCTTCATTTCCAATATATATATATTTTCATTATACACCCTAGACTGTCCTTTCTCTCTCCTGTGTCTTATCTCCATCCAAAGGTTGCCTGGAAGAGATTGCCTAGTGCAATAAGGCCGCCGATTGTACTTATTTTTAATATTGTTTTAATTTCTGTTATTGTATTTTTTTTTTCTGGTGTACAATAAAGTTTATCTATCTATATATATAAAAATGAAACCCGTTTCGCGTTGTCACGGCATCACGTGTGAACGGCTGAACCGATTTCGATAATTCTTTTTTTAAAATGTTTGTGGAAGTCCAAGGATGGTTTTTACGGCGAGAAAATTTCGAATAATTTCCAGAAAATTCCTAAAAACAGCCCTTTTCGTTACCCCATACAAACGTTTTCTAACTAAAACGTTGAGTCAATTTGAGCTTTATTGCTATTGTATAAAGTTCATATTAAATTACAAGCACTCACTGTTGTTTAAACGATGTAGGTATGTTCCTAACGTCAAAGAGTCAATTTGCACTTTATTACCGCTATACAAAATTCAAATTCAATCATATCTATCAAAACAATGTGCGTGATTTTCCCATACAATATTTTCATGGGTTTGTAACTGTCAAACATTTAATTTTCACCCTGTCGATATGGTAAACTCTGCCCTCAAATTAAAGAACGTATTTAAATAAAGGTTTCGAATCGAAAACATATATCCACAATATTCGATTAATGGCGTATTTTAGATTTTAAAGAAGTAAAATATTGACAGTAGTGAAAATGGATTGACATTTTAATTGATTTTAATTGTTTATGCATGCGTTCAGAAATTTATTTTGTATAAACTAAGGAGAATATATCTAGCTACATTAATATAGGACAATGAAATAAATAATGTTCACACGTAATGGTGGATTTACATGTTGGCTGAGGCTGGGTCAACGTCTACCAACTCCAAGCTATTAACTATGAAAAACATAAGGCCAGCCGAGCCAAACACTCCGTTTACACGCTGGCGTTGGTGGAGGCTGGCTGAGGTTGGCCAAGCGTGTAAATGCAGCATAAGAAGTTATACTATCCTTTTCAATATCAAATGCCATTTTTATCACGAATTTTTACAGTGGCCTTTCCTTCGCTATAATTCACTGATAGAAATGTACATCGTATCGGACTGAGATAGGTTATATTATACCTAAAGGGGGTAAAAAAGGGTTGAAATGTTATATCTAAGAAAATCGAAACCACTGAAGTTATGTCTATAAAAAAAAATATTTTAACTCTTTATTACTAACAAAAAGTAATGGCGTTCAATATTTTTTGGGAAAACAGCATTTTGGTGCTGAAATAAGGGAAGGAATATTGGATGGACAGTAAAAAACGCTAAAGTTTTTAATGTCAAAAATTCATAAGGCAATCTTTATACAGGGTATATCAAGACTGCTACCGAAAACGAAGCCGGGTGGTAGTTTAAGCGACTTCAAACACAATGCAACAGAAAAAGTTGCAAAAAAAAGCGACAATTTTTTTTTTTGTTATTTTTTTCCTATGACCATATTTGGGTGGTAAATACATTTTTTCCTAAAATGATAGTGTATACCCTTTTATTTATAAATAATCTAAGGTTTAAAAGAGTTTAAATTATTATATTAGCCAAAACTATGGATTTACCACCCAAAAATGACGATATTTAAAAAATCATAAAAAATAATTGTCGCGTTTCTTAGCAAAATTTTTAGTTGCATTGTGTTTGTAGTCACTAAAACTACCACCCGGCTTCGTTTTCGGTAGCAGTCTTGAGATACCCGGTATGTATGACATAAAATAAAATAGAATGGAAGGTACGGGAGAGGGCTGGGATAGCTGACAGATTTGTTAGGACGAATGTAAATGCACGTTATAAAACGGGATGGATAATAAAGAGAAGGGACGGGACGGATTGGGAAGAGACTGAACAGGCGGATGAGACGGGATTGAGCCGGACAGTAGGATAGCTACGTCAAGTTTAGATATACAAGAATTTATACGAAAAACAACATGTTTCTGGTGTAGAGTGAAATCAAAAAATATATGCACCCAGGCGAAGCTGGGTCGGGCCGCTAGTAAATAAATAAATAAATTGCATTTTTCGAATATTATGGCATTTTAATTTATGTCCATCATAGCGATAGGTTCGCCCCTTATTACTTCTTGGTTTCTTTATAAGGCGGCACACCCTAAGCTGTAGTCGTATCTCTGCCTAACTATTCGGCGATAGAGTTGTGGACTCAATCATTTATGTAATACTTCAACGGCCTTATATTTCACTATAAGTTGCTACTTCGGAATAGACATGGAGTTGGTGGCAAGCGCATGGCGAATAATACTTGCATGCTCGGAGCCTGTAGCTTCTGTCAAAAGGATACTTATCGATAACTTTGCGTCTTACTTGGTTCGCAGTTCACTTTGTCGATTAAAATCGCTTTACACAATATTACAATATTTTGGATTTCCCGATATATTGTATAATATTGAATTGACTGAATCCACCACGTATAAAGAGTCTATGATAATAATGATGAGGTAACAAACATATAAAAAATTATAAAATGTACAGAGCACCTCGTCCTTTTTTAAAGTCAGTTAAAATGGTAATATGGCCGTAAATAATTGAACTCTTATTGATATAAAGATATGCACAAGATTATGTGTTTATTTGGCTTTACAGAAGCAAGTCAAACTTAGGCTTTAATATAATCTAAAGAACACAGAAAAAACACTCCGATTCGAGTCCGATCTGATTCCAATTCTGATTCCCGTCAAAAACATCAAAAGAAAATATTCAATTAAAAGGGATCAATACAGTCATATTTATTATTACATAATTTGTAGAGCATCATAGCATCAAGCAATGTTCGTCTTGATTCTAAGCTTAAAACATTGTAACGTTCCAATAATTCATTATAAGGTATTTTAGATTTGTAGCATTTATAATGCATAGTCTTCAAAAACTTCTTTTGAACAGTCTCAATTTGTTGAATATATTTTTTGTAATATGGGCTCCATATCTGTACAGCATACTCTAGTTGTGATCTAATTAAAGTATTATACAATATTAGATAGGTACGAGGTCGCACAAAGTCAGACGCACATCTAATGACGAAACCATACATACGAAATGCTTTATTTGTAACATCGTTAATATGGGTGTCGAAGTGTAAGTTAGAGTCCAACGTGACGCCCAAATCACGGACCAAATTCACCCTATTTAAAATCTGGGAATCCAATTCAACTAGAATTGGATTCTATTCCTGTTTTTCGTAAACGATATAGCGAGACATCTACTTATATTAAGAAATAATTTTTGATTTAATTTTAATACCGGATATATTTTCGTATTCTACTTACAGCAGCTGGTTTAAATTAATAATAGATTTTATTTATTTATAATATATTAAGTACCATCGCGATCTATTATCTAGCGCTATTGCAGCGATATATCTATAGCACTAAAATGACAAGTTTCTGATTCCAGTTCAAAATTACGAAACGACGACAATGCAAAAAAAGGTAAAGCGAAAATTATATGTCAGGGTCTACCAAAGTGGAGATCCATAGTTCCTGCTTACACTATGGGAAACACACTATTGACAGCACAATGCCAGTGCATGTACAGTACAAGGTAAATGTATAATGCATTACAGGTGTATTGAAACACAACGCCACATCATCGACTATAGAGCTTCTGTAGTGTAGACGAAGCTTTTGTCTAACCCACACTACGTGCGATCAGTGTGGGCGGAGAATGTAATGGACACAACACCGTTGCTCCGTGTTCCCTTCAAAAACTATTAGTTAGAATGACACCAACGCATTATAGGAACACAATGATGTACGCGTAAATACATTTTGCAAAGAAAAGGATGACGTATTAAATATCTCTATGAAAACCCATTAAGCGCTTGGTACACACAGTTTTAAATTCACAGTCACGTGTCATTGAATATACTGAGCCTTATTTTAGCATCGGGAAAAAATAGTTCGTGAAAACAGCATAAAATAAAGGCTTTTAACATGTTTGTTTACTTTTTTTTTAATCTTTCTACTACAGTTGAGTAAAACATAGAAGAAAACAATCCCCTTTTAACGGCTGTCTGTGTCGATAACATTCTGTTGTTTAAGGTTTTCATTGATTGGCCAGTCTACAGTGGCGCTTTCCTTTTATTTTAAAATATTAATTAACAGTAAATAATAATAGGAAGCATCCCAAGCCGTTAACATGTGCGTTCCTTCCTTCCTTCTATTTGGCGTTATCCCGGCCGGTGCCAGAGTCCGCCTTCCGGCTGAGTCTTCTTTATTCGGTCTTTGGCATCGCCAATAGTGCGGCCATTGGCTCTCATATCTTTCTTGACGACACCTAGCCAGAGGTTCCTGGATCTACCCCTCGGTCAACGTCCGGGAATGTTGAGGCTCAGCACATATTACCGGCGTACTCCTGTGGATTTCGTAGGACGCGACTATACCATCCCAAACCCCTCCCAAAAAATAAATATATTGTGCATATTAATGAACTTCACCCAAAAAATTAAATAAGCGAAACCATCTCTCTAAATCTATAATAATCTTAATATATATAATTCACGTGTCACGTTGTTTGTCCGCGATGGACTCCTAAACCACTCAACTGATTATAATGAAATTTTGTAGATATGTGTTATTTGTTCCAACTTAAACGTGGGATAGTTTTTGTCTCGATTGAATTGACGAAAGTATAAAAAAAAGGAAAAAACATTTTGCCCTACAAAATGTTCAGGGGTTTGTAACTGTCAAACATATAATGTTTATACCGTCGATACGGTAAACTCTTCCCTTAAATTAAATAACGTATTTAAATAAAGGCTTCGAATCGAAAACATATATCCACAATATTCGATTAATGGCGTATTTTAGATTTTAAAAATGTAAATTAATGACAGTAATGAAAAGAGATTGACATTTAAATTGGTTGTCAAATATTTATGCATGCGTTCAGAAATTTATTTTGTGTAACCTAAAGAGAATATAATTTATGAAGCTATATAAATATAGGACACTAAAATGAATAATATTCACACGTAAGAAGTTTTACTTCTTTTCAAGATAGAATGTCACTTGAAAATGAAAAATCTTTAATAAAATAATACATGAAAATAAAAACTGAACTGAACTGAATAAAATAACAATTTTATACAATTATGGAGACTTTGCAGGGATTCTCAAATTAGGCGTTGCCTGTGTCTTGAGAAACCAGTTAAATATAATTGTTAAATATAATATATAGTGTGTGAGTGTGAGTGTATTTTTATGAAAATTTATATTTCATCTCTTTATTACTAACAAAAAGTAATGGCGTAATATTTTTGGAAAACAGCATGGTGCGGGTGAAACAAGGGATGGAATATTGCATGCATATTAAAAATCGCTAAAGTGTTTAATGACAAAAATTTATAAGGCACACTATTTGGATATGGAGAAACGGGATATGATAGAGGAGGTAGGGGATAGGACTGGAATAGCTGACAGATTTGATAGGACGAAATGTAAATGCACGATATAAGACGGGATGGTTCATGTAGAGAAAGGACGGGACGTATCGGGAAGTGACTGAACAGACGGGATGGGACGGAATTGAGCAGGACAGTAGAATAGCTAATTCATGTTTAGGTATACAAGAGCTTATACGAAAAATAACATGTATTTGGTGTGGAGTAAAATAAAAAAATATCTGCATCCAGGCAAACGTGGGTCGGGCTTTTTTCTATACTAAATAATTGAATATAAAATATTAATCATTTAATAACTAAGCCATAGCGAAGCGTGGTCGGGTCAGCTATGGTATATTTTAATTGATTTCAATGAATGTCGTCGGAGTAGTAACAGTGTTATAATATCTCCGTAGCAAAATAATGATTTGAATCTGGAGAGATGGGATAGAATAGAATATAAGGTGGATAAAATGGGACATAAGAATAGGTACAGGATGGGATTGGAATAGGATAAGCAGTTTAAACAACGGCTGTCATATTGATTTTAAATAAAATATGGACTGGAATCTGTATTTGCACCCAGGCGAAGCCGGGCCGGGCCGCTAGTAATATTATAAAGAGGTGAGATTTGATTGATTGTTTGCATTAAATAGAAAAATTCTTTCAACATTATAATCCAACATTATCCCTTATATAACATAAGCGACAGAATATTTTCAAAAAAATGTATACACGGGCAGTACCGGGCGGGACGCTAGTCATCAATATTATAATGATCAATATTGGTCGAGTGGTGTTATACTCATAATGCGAGTGCCCTTCACATTGGTTCATTGTATAAGCTCCATTTTGTCGCCAGGAAATATCAATTTGCAAATCTGTCGGCTTTCAATTTATGGACATTTTTAGCTCTTTATACTGTACAATGGGCTTGCATATTATCACGATATTAGTAACGACTGTCTCCTTGGTACATGCACAGATGAATATTTACATCACAAAGGTGGAAAACTCGACCTGGTGTTGAACCTTGAAAATTTGTTTTGGGTTCATCCTGTGTATAAGCAAGCCGGCATAATGTGGCAATTATGAGAAATGTTAGCTCTACCCGGGGGTGGCCTAGTATTCACAATGATTTTTCGATCGACTGCTAGTGTTCAAAAAAGCCAAAGTTTGATCAAGGTTCGTAGTTTTTTGTTTAAACATTAACGTTTGAAGAGGGATTGGAATTCAAACTCTCATGAATCGACAAATCTGTATTAATTAGCCATCTATCATCTATTGACGTGTTACCGGGCAAGATACTATTTTTTTCCATATTGATTCAGGGAACTAATTTATATTTATTTTATTGAATTTATCGAATGTTTTTCTAGGAAAAGGTGAAACTTTCAAGTAATCGGGAAATTCAAATTAGCAAGTTTCAACATATCGAGAGTCGTCTGTCATGCATTATTTTGGAACAAATCTAATTACCATTATCTAGGAGTTATAGAACCAACCTGGATATATAGACATACGCCGTCGCTGACTTTTATAAGAGTAATAGTCACGTTGGTCTACAAGTACAAACTGGGAACTGTGAAGTCCTAGATTTGTGAAATGTCATTTATTTGGCAGGGACAGTAACTACTGCCTCACATGACGACCAGCTCTCACTCTACGACATTTGGAATGGGAATACCCTCAGTGAGTAGTGGCATTAATTGCACGGCATATGTACTATGTTCGTATGTAACGAGGTATGTATATAGCACTGAATATAATATTAATATACGGAATTAAAATAAACTAGCAATACCCTCGTTTAGACTAGAAAAGTAAAAAAAATCTTTCTTGGGTAGTTGTATTAAATTTTAAAATAAACTTCCCAATTGGATAACACAGCTACCGGACAAACTATTTAGGACACATATCAAAAACAAACTTATGACTAGGGGCTATTATAATATTAAGGAATATATTGAGGATAAACAAGCCTGGGATTAGGTGTTCTCTTGCACATTGCGACCTCCTGGGGCCCTGAACTATTCGCTTATTACACCACCTAATTTAAATAATTAAAAATACCAAAAATTGTAAACTCAAAAATTAACCAATATACAATCAAATTAATCAATTAAATTATATGACGACCGGTCGAGAAAACAAATAAAAATAATAATAAATATGGCAAATCTTTGTAAGACAAGTCACAAATACTTATTTTAGTAAATTGACCAAAACCAAGCCCACTGAGTTTGACTCGTTGGATCTACTCAGAAATGGGTCGCGCCGCGTAGTATCCAGTGGTAAAGTAAAGCCCGCTGAGTTTGTTCGCCAGGTCTTCTCAGTCTGGGCCGCGTTGGATCCGGCAGTAAGCCTAAACATACGGGACGTTTCGGAAATACTTATGGTCGTTGTCTTAAGTTGGACCCAAAACAAGCCCACTGAGTCTTATTCGCTGAATATACTCAGGACTGGGTCGCGTCGCGTAGTTCCAGTGGTAGTGTAAGCCCACTGAGTTTGTTTCGCCGGGCCTTCTCAGGAAGGGCCGCGTTGGATCCGGTGGTAACTATAAACCGCTACGCACCGTTGTAATAATATTCATGGTCCACAATTAATATAATTTAATTTGACTAACGTAAATAATGTATTTCTTTGACAAATAAATTACCATAAAGTAAAAACTGATACTTTAAATAAAATATAAATAAAACTAATTATAAATAAAAATAAAACTAATTGAAAAATAAATGTATGTGACTGTTGGGTGTATTTATTTATTTATTTAAAATACATTCAATAAATAAATTGATAAAAGCAAGAAATTAAAATAAGTAATACTAAGTATAGAAAATATATTGTATATAGAGATTAAGTTCTATGTGTATTGACTTGTCATAAGAGCTCTTTAATTGCCTACGTGACCAATAAATACATTTCATTTCAAATACATTTCATTTCATTTCATTTCAATATATGTAGGCTGTCTACTATACCCGTTGATGATTCATTCACGTAGTCTCAGAAAGGTATGATTGACGCGGCTTCCGACTGATTGGATGGCCGAAACTGCGGATTAATCCACTCCGAAGCTGGAGCGAGCCGCCTTTGTAGTTTCAAAATAGAAGGGGATACATAGCAATATTCAAACCTGAATATGGACACAAAATATAATTTTCAATGTTTTAAAAACGAATAAATAAAGCGAGCCAACAGTCACAAACAGATGCCTACTTGTGGATCGCACACACCTACGCACTCAGACCGAACCCGTGGCCTGTCGTTTCACTGCTGGCAATCAAGCAGCCGCGCAAACGAAACTATACATTTCAACTATTATACTTTTTATTTTTAGCGTATCGAAGTGATAATCATATAATTTATTAGGTTTATTAATAAAAAACGAACGTTTTAAAGAACTTTAAGGGGTTGAAGAAATCGCGACCACAAAATAAAACAATTTCACCTAAAAGACTTTAATAATTAAACGTTAGCCAGGTTTGTTATGTTTGCTTAGCCTGAGTTTGTTGTCGCGAACTATAGGAATGCCCTGAGGTTCTCACGGTCTTATTATAATCGTTGAAGAAGAAACGAATGGAAATTATTTTTTGAAACACCGTTGTTATGCAATGGTATTAAATAAATAAATAATAAAATTAATTGTTATGCGAACTAAGAGACACAACATAGTTAAATAGATTAGTAATCTGTTTGCTACGTGATAAATACCGAGAAAGGTTCATTAGAAACGTTGAGCTTTGTATATCAGCAATTGCTTTACGGATGCTGCTCGGAGTTTAATTCTAGGAATAATAATGCGAAACGATATTTAATCACCAGATTAAATCACCTTTATTCTCTTAGATTTTATTATTTATTTTCCCCCGAGATTATTCAATGTATATTACGTTAACGGAAAACTGTGTAATCCTTCGTTGTTTATATTACAGTTACGTTTTACAATATATTATACTTTATAGATCGTTGTACTTTATAGACTATTCTTCCCCACGCTTACACTAACGCTTACGCTAACGAAAACAGGGATCTATATAATGGCATGGTTAGGTGAGGTTACAATTGCGATTATCCAGTCTGGAGCGCCACTCCACCACGGCAACTATGTGCAGAAAGGTTCGTTTGGCTTCGAACCCTCTTGTAGCTTGATTCCCTCGACGAGACATCCCCTGCGAACAATAATAAGCTGACGAGAGGGATTTGGCATCAATGTCCAACCAGCTAAAACGCACGCCGCCTCATAATAAATCATGCGATAGCTCCTGATCATCCACTGCGCTACTACTCGTTGTGGTTGCCGCAAGAGCACTGCACATCGTGTCAGAAACTCAGCCCATATGGGACACCTGTATAGTGTCATCGATCTCGCGACACCAGTGCATAATTGACGACAAGGGATACCAGGACCATCAAGGTTGGGCAGCAGGCGAGAGAGAGCTGTCTCGACCAGCTTGGGCTTCACGCTTATAAAGTGAGCGTGAAGGTTCAATCGGTTGTACAATACCAGGGTGGTTCAATTGTGTACAATTCCTAAGATTCATACATTTCCGGTTATATATATGCTGGGTATCTCAAGACTGCTACCGAAAACGAAGCCGGGTGGTAGTTTTAGTGACTTCAGACAAATTGCAACAGAAAATGTTGAAAAAAACGCAACGATTTTTTTTTGTTATTTTTTTCCTACGGTCGTAATTGGATGGTAAATTAATTTTTTTTTCCTAAAATAATAGTGTATACCCTTTTGTTTATAAGGACTCTAAGGTATAAAAGAGTTTAAATTATTATTTGAACAAAAACAATGGTATTATCACCCAAAAAGTACGATATTAAAAAAATCATTAAAAAAAATTGTCGCGTTTTTTTTGCGAAAATTTTAGTTGCATTGTGTTTGTACTCACTAAAACTGCCACCCGGCTTCGTTTTCGGTAGCAGTCTTGATATACCCTGTATATATATATACAATTTGAGTATAAATTAGTATGTTTAAATGTCGCTAATGATAATGCACCCACAGTTCACCGATCCATAACCTGATAGGAGCCCGAACCTGTAAAATACCATTCCGATCATGGACATTTTATATGATTTTTCAAACTAACTCGCAGAATTGGACTGCCTACATGGATCTCAAACCCGAGTTCTATTGGTTTGGAGCCTACAATCTCGACAATGACTCTTTCCTCTCCGTATATTAGGTATTAGTCAAAGCTTCCTCGGCCAAAGCTCACACATTTTGAAGCGACAATACTCCCAAGATAATCTAGTTCATTGGACAGATCAATATTTGTGCGGCGCCGATACCGAACAATAGGCAAGATGCTCTCTACTGAGATATCTCTTGTTTAATTATTGAATACCATATGAGGGCTCAGTTTATGCATGGATGCAGTAGGCTAGACGCCCCTGCGACTGGAGGTTGCAGGTTTGATCCCAGCAGCGAGATACGTATATTATGTTTGTTTCACAAATATTGGCTCTAGATCTGAGTATTGTGTCTCACATCTATCTAATAAGTATTTTGTGGTTATTGAGTGTGGTGTTTCTAGTGTGGAATAAGGACTAGTTACGAGACTCTTGGGTCTATCTATTTATTATACATGGATTAAATGAGTGAGTAAAAGAGATGTAATTTAATGCCTCATTACAACACAAAAGAATTGAAAATATAAAATTAAACCTGATTCGTGATAAAATCCGTAAATAATAGCTATAGCATTGCCCGAGCATTATGAATGGCTATGGCTACATGATGATTGGGCAATGTGATTAATAGGTAAATTTTTACGTGGTGCGCTGCCGCATTGTCGCATCTGCGATAGTCCCATAAATTAGAAAGATTGAATTGACCTGCTTAGTTGTTTTTTAACGTCCGAAACATTATCTTTAGAAGGAAATTAGTGTACCCACTTTATGGATCAGTTAGGTCGACTGTGCCCCAAAACCGACTCGGGACACCCCGACTTCACGTAGTCTTTTGGCTACCGACCCTAGAGTGTATATAAAAAGCCGGAGGCGCGGAGCGAGAGCAGCCCCCGCCCGCTGTAACTGAGCATGGGTGCCTATCTTTTGTTACGCGAGGGCGAAGAGGCTGAACTTCCCGTAACGCCGGAGACGTTGCAGAAGCAAATTTGTATTGACAACAAATGTTTTGAGGTTAGGTTACTATAATTGATATTTCTCAGGAATGGTGCGTTACCTTTTCACGGGAGTGGTACCAGGGGAGGTGCGTGACCTTGCAATAGTCGCACGATGCCACTTCGGCTCATTGTTTTGATTTCGATTCGCTTTACATCACTCTGCCCAATAGGCACTGGGCATTATTCATATTGCCCGGGCATTATGAATAATGCCCGATTTATCACTTAGCCCATAACATATACATATATCAGAGATCGAGAATTCACATCACGTCGCCCGGCTATGACGTCATGTAGTACTCAGCTTATTCATGTTTATTTGAACGTAAATTAAGTGAAATAATTTGAACTTAATAATGTACATTGTTAATTGTTTGTCAAGTGCGTGGTGGCCTGTTTGTAAACGGGCCAGACGCAGTTGCCAAAATGTTGACGGTGGTCGCGGGTTCGAATCCCAGGGCAAACCTCTGACTTTTCGGAGTCATGTGTGTCAGGAGCGTGCGCTCCTTGTAGGCAGAAATGCAGTGCTTTACTTGCCATTCACAGATATTTTATTGGAACGAAGTTCCTTATCGCGCGTTGTGAAAGGGGGCTAGACGGAAAAAATTCTCACGAAAAGTTGGCATGACAATTTAAAACATTTGACAATAGTTATTTATTTCTTTATTTGAAAATGATGTCTTAAATTTTATTTAATTCTAATAGAGGCAATAAAATATCCAAATACATATTAATATGTTAAAGGCTATAGTTAAAACTAAGAATACGCTGAAGCCCAAAATTAAGTGGGAAACGTTGCGACTATTTCTAATTTTCATCCTTAGAGTATTTATATATAGAGGGAGCGCTGTCATACATTCGCGTTTTGAAAAACGTAGATATTTTCTTGTTCGTAATATTGGTAGCGCTCCTATATTAGTAAAAATGTAATTAATTATTTAGCAATAAATTGCTATAAATTCCTTTGATAGCCGAAATTATATTTGGATATTATCCTTTTAAAACGAGTTTGAGTAAAATTAAATGGACCTATTTGTGTCGCGGGACGTCGCTGGATGCAGGCTGCCTCCAACAGGTCTCTGTGAAAATCATTGGGGGAGGCCTATGTTCAGCAGTGGACTTCCTTTGGCTGATGGATGGATGGATGGAAATGGACCTAAACTATTTTTTTTAATTCAAGTAATTTATGTATGTTGCACAACCTGTTCAAATATTAGCCAATAGGAGGGCAGAAAAAGGTGGCCCGGCACCACCATTTTTATCTACGTTTTTAAGTACCAGCGCTCCGTCTATATATAAATACTCTAAGTTTTCATCAAATGTCATAAATCAAATTAAACATAAATTGCATAAATATGTGAAAAAAAAAACATAATGATGGTGATACCCAAATGATTCTTTTGATGGTGACATATAATTAAAATTACATAATAAAACCGTAATAAATTGATTTTCGATCCTCCTTTATAAATATATTATTATTTACAATTTTAGTTTGTTACCCTGCTGTCAATCATCAACCCTAGATTTGACTATGTATATTTGACAATTATTACTAAAATTGAGTCTAATGATTAAGTTTATATTACATTATATTTGTTATTTTACAAAAAATTGCCGTTAACCACAATGTGTCGTAATTAATTTTGAAGATGGTTGTCCTGCGTGAAGTCGTAGCGCACCGCGAAGGCACAGGATTCGCGGAAGTTGCAGGCCACGCGCCCCTATTGGTCAGACACGCGATAACGTGACGCAACGCTCACGTAATTGTAGGAATAGCTGCGCAGCGCTGGCGCACCGCCAATCACACGTGACGCAAGCCGTCAATTTTATTATAACTTAAAAAAAATATTTTTTTTTACAATTCCTTCACTAATTAATCGAAAGGAACTTCGTTCCATCCGGATGTCCGCTGACACCTCTCAACTTTTATAACGTACGTACGTCTTATATGACTTTAATTAATAGTAAATAAATGAATAAACAAAATATAATAACTTAAAAACGGCAAATATTTTATAAATAGCACCTATTTGCAAGCACACAAACATTATGTTTGCCACGCGACAAGCAGGCGGCGCTGCAAAGCAAAATAATGTACCTAATCAATCAAGTCATGTCGCCGCGTCCCGCAGGACATTTGTTTGCATGTGTGTAGTAATTTTGGTGTCCGTGCACAGTCGCAAACGCACACACCATGAATATGGAAAGCCGCGACTCCTGCGGTAGGCTACGGAAGTTCGGCAGTGTGTGTTCGGATGTGTGTATTGATATTCAATCACCACGCACTAAAACCATGAAGGAAAACATCGTGAGGAAACTTGCACACCGTAGCGATTGATAAGAATTTCTATGATATGTAAGTCCACCAACCCGCACTAGGCCAGCGTGGTGGACTATATGTCCTAACCACTCTCAATCTTACTCTCGTTTTAGAGTAGGCCCGTGTCATGCAATAGGACGTATATGGACTGATAAAGTAAAGTAATGTACATTGTTACTGTAAAGATAGTTATTCATAATGGTCACCGACAGTAAACCTACAAGGTATTGATTTGAATTCTTTGGTTCTAAGAGCTGTAAAATTTAGACACAAACAACATTTTTATTTAGTCTCCTTTTCTGGGAATATTCGTTGTATTGTCACGAGTTCAAACTGTGCTCCGATTGCTTTCCTGTAAAATAGAAAAATTCGCACGATGCTTCTTAGTGCGAAGTGGTGTGTTGATTAAATATTTTATATATAATAAATTCTAGTAATGCCCACGAGCTTTTAATATTTTGATTATATTTTTGTTTATTCGTTTTTCAGTAAAAATTCTTGATTAAAATAGTGTATTAATAATTCTTATATCTGGAATTCTACGGAAGAAAACCAATTTCATTTAAGGCTTTGTCTTCAGATTCATTGATTATCAAATTAATAATCAATATTATTCGATTTAAGTAACTTATATTGCTAATACAAAATGAAATACTTATTGAGAAATAACGGTAACAACCACAAACAGTCGCTTACGCAAAAGTTCTTTCGAAATGCGAAACCTTATAAACTATGGGTTTTTCGCCTTACATTGACGCTTGGGAAAAGTTTCAAGGGAAATTTCGCAAGATCCTTTGTGTTACTAAAAAAACTCAATTTCACAATTGAAGTACAATAAATTTGCGTATTTGAAGAGGCTTTTTAACTTCGTGACTTAACAGCCTTCGGGAACACGTGGACTGAAATAAGCCCATGTATAAAACGAAGCCCCAATAAAATCCGTGAAATAGCGTTATTTCAATGTTCAATGAGATAACAAACTATTAGAAAAATATAAAATATGGTACACGTAACTTTGATCCCGGATGATATGTTTTAGTGCTAGATTGGTGTGATTAGTGATCACAATGCGGTTAGGTGTATTTGCGTGTCACAAACATTGGTCCCGCATCCCGACGGAATGGGATTCGTGTTGTGTGTTGATCCACGCGTGTCTTGGCATCGGCCTGTGGCCTTCTATTATTAGATTATTCCGACGGCTGAAATTTCGCACCCGTCACGTATGGAAAATAAATTCATATATGTATATATATATATATATAAGTATGTATATATAAAATACTTATGTATGTATATATAATATGTATGTATATGTGGTATGTATATATATATAATGTATTTATATGTTTTTTATGATTTTATTTATGTCTCCATGCTTTCGTTATCTTTATTTTGCACTGCCCTATCTTTTTTCCTGCTCATATATCCATCCCATGGTTGTCTGGTAGAAATGGCCTTAGAGCGATAAGACCGCCATTTGTACTTTGTTGTTTTGTATTATCTCTAAACTGTTACATTTTTATTGTGTACAATAAAGAATTAAATAAATAAAATAAATAAACAGAACGGGCTAAAATAACATACTTACAAATGTCTTAATTTTTATGATGCTTTTACTTACAATTTTGGTAAAGAATATTTTAGTACCTTCTCCCTTCTACTTTACCCTCTTTTCACACCCATTTTAAGAGGTTCGAATCGTATTTCATCATCATCATATCAGCCACAGGAAGTCCACTGCTGAACATAGGCCTCCCCCAAGGATCTCCACAATGACCTGTTGGAAGCGGCCTGCATCCAGAGACTTCCTGCAACCTTAGTCAGATCGTCCGTCCACCTTGTAGGCGGGCGTTCGACATTTCGCTTGCCTGTACATACGGCCTCCACTCAAGAACCTTTCGGCCCCAACGGCCATCGGTTCTACGAGCTATGTGCCCGGCCCACTCCTATGGGCTATGTCGGTAACCTTGGTTCTCCTACGGATCTCCTCATTTCTGATTCGATCTAGTAGGGAAACACCGAGCATAGCCAGCTCCATGACTCGTTGAGTGACTTTGAGCCTTTTAATGAGGCCCACAGTGAGAGGCCACGTCTCGGTGCCGTATGTCATCACTGGTAACACACAACTATCGAAGACTTTCGATTTTAGGCACTGAGGTATTTTGGACGAGAAGACGTCGCGAAGTTTCCCGAACGCTGCCCAAACGTATTTATAGACTAGAATTTATAGTATCGAAAGCCTCTGTGGCGCAGTTGGTTAGACGCCGCCTGTGAAACGGGAGGCCGCGGGTTCGATCCCCTCACCGAGAGAAATGTTTGTGCGGCCCACAAACATTTCTTCCGGGTCTGGGTGTATGTGAGACCGAAAAGTCTCTCGTAGTTCCTGATATCCACGACACAAGACTCGACCCCACACTAAGAAGTGTGGGGTCAGGACTATGTATGTGACTGTTGGGTGTTATTTATTTATTTAGTTTAAGAATTACAATCCTCAGTGTCATACTTATTTTTTGCACAGGGATAGAAAAATTTTCAGATTCCGCAGACGTGACTGGTGAATATTTTGTGGTGCACATTGTCATGCACAATCAAACGCGGGTAATGACAGGCTAATATTTTTTAAACTTATCAGATACAGAACTGTTTAAAACCTACATACTTTACAATACTGGGGATTGTAATCCATGCATTTTTATTTACAACTAAAATCATGATCCGCCTTACCGGTCGGCGGGTGCTACGCCGGAAGCGTTCTACACGAACGGCCGAGGTCTACGCGCTACGCGCCCAACCCACTGCACCCAGCCAAAAATCTCTATTGCGTACTATGTTATTTATTGATTTATTAGTTATTGAGACTTTTATTCTATAAATTTTTACTCATATAACAAAATACCTATATATATAAAACAAAATATAAAATTATCCAACAATGACAAGAGCCAAACCATGGTTGAGACTTTAAAGAGATGAACCTCCTCACTATACGCGTTTATTAAGCAATACTTACTTCATACTACTACTGGCTCTTTGATAAATACCTGAGAGCAAATATTTTTTACATTTCAATAGCCTTATATGTGTAAGAAATGGAACGCAACGCTAAGTTGTAAATTTCTGCCGCTTCACGGCGCTAGTGTGTGGCGTCCTTCCTTTTTTTGTCCCCGCTAAGTTATGCTGTGTTGTGTACTGTGTAGTAATTAATAATAAAATAGTTTTATACCAAAACCACGCATTTTTTCCTACATGGTAGCAGAGCGTGGTTCAGATTGGTACAGTAAAACTTTAAAACGAGAGAAATTCAGCGTAAAAGGCTAGGAAAATACTTGTTGCAACTGGAATCGAGGTAATAGTCTCCACGTGCTCGTGCCATTCCTGTTGTTCAATCTGGCGAAAATTCACAAAATGAGCTCTTCAAACATTTTCAACATAGAAAAGCTCGTCGGCAGAGAGAATTTTGCCACGTGGAAATTCAGTATGAAGACATACTTGGAACATGAAGACCTATGGTGCTGTATAGAACCCTCCGACAACGTGCCCGTTGATGCAAAAAAGGACGTTAAAGCAAAGGCTAAACTAATTTTGCTTTTGGACACGCAAAATTACGTCCACGTGCAGGAATGCACAACCGCCAAAGAGGTATGGGAATGCTTGCAAAGAGCTTTTGATGATAATGGGCTTACGAGGAGAGTGGGCTTGCTTAAGGATTTAATTAATACTACACTTGAATCCTGCAATAGTGTGGAGGATTATGTCAGTAAAATTATGAATACTGCTCATAAGTTGAGGAATATTGGATTTGATGTCAACGATGAGTGGCTGGGCACCCTGATGTTAGCTGGTCTTCCAGATGAATATAAGCCCATGATAATGGGGTTAGAGAGTTCCGGCATAAAAATCAATGCTGACTCGGTAAAGTCAAAACTTATACAAGAAGTTAACACTCCCAAGTCAGCCGCTTTTTATTCAAACTCAAAGAAATTCAGAAATAATCAGCCTGTGAAAGCAAAGGGTCCAAGATGTTTTAACTGCAACAAGAATGGACATGTTGCCAAGTTCTGTAAACAACCAAAGAAAGTACATAGCAAAGCAGAAAGTTCCAGTTTTGTAGCGGCCTTTCCTGTCATTGTTGGAGATAATATGAGTGAAGACTGGTATATAGACTCCGGTGCATCCATGCATATGACGGGTAGAAATGATTGGATGTATAATGTCACTGAACCACCAGTAAAAAATATCACTGTGGCTAATAGAGAGCCATTGGCTGTAAAAGGAATAGGATGTGTAGACATTCAGATTAATCAGCATAATAAAATACAGATTAAAAATGTCTTGTTTGTTCCTGGTCTAGCAGCAAATCTGCTTTCAGTCAGTACAATAGTCAAAAGTGGATACAAAGTCATGTTTAATAATAAAACATGTGAAGTTCAGAATGTCAAAGGACAGTTGATATGCACAGCTACATTAAACAACAATTTGTATATGATGAACACTAACAAAGAAGTGGCTCACTTAAGTTCAAGTTCAGCAAATTGTAACAATGCCTACCTCTGGCATCTGCGAATGGGCCATTTGAATTTCTCAGACATTAAGAAACTGCCAGAATGTGCTGAAGGTGTGTCTCTGGCTCAGGAGAAAGGTAATGTCATCACCTGCACACATTGTTTAGAAGGTAAGCAGACGAGATTACCCTTTAAAAATGTTGGTTCTAGAGCGTCAAGGCCATTAGAACTTATACATTCAGACTTATGTGGTCCTATGGAGACTAGGTCCCATGGAGGTATGAGATACTTTATGACTTTTATCGATGACTTCACAAGAAAGGTTCATGTGTATTTTCTTAAAGATAAAATGAATGTATTGGAGGTATTTAAGGAGTTCAAATCAAAAGTTGAAAATGAATTCAATCACAAAATTAAAAAGATTAGAACTGATAATGGAAAAGAGTACTGCAATTATAATTTTGAAAACTTTTTATCTTTTCATGGCATCATTCATCAAACTAGCACTCCATACACTCCAGAGCACAACGGCCTGGCTGAAAGAATGAACAGAACCCTGGTAGAACGAGCTAGAAGCATGTTATTCTACTCTAACTTGGAAAAGAGTTACTGGGCTGAAGCTGTGGCAACTGCTGCATATACAGTAAACCGCTGTCCTACTAAGTCACTAGATGGTAAGATGCCATATGAGTTATGGACAGGTAAGAAACCTAATTTGTCACACTTGAAAATATTTGGCTCTGTTGGTATGGTTCATGTACCCAAACAAAAGCGACAAAAATGGGACAAAAAATCTATGAAGATGATATTAGTTGGGTACTGTGAAAACTCCAAGGGTTACCGCTTAATGGACCCAGAAACCCACAAAATGGTTAAAAGTAGAGATGTAACATTTATAGAGAAATTTAATGAGAATGCTATTGTAATGCCATATGAAATAAATGTTTCAGTCAAAGAGAGCCAGACAGACAGTGCCAGTGCCAGCCCTACTTCACCAGTCTGTGAAAAATTAGAAAGTGTGTGTGACAGTCAGAAACAAGAATCACACACTCGAGAGTCTCTGCCGGTGTCAGAAAATAAATTGGAGAACCAAGAAATTAACAGTGAAGACTCTAGTGAATATGACACCGACACTGGAGTACTAGATGAAACCTATTATCCGCCTCGTTCAATAAGACAAGTTGATAGTAGTAATATATCATTAAGGCCAAGGAATAGACAAAATGACACAAGAAATAATAAAAATGGATTTTTGTGTATGTATATAGATCTCAAGGATCCACAGACTATTGAAGAGGCTTTGTCATCGCCTGAAGTCAATGAGTGGAAAAAGGCAATGGATGATGAGATCAATTCTTTAATCAATAATGAGACTTGGACACTTGTGGACCTCCCCTGTGGACACCGAGCATTGCCAAACAAATGGGTGTTTAAAAGAAAAACTAATCAACAAGGAAATGTCATGCAGTATAAGGCAAGGCTAGTAATAAAAGGTTATGCACAGAAAAGGGGAGTTGATTACCACGAAGTGTATTCTCCTGTTGTAAGATGGACATCCATAAGATATTTATTTGCTTTAGCTGCAAAACAAGACTTTCATATTCATCAAATGGATGCAGTCTCAGCTTTCCTACAAGGATCAATTGATACAGACATTTATATGAAGCAGCCGGAAATGTATAGTAAAGGAGATAAGGTATGTCATTTAAAGAAATCTATTTATGGACTTAAACAGGCTTGTCGCTTGTGGAATGTGAAGCTTAGTAAAGTTTTAAAAGAAATGGATGTTTTACAATCACAAACTGACCCATGTATCTACTATAACACAGGTAAACAGATATATATTGCCATATGGGTAGATGACATAATTTTATTTGCTTCACAAACAAGGATATTAAATGACATAAAGGAAAACTTGAAACAGAAATTAAATATGAAAGATTTAGGTGAGGTGAGCCAATGTTTGGGTTTGAATATAACTAGAAAAGGAAGTTCAATTATGCTGGACCAAGAAAAGTACATAAATGAAATATTATCTAAATTTAATATGACTGAGTGCAAAACTGTCAAGACACCTGCTGAAGTTGGTTTAAAGTTTAATAAATTGACAGAAAATGAAACACTTGATTGCCCATATCAACAAGCTATTGGGAGTCTATTATATGTCGCTCAAGGTACCAGACCAGATATATCATATATAGTCAATGTTCTAAGCAGATTTAATAAAGAGCCAAGGTCAGAGCATTGGGCTGCAGTAAAAAGAATAATGAGATACTTACAAGGCACAAAAGATTTAAAACTTACATATACCAAGAATGGTAATGAGGAAGTCATAGGCTACTGTGACGCTGATTGGGCGAGTGATGCCCAAGACCGGAAATCGTGCACCGGTTATCTTTTTATGTTTCAGGGAGGTGCAATATCTTGGTGTTCCCGTAAACAACAGACCATCGCTTTGTCTACTGCAGAAGCAGAATACATGGCCATGGCGGCTGCGGCACAAGAGGCGCTCTGGCTGCGGCAGCTGCAGGCTGAACTTGGGCGCGGCTACAAAACTCTGCGCATCTACTGTGACAACCAGAGCGCCATCAAGCTATCTGCTAATTATTGTTACTTGCCCAGATCTAAGCACATAGACATTAGGTACCATTTTCTTAAGGCTCATGTAATTAGTAATTCATTAACGTTTTGTTATGTTAAGGGATGTGAAAATATTTCAGATATTTTATCTAAAGGAACAACTGTAGAAAAACATATGTAATGTGTTAAAAATATGGGATTGCGTTCCAGGGGGGATGTAAGAAATGGAACGCAACGCTAAGTTGTAAATTTCTGCCGCTTCACGGCGCTAGTGTGTGGCGTCCTTCCTTTTTTTTGTCCCCGCTAAGTTATGCTGTGTTGTGTACTGTGTAGTAATTAATAATAAAATAGTTTTATACCAAAACCACGCATTTTTTCCTACAATATGCCAAATCGAAATATTTTGACATTTGTATTTTTCGGCCTTAACGAAGTTATCGTCATGTGGAATGGTCACTCCAACAAGTATTGCTTGGCGCCTCACTTGGTCTATAATAATAGCACAATATCAGAGTTATAGGTAACAATAGTCTTTAGCATGCCTGTTGGACTCGCCAGGATGGTGGCTCGCCCGACAGACGTCGAACATACTGTACCTGTAGAATGTATATCTTATAGTGTTTCAAGTTAATAACTTCATCCATAGTTGCAAAGACAAAACTTTCTGTTTCTTCCAATGTAGCCAAGATACTAAAACAAATTGTTCTACATCAAGCCCATGAAGGCCTCGATGCAACCGAGCAGCTCGCTCGTTGCTCTGCCATATTTCATTGCGATACTTAATACCACAAACCTATTCATATCCATGTCACTGTGAAAGAAATAATTTCTGAGATAGTAAACACCCCTCACATTTCCTTCCTTCACATATCCGTGGAATGTATAATCTCATTACTGACGAACTTGGATGATAATATGCCATATGCTCTCAGAACAATCCGGATTTTACAATCCAGGGCGTCTAATTCGGTCTGAATCTATTTGAGTGTTATATAGAGCACATGAGTAAAGGCATACCCGAACCGCTAAAAGCGCGAATCTTGTTTCCACTTGACAAAAACTGTTAAGTATTTTTACAAGGCGGCTAAAGAAATGCTCCTGAATTGATTGTTTAACATCTGCACTCAAAATACCTATTTGCTCCGGCATACTCAGATATTTCTTAGTTTCCGTTTCAAAGACGGCTAAGTCTTACATTGTTTAAAACTTGTAAGCCATCCACGATCACAAATTCTTCCCGCTTAACATAGCCGCACCTTTGTCTACACCAAACTCCATATTAATTGAATTGCTAAATCTTTCAGTTATCTGAAACTGCTAATTGAATTTCGTTTTTATTGCTGTAAATTGCCCTAGGATCGTACTTGTAATTCAACGAAGACAGTAACCTAACCCTAAATGCAATAGTAGAGTGCTGAGAGGATTTTAACTAGTGGTAGGCCTCTCATATGTGATAGGGTACACGGAAATAGACATTGCGGTGGTCACACATCACCACAATATCCAGTTCCCCACCAAACAGCAGTGTACTGTTGTGTTCCGGTTGGAAGGAAATTGTAGTCATAGTAACTACTGGATAGGTTGAGACTTAACATGTTTGTCTCAGGATGGCGAGCGCAGTGGAATGCCAAGCATTTATTTGTGGTCCGTGACGTTGTTTGGTTTTGTCCATGAGCGTATCGCTTACCATCACACGAGCCACCCGCTAAACTTTGCTATAAAAAATCAACAAGAGACTTAGTTAAGCTTATATGAAGTTGCAAGTCGCAGGCTACTTCCAGCAGTTTGCTATAAAATTGTTGGAAGAGGCGTACGTTTAGCAGCAAACTTCTTGTAGGGAATGAGAGAAAAATAGGTCAAATAAATAATTTGTTTGTAATATCTATAAACTTAATTGTTATTTATTGTGAACTATCTGCGATCAATGAAGTTTTCCATTTCATCGTACAACAATCTTCTTTGTGGGAGTTTCGCGTCAATTTGAAAACTATTTACTTTTACTCTACCTAATATAACTACAAGTATTTGAAACTGCACAAACACTAAAAGGTATGTCGAAGTCATAAAAAACGAAATACTTGATTTCCCATCGCGCGTCTCGAGTACAAAGTGTCTTGTCTTGAAGTTGATGCAACAAAAATAATTCAATTCGGCGCTATGTGTAAGGTGAATTGTACTGTACAGCCCATAATATACGTCCCTCGGCAGGACAAGGACCCTACAATCGAGCAGTCGCGATGGTTGACTTTTTTCAAATGGGATGCTGAAAATGTTATACACAGGTCTGCGAAAAAAAATTTTTGAATATTTTTTTTATAAAAATATTAATATTTGTTTTAATTGTCTTAAAAGTAATAGAAAACGGTATTCATATTATATATATCACGTCACATTTATTATATTTATATGATATCATACTTCAATACGAATAAAAAATGAGTTTAAAACTTACACTACTAAAAAGTAAAAAATAATAATAAAAATACCACTTCAAAGCAAAAAATAATATTTATTTCATTGTACTTGTACCCGCTGATTAATTTGCTTATTGACTTGTCTAACCAATAAATCGAAATATATGCGTAACACACTGAAGGCGGGCCTCCAAGTACCAAATACGTAGGACCTATGCCTTATATTCATTTAAATATCAATATGTATCATAATCGAATAAATTCTTTTCCTTTCGTTGAGAACCGAGAATTTCTGCAGCATTCTTAGGTAATCCAAGATCATCATTAAGTTCTTCCAAGGGGCCATAGTTACAGATTTAATAAAACAATATTTTATTACACTTTTTTTTCACGGTTTAAACCATAAAATACATAAAACTTTTTTTGTTACTTTTCTTACAGGAAGAAAGACATGTTACGAATAGTAGTGTAGGAATAAATAGCAACAGCAATCACAAATATCAGGTGATGTTGGTAATAACATTTCACAAGTTATATAAATAAGCAAAATTTTGCGATTTGCAATAGTGATTCACAAAGCCGACCGGCTAACATTTTTATAAGATTTCGTGTAGTCTATGAAAGATTCAGTTTTTTAGGAACCCATTTGAAGAACCCACTAAACAATCAATTTTGTGTGTTGTGATAAATGGTTATAATATATAGTCAGTTTGTATGCTTACAAATTCTGGTGGAGGGTAATTAGCAATAGCAGAAATGTAGAGCATCCTAAGGCTTCAAAAATAACAAGGTGGTGATATTAATTGGAAATGGCAATATTTCCTAGTAATACAGGTTAGTAACAATAGATTAAAATGATCATAGAAAATATAAAAAAAATATAGATCCTGGAATCAAGTATGTAAAAAAAACGAATTTACCGATTTTACGAACTAAATATTTATATGCAAAAAAATGTGACGTGATACGTTAAAACAAAGTATAAATTTACTATATACAGACCAGTATCTACATGTTTGCGATGAATTTAATTAAAAAACTTTTTAATCGCAGGCCTGTGTAATTATAAAGGGTAGTTGAATTGTAACAGTCACAGAGCGGATTACCCAGTCCGCCCCGTGACCACGAAAGCTGTAATAAAGTAATCGGAACGTCGGGAAGTCAAAAATGTAAAAATTAAACCAAATTTGCGAAAAAATCCGTAAATAATAGTTTTATTTCAATGTGTAACATTCGCGTAAATCTAAGGTACCATTATATTAACCATTTCGATATTTATCATTGTGAAATGAAGCTTTGTTTTTTTTTATTAATTATATTATAACAACACATCAAACATTGTTTACAAAACACATCAATTACAAAAGGAAAGCCGCTGGGAATCGACATGTATTGAGGCGTCGCCTCTGCAATCGAGAGTACAAGTTTAGTCCATACTGTCCACTACGTTGGTAGTGCAGATTGGTGAACTTTACACACCATAAACATTCCTATAAATAGATATGGTATGTAGGTTTCCCCAAGATGTTTACCTTCACCTTTTACCTGGTTATTGACTATAAATACAAACATGACTCCGAAAAGTAAGAAGTGTGCCCTGGGATTCGAATCCGCAACCAATTGAAAGTGTTAGGACTCGCATCTGATCCGTTACTAACAGACCAGCTCGCATTAACAACATTGCTGTTTTAGAATATTATGTTTGTACGAATTCAAAATTATATTAATTTTGAAAGCGCCTATTTTTTAAAAATAAAAATAGCACTTCGCGTTCAAAATACATCAAAATGTATTGTAAATTAATTCCTTCAGATATAAATTTGAAAATTACGAAACCACCTAAATTGACGTCATAGTGTCGGTGGTGCGGAGGGGGCAGGTAAGGGTGGAAGCGGAAAATATTTGCGCACAGTAAGGAGGCGGTTCCCCGGGTGTCCTGTAGCTGCGTGGAGGGCGCGATGCATGGGCGCGGCTGGAGCCGAGCCTCGGCCGCACGCTGCACAGTGCATCCGCGACCACCGCCGAGGCAACTCTTGCCAGATACTCCTCCCGCTCGTACGTATCTTAGCTGCCCCTCGACTTGGTCGGACGCTACTTGTTGTAGCTGGTCGCTAGTTGGTGTTGTTTGCTGCCGCAGACTTCGCGTGCCTGCGCAACATCGGTCGGTAAGGTAAGTATCGGGAATAAGGCACTTAAATTACGCGCGCGATTTATTTAATTTGAAGCGAAATTAAATTCATATTATTGGTTATGTCGTTAAATTTAACTTCCGCGTTCACTATTTTTAGCTATTTTACTAAATAGTACATTTCTAAAAAGGGTCTTGCAAAACTTTTCCGTCGGCAGAAAATACGTGCGAAAAATTTACGTGAGCGCGTTGAAATCTTTT
Organism: Hyles vespertilio; assembly: GCA_009982885.2. Lineage (NCBI taxonomy): Eukaryota > Metazoa > Arthropoda > Insecta > Lepidoptera > Sphingidae > Hyles > Hyles vespertilio. Next base: position 36,879,323 of record CM042833.1, on the reverse strand, counting down.
GTTTAGTATGTTTTGAACGAAATTTGGTGTTATTATGTAGTAATGAGGGCAGCGGAGACATGTCGGTGACATTTGAATTGACTGAAGGAATAGAACTTAATGCACTCGAACAATATGCACACGTCACGCTCGTTGTGCTGTTCAACACACGCAATACTCTCGCCAGAATAAATTGCTCAATTTCAATTTTTTATTTGGGAGAATTTAAACACAACATAAATATCTACAGTTGAGCCATAGCTTTGAAATATCAAAATATAATGAATAACTTATAAAAATCCTTGTAATATACATAATATTCCTATACCCAGCAGGGGGGCCTACAGGCTGTGGACGATGATGATGATATATTTCCCTAAAGAAAAAGTAGGTTTCATCATGGCACAATAATGTTCGCACCAATACTAAGTCCATAGTAAAATGGGCATACATCTTTTCAACAAAATATCCTGGTCACCTTTTTGACAGTAGTCCCGATGACCAATAGGGCTGATGTAGCCCACGTGGTTGCGACCGGGTATTGACGATTGGGTCGCGGCATCAATTCCCACGCCGAGCGAAACATTTGGGAGACTTACAAATATATGCGCTGTGTAATCGCGTTATTAAGCTCATTGTGGCGCCAGGCCTGTGTGTGCGGCTCTTAGGGCTTATTGTTTATTAGGCTTAGTTTGCAATAATTGTTTTAATGTGGCGGAGCTAAATGGATACACGTTACATCCATAGCCCTTAATACTACCCTCAATATATACAGAGTATATCAAGACTGCTACCAAAAACGGAACCGGGTAATAGTTTTAGTGATTTAAGACACAAAGCAATTGGAAATATTGCAAAAAAATGTTTTTTTATTTTTTCCTAACGTCGTATTTGGGTGGTAAATACATAGCTTTTAATTAATAGTGTAAACCCTAAATAATGGATTTACATTTTAACAATATAACTTAAACAATATACGCAGTTAAATATGAATAAAAGCAAAATGTAGTAAATTATACCTGGAAATGAGTGCACTCGCACGCGCGCGCTTTTATATGTGTGTACATATTTATAAAATTGTAATGAATACCCAAAAATTAAATATTTTTAACGAATCTCAAAACGGAGCAGTTTCTCAATATGTTTTTTTTTTATGCATGTACACCCATTGCGCTGAGATTTATGATCCTATGTGATTCTTGTTTATTCGGTACGGAATAGTTGCCATTTGATCCCGTACAAATATGGTGAATATCTGTAGAATATATTCGAACCTGGAGAGTAGAATTCCTCCAAATGTTGTAGGTTTCCAATAGTTCTTTTTGCATTGTCTTAAGTTTAAAAGCTAAGCTACAGTACAGAAGGAAGAGGGCATAATAAACTAATCTAAGTAATTTCTTTTAATCGGTCAGAACATAATATTGTTATACATATTGTTTTCCTTGTGTGACCTCTACATAATTTAAATGCCTATCAGCACTAAAAGACACAAATAACTAAAATGTTAACATATTGAAGGTGGGTCGCGTAATATTAAACATGTAGTAATTTATTGAAATAAAACTATTATTTACGGATTTTATCGCGAATTTAGTTCAATCTTTTAAATTTTTGCTTCCCGACGTTTCGATCACTTTACAGCTTTCGTGGTCACGGGGCGGACTGTAATTGTGTCAATGTGTAACATTCGCGTAAATCTAAGAAACCATTATGTAGTAATTTAAATTAATTATTAGGCATAAATGGATTAAAAAATTACAAAAGTGTAAAGTTTTAGCGTGACCGGCGTGTTCATTTTGTTCGTTTCCGTTTTGTTGGAGACTTAGCGCGGACTGAACCGCAGCTCTTTTCCGTTGATTTGCGACCTAGAGCGACGGGAACTTGGGGAAGTAAAAGCAATCACAAAAGACATGTGCGTTGTACGAACAAGTTTATGTTATCTGACAATATACGTGTCTAATTAAATTGGTCACAAACATAGTAGTGTTCATTTCAACTTTTTTATTTGTCTGATTATTACTAGATCACTATTTTAATTTTGTAGTAAATAAGAATAAGTCGTAATACATTCTATTGATATTTGCCACTAAAGATCGCTAGGAGTTTATAATATTCGATTTTAAATTCTTGCATCGTTTTGAGATGTTAATTATAACCTGTCAAGGGATAAAAATGACCACATATATCCCACTGTAAGGCACAGGCCTCCTTCACAATTGAGAGTACGATTAAGAGAGGTTAGGCCACAAAGTTTTATTATTGAGTGAATTCGTATGATGTTGTCATACAGAGCGGCTCTCGGGAAAGTTTTATACTCGGCAGATACATCGCGGCGCAACAACACTCACGCACCAACTTTTCTAATTAATTATGCGATTCGCTGTCAAATAACTATATTTTCATATTTTATCTTGCACGAAAATGTAATTTCAATTTGTAATTATGAATGTTTTTATGTTCGTTTTTTTCTTTTGTTTTTTTTTTATTTTATTTGTAAAGGAGACGGGCGAAATTGGGCCTGACCTTACACTTATGAAAGCTTCACTAATATTCTTTTTTTTTGTTTCTCATAGAAACATAATTAGATTTTTTACAATGGGAAAATTAAATTAGTAATTCATTGAGTATATAATAGATTTTCATAGCGGCCTGTCATCACGCCATCTTTTAATTACTGACATGAATGACAAATATCTTGAATTCACTTATTTGCTTTGATCTACGCTGTGAATGCTAAACTGGACTCATTGGTTGGATTTCGATATCATGACTTCTTATTTTAACTACTTTGGCTATTTAAAAATATTTTGAGGAACGACTCACGTTATCCGACTCATATATTTTACCGTATACCGAATACTTGTGATCAATAATAAAATAGTTCCTGGTTATTGAAGGGAAGACTAAAATCTCCACATATTACTGCAAAAGTATATTTTAATTGACAGTTCTCTGGTTGGAAGACGCCAAAAATATTTTTTTAGGTATAATAATTGTTCGGTCGTAAAACGAACTGCAGGTTGCTGTTGCCATATTATAATTTATTATATAGGTAATATTTATTTATTCAACACAGAACACAACAAATCCGAATTTGATGCCACTTGCGCAGTTTTTAGATAATACTTAATGATTCATTAATGAAGATGGTAAATAAAATTGAAACGTACAATGCTTGCTTATCTCTTTATGTGCCTTTAACAATAATATAGATAAGTAAAATACACCATATCGTCCATTATTTATCTCATTAAATTATCATACATCACAATCTTATTAAAGCTCATATATAACTGTCTCGAAGGAGCTTTCTCCGTTTGGTTCTGTTCCGGCAGTGTGCAGGCCGCTCTTAACTATAGAGTCAAGTATTCGATGGTCATAATGAGCTTCTCAAGCTTGTCACCATCTTTTCTCGATTCTGCGTACACATGAATGACAGCCGCGAAGAGATTTTAACTTAAATCCCGATCAGTTACTTATTAAATATTAATATAAAAATATGTACAATCTATTATATATAGCATATGATCTTGAACAACAACGACGTGCATAATAATATTTCGGTTCTTCATGTTCTTTTCAAATTGTATTTGTATTTTGACTCAGTCACTCTTGTCATCAGCCGATTTGACGATTATGTTTTTCTTTTTATTATCAACTACTGCCAGCATCATCGATATAATTTAAAAAGATTGCGCATGAAAAAATGTCACATTCGGTAATTTTATTTTGTAATAAATACCGATTATCCCTTAACTCCCATTTGGCGCAAAGATTTTAATTTTTAATTTCGATATATTTATCTTATCCCTATAAAATAATGCATAAACCAAGTCTGTAAGGCTAAGCCCAAGGTTCTATGAAGTTTCGCCCGTCTCCTTTACATGATCCACCAACAGATTATAAAATAATTAACTTAAGTATGCTTTCAGATCAAATTATATCGTTCACCTAGTTATAGGTGGACCGATCTACACTAAACAACTAAAAAGCAGACGATAAAAAGAATAATAAATTAAACAAATGGTGCAGTGAAACAAACAAACAATCAAATTATTGTGTGGGCGAAAATAATGTAGATATGAAAAAAATACTCCATTGGAATAACGTCATAATGACTTCTTATATTTCGCAGAGCAGGGGGAATTAAATTATTTCCCATCGCGGTGAATTGTAAATCTATAATATTTCTTTACTTATGTTGTAATCGCTACTTACGTTAATTACAATAAATCCGCAGTAAAGTAACAGTATCTTGTTTCATAGTAATAATTAATTAATGGCATCTTACGTTGAAATTTTCGCAAAGTTATTCGTGCGGAGTTCGGCGTCGTCTGCTTCTACCAAATTTATACTGCCCCTACACAGATGAATTACTACTTACACACAGATTGTACGAGTAGTTTCAATATATGACTGCCTTAGTGACCTAGTTGTATTACGGTTCGGTTACAACAGCGAGGGCTTGGGTTCGAATTGAGCCAGGAATTTATTCCCGATATCTTGATAGGCTCGCCCTATCACATCTTGGACGGAACACACAAGCTGAAACGTGGGTATCCTGGTAGCATCTCTGCCTATCTCTTCTGGGTAAAAGGTGCGAGTTTATTTTTGAGTGTTTCAAAAAAGGGGCTGGAATACTACGAATTTTACTATCTAAAGGTTTGTTCTTATAAGACTACCATTTCAGTACAAAATGCTTAGTAACAATGGAAGCATAGTATTTACGTCCTGTCCCGTTACATCCCGCCCTGTCCCGTCTCATACACTTAAAGCATGCAATCCAATTCCATCCCATTTGAGTATAAAACAGTAACAAATACTACATTTTTCGGGATAAAAGTATCCTAAGTGTTAATTCAGGTGTTAGCTACCTCCATATCGAATTTCGTTGAAATCCGTTAAGCCGTTTCTGAGTTCAAAGCGCACAACCACACAGATAAACAGAAAAGTATGAAAAACCATTGCTTTGGGTTTCATTATGTTATTCCAGTCCCCCCATATCAATTTTTATCATTTATCTTGAATGTACAGACATCGATCGGTTCCAAAGATATTATACCTAGAGATTAGTATGGGCTCAAAATTTTTGACTTACAAGAAATGACTATGGGTTGACATTTCTAACCGGTTTGTCGATAGTATTATATTCTGAGATGGGAATTAGGTGCACAAACTGTGGGTAGATTGATTGCTTTTCCGCTCAATCCTTGGTAGATACACGTGTAAGCTTAGTACGTTACACGGCATGCCACATACAATAAGTCAATATGTGAAGATAACAGCCGTCAGGAAAGCTCGCGGCGGCCGGAGCTTACTGCGGGATCAAACAATTGGCAAGTCCGTTCGAAACAAACGCACTTTTACTTCCCTTTAATCATTAAAACGTATTTAATAAATTCCGTTTAGAATGAGTATCATTTTTTTGTCTTGTTATTTCACATTAGAATCTTTAGATAGTTGAGATTAAAAAAATATTGTATTAAAAATTATTGTAATTTTACTTTAATTTTCGGGTCGAAAAACCTGTTTTATGTACATAAATTTTATTTATCAACATGAATAACATAATGTCCCAAAAGGCCTCAAGTAAATTAAGAATATAAATACCGAGTTATTGGGCAACATTTAGAAATAAAAATTGTGTTCCGCCAACCCCTTATAGTTAGGTAATTGTATCACAAGGATAGAGAAAGCGATCGTTTTGTGAGTTTGTGATGCATCTGTAGTAATTCATTTTTTATGTTTATGATTTACCAGTTATAAAATCTAATATTTGTATATATGAAAACATATTAGTGGCAGTTTAAGAGATGTTACGATTTGTTACTGGAATAAAATATAATACTCGTATATTATTCAGCCTTTGGTTCATTCGCGCGCGCTACGGCGGCGCTACGCGTCGTAGTATTCCGGTCTCCGAGGCTAACTGAAAACACTACGGAGTTTTATGTCGTAGCGAATGTTTAATGTCAATTTGTACCTGTTTATCATTTATTATTGAGTGAAGTTTTATATATAGTATCTTTATTCTTTAAACCTGAAAAGCCTATCACATTGTCAAGAATATAATTTAATTATAAAACGGTTTAATTTATCAGAGAGTAATCAATTAGTAGGTTTACATTTGAAATGTACAAAGGCATTTCAAGCGACCAAACACATACTTGAATAATTACAATTAAAAATAAATAACTTGTGAAACACAGTGACTGAAAAATGTATAGTTGCAAAATAATGTGTTTAATAGTTTTCAGTCAAATATCTGGTAATACTTATGTTAAATAATTAAATTCAAATAATTTTCAGACAGCCTCCGTAACGCAGGTGGTTAAACGCCGCCTGTGAAACGAGAGGGCGCGGGTTCGATCCCCGCACCGAGAGAAATGTTTGTGCGGCCCACAAATATTTCTTCCGGGTCTGGGTGTTTGTGAGACCGAAAAGTCTCTCGTAGTTCCTGATACACGACACAAGACTCGATCTTAGTGTGGGGTCAGGACTATGTATGTGACTGTTGGGTGTTATTTATTTATAAAATAGTTTTGTTCACATTACTTCCCTCTGCCGTTGAAGTGAGCAATCATATTTGGTGAGATAGCTTCACAGTACAGGTTATTGTATAATAAATTGATTGTAGCCTCCGTTCACAGAAACTGTAATTTCCGACGTTGATGATGTCGCTTTATTGAACAATGAGTACACACCTGTGACACTACTACGCCCAAAGTTTGAAATAGGTTATTACTATCTGTAATTACAATTGGAATGATCAATGCATATATTATATTAGCAGTGGCGTGCCTATGGTTGTGGACTACAACAAGCCGAATATTTTATTATTTTCAATATGTATTAATTTAGGCGCATAATGGTACTAACAAAGAAGAAAAATGAATTTAAGTTAACCTATCGTATAAGAGGTATGAATACATAAACTCACGGCTTTTTCCCTGACTTTGTGGGAAGAGGTGCGACCAGGCAAGTCATGTTGCGCCTTGCGTATTCTATCCCATGATGTAATAGAGGACGAATGCGATGATAATGAATATAAAACGACCCGGGTTTGAAACCGAGAACTTAGCTTTGCGCCAGCGAGGCATTTCTAGACCTACCATACAGTCTATACAATGTTGGGATAAAAACCATTGGCAAAATTTAAAGCTTTAGATTTTGCTGAGCGTGAAGTCTATATCATAACCATCTTTATCATCGTTATGGATTTTATATTTTAATATCACTGCCTATTGTATGAATATCGCGTTGCGCTTCGTCGTTCTGACTCTTCATTAATTTGGATTATAGGCGCGTTGTGACAGGACGTTTTAAATTAAAAAGTTGTAGGAAATTAAATAGTTTGGGTTCAGTATCTAGTATGTAGGTATTAAGTAGAGCAAGCCGGGCTTTTAGGCTTGTATGAACGTGCCGCTACTAGTATTTAGTACAAATGTCGTGTAGTATGCGAATAAGTGTCGAGGTTGGCGCCGCCCACAGCTGCATCTATTTCTGGAAGCGATGTGTAAGCACTGTACTGCTCCGGTTTCCGATATATTGTGACTAATAATTACTGGGCATTGACAGATATACAACAGTCAATACGTCACTGATGTATACATTTATATAATCCAAATCGAATCTCACCACTTGTTTGCAAGATTTCAAGGAACTGCTAAAAAATCTGGACTAAGGCACTCTGCACAATTCGACAAATTCGATATTCCGCCACCGTCACAGCAACGCAACCCGTGTGTCAAATAACCAGACGGGGGTAGTCGGGTAGAGGGGGTACTCTGTAAATAAAATCCATATAAAAAAAATCTCATATGATGAATGATCCAGGCATAAAGCCGAAAATCTGAATAGAATCTGTTTGTATGTAATTAAATGAACGTGAATACCACTCGGCATTAGAATATAATCCGAAGAAAATATTACATTTTGTTCACAAAGCCCCATACAAAAAAATTAACTTCAAGTTTATTTCTCCAAGAACTCCGGGCCTGGATGTAAATTTATTGAAAATATATATTTTTCCCTACACAAAAAAGTAGGAATCATTGAGGGACAACAATCTTCGCGCCGATACTAAGTTTCATAGTACAATGGGCATTCTCCTTTAATGACAATATATATATTTTTTTCAAATTTGTCTCGGATGTTTGTGTCCAAGACCAAAGCATAAAAAATTGCATAATTAGTTTTAAGCATAACAATATCGGGATCAATGATATTTTTTACCGATACTATAAATGGGTATTCTCCTTTTTACGTTCCAATTCACTCACGATCATAATGGTCTTTAACTTTGAACATCTGCAGTAAGCACACGCTGCAGGTTACATGCAAGAACGCAGTAACTAGTTCTGTCATCGATGTGAAATTGTTTATCGGCTTCTACTGTGCCAGTTTGTGGTTACCGACTGGTTATCGTTAGAGATGCAATATTGAGATATGAAGGGCCTGGAATATATTAAGTGTTACACGACTGGTGTCATTGTTTCCTTAATCTGCACTCACATAGAGTCAGGTAAATTTCTTGACAATGTGCCAAAAACAAATTGACTTTTAGTTTTGCAATGATTTCCCGAGTATGGAGTTTCTTTTAAGATAATTATAGTTTAATATTCCAAGTTTATAAAAATCTCGTCACTTTTGTTATGTCGACATTGGTGTACAGTGTTATAATGTAACAGTTAGTGGCGGTACTTCCATACAAGCCCAAAAACCCGGCTTGCCTTACTTAATACGCATATATTCAACCCTAAAGGCAAATTAGTATCTTAAATAAAATACATTCGTTTAATGCAAAACGTCTATCATTTTCAAATTTACCGCGTCGCGGCGTGCCATTGGAGCCTGCGACGGAGCACCCGCGCCCCGCCCGGCAACTCGCCTAAGCGAGCGCCGCGGTCTAAAACTAATATAAAATTATTTCATTCAAAATCAACGCTGGCCCACGCGTGACGCAATATCTTAAAAAAACAGAACACACCAAAGTATTATCTATCTTTTTCTCTCTCATGTGCTCCCTCTCAGTCGCACCTATGGGTGAATTGTTACTACCATTGCATTACATACATACATTACATACCATACCATTACTACCATTCACTGGTGGTCTCTCATATGTGCGAGGTCATCTAGGTAGGTACCACCGCAATGTCTATTTCTCCCGTGAAACAACACTGTTTAAATGCACTGTTGTGTTTCGGATTGAAGGACATTGTAGCCAGAGCAACTACTGGACATATTGAGACTTAACATCTTATGTCTCAGGATGGCGAGCGCAGTGGAATGTTGCTACTGTTCATGAGCGGTCGTATCGCTTACCATCAGGCGAACGGCATGCTCGTCTCGCCATTCAATGCAATAACAAAAAAACATGACATTACGTACCTATACATATAGCTATTCTATATATAATGCAATTTGTACCAAGCAAAATGCCCGGCTTTGCGTAGTGAAGTTGTGCACTTGACGCGTCGTATTATGATGCTTTAAATATTTTTATTAATATGTAATTAGAATACTTAATTTGGAATTGTTCATTATTTAGGACCTGTGGCTAGCTTCACGTCTATTATTATGTCTTTCGAGCGGACGATTAACCAGTGATCACTGAACATTTTTCGTTTAATTATAGTATTTTACGTTTATTACGTATAATAATGGGTGAAAATGTGCCTTGTGATGGTTTAAAGTGTGTGCAACTGTTGATCGGCGAAGAAAAGGTGAATTCATTACATTTCGTAGACAAACAATTACTCGTATCTGGTTCAAAACCTACGCTAGATTTTTTGTGTATTTGTTGTTTATGTAAAGTAATGAAAACTATAGAATACAATTTCATAGATAAGTGTACATAACTACATGGATTGCTGGATGTTCTCATACTAATAAGTTATACTGTTGGTGTTGCATATTTTTTTCCAACGATGTACTTATATTTTTGGAATTGTTCCGGCTATAGTGATTTAAATAATTCAACTGGTACTTTTATAGTAATTGACAAAAACATGTGAATGCATTAATATCTTTTCATAATTCCGGTAAACAGCGTATAGAAACCTCTTTATGCGTCAGATACATAATATGTGATGAGATTTCAAAACATTATGCTCGCGTAGGCAGTAATCGTAGTGTTTTTCAGATATTAGTTGACATTGTTTGCCATTGAGCTCATCAAGAGCTTCCTTTCAGGGCTCATGATGAATCAAAAAGTCACATGCATACACAAAAACATAACATGAATGTATTAATAATAATTTCTGGCCGCGAAGTTAAACACGGCGCCGTACTTGTGCCGTTTACTAATTTACAAAATAATTACAATATAAAGTTACGTATGCATGCCAAAAGTAATTTAACTTACACATTTGTATTATTCATCTATTTAAAACTAATGATAGGCCCTTCAGTATTTTGGCAATATTAAATAAATGGCTGTGAAAATCGCGCCATCTATTAGATTTTTTCGAAACAATTTATTGTAATAGATTTTTTCATAACGGTGATAAAGATAGTTATTATTTTATTAGTTTTTATCCTAATCTTATATAGATCGTGTGGTAGGTCTAGGACTGCCCCTATGGTTGAGTTTTGGTTGAAGTTGAGGTCTCGGATTCGAATCTCGGGTCGTTTTTCTATATATTTTTTTATTTATTAAGATCGCATAGATCCTATCGCATGATGAACACGTTCTTCTTTCTTAGCTTACCGTTTTGCTCCCGAACCGATACATATACTTACTAAAAAAGTATTGGGCTTGCCCTAGTCCAGAACCCTAGGCACGCCACTAGTAACAGTGTGTAAACTGCAAGGTCATAGGTTTGTTGCGTGTGGATGGATATGTCGCCCGGATTGCAATAGGTTCGCTTTTATCCAATTTTATAAAGAAAGATAATACTGCGAATTTTAGATAGCGTTAGTTCTTGCAATGTCCCCCTTTCAAAGGTTCAGGCGTTTATTTAAAGGTGTTTTCCCGGTACATATTATAATTAGAAACTGGGTTTCAAATTCGATCTCTGAGAAATGCAAACCCAACGAAGCCACTGAATGAAGTGTTATGTATATAATGAAATTCCGCGAGTTTCCCGTAATGTTCTTATAAAATGAAGTAAGTGTTTCTGTACTAAGTGTTTCTCTGTGAATAAGAAAACTATTACCAAAGCCTTTTATGTCGAAGCACATTCAATATGATCCCATTGTAAATATAAAGTGGTCGCGTCTTGAGTGTGGGATGAGCATCTTATGCAGCGAGGAGTTCTGTGCTTTAAGTGTCATAATATTTTTTTCTATAGAAACAAAATTGTCTGAAATTTGACTACAATAGTCAATCAGCTGGCATTTAGTGTTACGAACACCAGAACAGATGCATACGATTAGAAGTGTTCCTAGCGTTTGGCACGTCGCGTCGCGCGGTTGCGAGCAATGGTGTTCACTGGCGCGGATCGGATGGTTCGTCAAGTTAATCGCAGGTGACATGCCTTGAAGCTAAAACAGATTAAAAATGCATATCAGTACTATTCAATCCTATAAATCCACCAATACTGCGTCGAATACCAATAAAAGAAAGAAAAATCTAAATATTGAGATAATACGCAAAGTAATGACCGATCACGAATCTAGGGGCACGGCAGTGCCTCCTCCAAGTCGAGCTAAAAAGCGGCACTGTCGTACCATCCTTTTCTCGAAGCAATTCAGATCATTTTCTACCCTCTATAACATCGTTGTGGTCAGAGCAAGAAGCCTGAATTTTTAGTCACTAAGCAGGCATTGTATAAACACGGTATATTTAAAATTTCATTCAATTTGAACCAGTAGTTTAAGAATTATAACTTGTCAAACTTTCGTAATTTTGTCACTCACTGACTGACTGCCCGATCATCAAAAGTCTAACGTACTTCTAGCAGACATAGAACCTTCAAATTTAGAATATAATTAGTGTTTAGTGTCTAAAGTAAGGGAAAATTTAAATATTTCATAATTTCTTTCTAGTTTTCTAGATACACCAACTGCATGAATAACTTTGTAATCCCATATAAATGTATAGGATTACACAGTTATGAATCATTGTACCCGTATATAATGGAACTAGCGGCCCGACCCAGCTTCGCCTGGGTGCATATATTTTTTGATTCCACTCCACACCAAATACATGTTATTTTTCGTATTAATCGCTTGTATACCTAAACTTGACATAGCTATCCTACTGTCCGGCTCAATCCCGTCTCATCCGTCTGTTCAGTCTCTTCCCGATCCGTCCCATCCTTTCTCTTTATTATCCATCCCGTCTTATAACGTGCATTTACATTTCGTCCTATCAAATCTGTCAGCTATCCCAGCCCTCTCCCGTACCTTCCACTCTATTATATCCCGTCTCTCCATATACATGTACATATAAAGATTGCCTTATGAAATTTTGGCATTAAAAACTTTAGCGTTTTTTATTGTCCATCCAATATTACGTCCCTTATTTCAGCACCAAAATGCTGTTTTTCCTAATAATATTGCACGCCATTACTTTTTGTTAGTAATAAAGTAATAATAACCATTTAAAAAAAGAATTGGCCAAATTGGTCCAGGCGTTGTTGAGTTATGCGCTTACCAACACTTTTTGTGATTCATTTTTATATTATAGAAGAAGATATTATAGTCCACCCTGCTTGCTTAGTGCGAGTTGGCGGATTTTATTTCACGTAGAAATTAATCCGAAAAGTCAGAGGTGTGCCCTGGGATTTGAACCCGTGACCATCGTTAACTTGTTGGCAGTCGCGTCTATTACGTTACCATATACAAATTAATAAAACCTTCATACTGCCTTACCAGGTGACGTAAGTAATAGAACAAATATTTAAAAATATAAAACTGCATATCGTTTCATTATAATGTCTAGATACGGCATCAACGTACCAATATTTTTTTTATTCTTGAGTCTGAAAACAATACTAATGCGAAATTTAAATATGTCCCCCAGCGCATCTAAAAGTATACATTCAAAAAACAATGTCGTTTATGAAAACGAAAAATTATAATTAGATATATATTTGGTATACTCCGGCAAAACGCTTCGATAGAGTATACTTTGTTTAAAACTGTTGCAATAATCTCAAAAAACAATGGGCGATTTTGGTAGATGTGGACATCGTTTTAATTTACATTTAACAAAATTATGCGCAAGACGCCGTATCTAGATAATATTATATACACGATGTACACATTTTTTGAATTTTGTTCTATTTCGTCAGCCGTCAATGAAAGACAATGGAAAGATAGATCATTTTACGTTGGGTGGTAGTTGAAGCTGACCGTCTTTTACGTCTCCCGTCAAATAAACAAAGATCATCCTATACTGGCTGGACGCATCACGCTTGAACGATACCCAAAAAAAAGGTTTTTAGTATCTTCCTCAGAAATTTTCCTATTTTTCTCACCCCTAAAACCTTCCCAGGACTTCCACGAATATTTCAAGACCAAAATCAGCCAAATTGGTCCAGGCGTTGTTGAATTATGCGGTTACCAACACATTTTGCGATTCATTTTTTATATTATAGATTATAGTCGTAGATAGGTATCTATATATATCAGGCATAACAAGAGGGAGTATATCGAGGGAAAGGGTGTATTCAGCCCATTAAACTGTCCAACATTCCTCTAGAAAAACATGACGAGGAAAAATTTGCAAAAAAAATAGACTAAATAGCTCGAAAATATCAATTACCATGAAAAAAAGAGCATTAATAATCAAATCCGCTATATTTGTGATAAATACATACCTACAAAAATAAGAAAAAGCCATAAGACAGAGGCTTTACGAAAAATCGTTAGTGATATTCTAGAAGTAAAAAGTACCGAAAAGGAAAAAAGTAGGACTCTACAAAAAGACATGAGATCCCATCAAAAACATCCTGTAAAAAATTCCAAGTCTCGCAGCTCAGGTTTTCTACCGCAAAAAGTTGTGAGATGCATGTAATACTTGGCCAGCAGCATTATGTATAAGTTGTACGATACATTATGTTTTCATGCGATGGCCAAGTCGATCTATTTATTTACAACGTAAATAATTTTAATATTGATATGATAATAACTTACGTAATAACTTTATACAGAAGGTCCCTTAAGCAAGGACTAAATAAATTAATCGACTTGGTATTACTCCGAGACTTAGAATTTTTTTGCAGGATGTTTTTGATGGGATTATTTGTACGTGATATTAGATTGTTAAACTATGTCAAAAATCATACATACTAATCGAAGGTAATAAAATAGAGTTAAAATAGCAAATAATGTAATAAATATTAATTATTATGATATTTGTATTTCTAGTAGTATTCAGGTAAATTCCGACTGTAATTTCGCAATATTAATTTGTATTCAATGCATTTGGATTCTGGAAATAACCAGAACTTCGATAAAGCGATACTAAATAAATGTAGGTTTGTGAGCTTCGCATTTGAGTGGAATGCTTTGACTGTTAGCTTCCTATAGTTAATGGTATCAAATTCTTGTTCTTATTTTTTTGTCATTGTGGAGATCATTGGGGGAGGCCTATGTTCAGCAGTGGACTTCCTGTGGCTGATATGATGATGATGATGATGATGATGATTTTTAACTAGCGGCCCGGCCCAGCTCCGCCCGGGTGCATATAGATTTCTGTACAATAATATGCACGTATTATACACATAAACCTTCCTCTTGAATCACTCTATCTATAAAAAAACCGCATCAAAATCCACCGTTGCGTAGTTATAAAGATTTAAGCATACAAAGGGACATAGGGACAAAGAAAGCGACTTTGTTTTATACTATGTAGTGATGCCGTAAAAAACAAATATTTTAATACGCTTTTTATTTGCTTCAGACGTATATAAAATCTTTGTAGTCGATTTTCGTTGAAAAAAAAGTCAAAAGCGTGGGGTGCTAACTTGTACAACCTTTACTTATCCTCCAGCAACCCACGCTTTCTACTAATAACATATGTGTGTTTTATTCTTTTTTCTTCAATAAGTGCTTTATTTTTTATTGTAAGAAGATTTGATTAAGCGACAATTAATACAATTTGTGATAGGATCCTCTATATCACACTTGGATATGCTCGACTTGGTCTGATACATAGATGTTGGTTAAAAAGCTTCAATAGAAACCGAAGAGCGCGGATTCGATTCCCTTTCTGAAATTATGTTTGTGCTATTCACAAATTCCAAATGCAGATTTTGTCACTTAGTTGTGATGCAACTCGGGATTTTCAATTTTCGTTTTTCCAATAATATAAATCAAATAAGTTAATATAATAATATAAATAATTATGATAGAATATTGCTTCAGTCGCTTTCCAAAAGAATATTTTTCTTAAAGCAGAGTTTGGGCTTCGCGAATCACTGATTTATTTATTTTTTCTGAGAAATATAACAAATGACTCTTTGGGTAGTACGGCGCTTTTTTCATATACAGGGTATATCAAGACTGCTACCGAAAACGAAGCCGGGTGGTAGTTTAAGCGACTTCAGACACAATGCAACAGAAAAAATGGCAATAAAAAGCGACAATTTTTTTTTGTTATTTTTTTTCTATGGCCATATTTGGGTGGCAAATACGTTTTTTCCTAAAATAATAGTGTATACCCTTTTATTTATAAATACTCTAAGGTATAAATGAGTTTAAATTATTATTTTAGCAAAAACTAAGGATTTACCACCCAAAAATGACGATATTTAAAAAATCATAAAAAATAATTGTCGCGTTTCTATGCGAAATTTTTAATTGCATTGTGTTTGTAGCTACTAAAACTACCACCCGGCTTCGTTTTCGGTAGCAGTCTTGAGATACCCGGTATACCAATGTAGTCTAGAAACGATATTAGGCGAAATAGCTCCCATGTATATAACAAAAGGAGCTTCTAATTTTATCCTTATAATAGTGCAAAAGTTACCTAATCATTTCCCTTATCAAATGAAACAACACATGAATCGAAAGCCACACGTGCAATTCCCAATGGTTATGACGTAAACATCAAATTAGTTTTTAATAAAATGCAAGTGTGAGTGAACGTTGCGGCCGACAATAATGTTTACATTAATGGATAGGTGCTCGGACCCTCCGTTGTGTTGTAGTTATGTTTTTGTCACGTCGCGTCGCTGTTGTCACTCGAGTGACAACAGCGACGATCGAGATCGAGTTCACTCGATTTTAATACAAGCTGAAATAAAATCAATGTTCTTGAAGTTTGTAAGAGGTATGGATAGTAGGAACTGTCACTAAAATTAAAGAAATCTCAAATGTTGGTATGACTATGTCGAGTAATATTTGGTATTGATTTATTTAATATTTATTGTACACAAATAAAAAGAACATAACAATATATAGAAATAATATTTATGAAAAGTACAAAAGGCGGTGTTATCCCTAATAAGCGCTCTCCACCAAACAACCTTTGAATTTTGGATGCTTTACTTCAAAGTATCTCCTCATTATTATAATATTCAGCCACATTAGTTCTACATTGCTAGATTATAATATAATTTAGAATAATATTGCCTAAAAATACTATTAAGCGTACGAAAAATTATTAATAATTAACAAAACTGAATGGTATTTTCTGATTAACGGCCGTTCCCTATATCCTATCTATCTATAACTAGAGATTTTATTAGATATTTCGATACAGTTTGTGTTTCAGTTAACAAAGATAGAGAGACATAAATATGGTGCACATGTTTAAAGATAGCTAGGTAAGACAAACCTATATTTCAATCTTAGTTTATTGAAGTGTAGAATTGTACCGACATAGTAATGATATCTATTTTAACCTCTTGTTAAAGATAGATAGGATATAGAGAACGGCCGTAAGTACTGCACGCGTTAACCTATGAAAAAAATTAAAAAAATTTCCACAATTAAAGCAATGTTTTGAAACTGCATGAGAGTGGAATGAGAAGACTATTTCGATATTAGTATTCCAGCCGAAATAGCTCAGCGGTAGAGCACAAGGCCTTAGGGTATTGCGGTCCCTGGTTCAAGTCCAGGTTTCGGCATTAGTTGCGACACAACCCGTTTTGATATTTTTATTTTGCATTAACATAAATAACAATTAAATACTTTACTGTACTTTGTTACGAACATCTTGGCATAAACCGTTTTTTATGACAATGAGTAAAATTAAAAGTTGTAAACCACACTATGATATAATATTATTAGTTTATCTCTGTTAACTTGATTATTTCTTAAAAGAAATGAAATTTATTAATAAGCCAAGGACGCGGCGTGGCGGCACGTGTCTTCCGCGAACTACGCCGTAGCCACACACGTACGTAGCGGTTTATGCTACGGCTACGATTTAAATATTAGATATGAGGCTCTGCTTGAGGTTTTTAATACTTACTAGATATTCTCGGAAGCAGGGGACTTTGTAATTATATTTTTCTAGTATGATATAATGACTTGAAGCTGGTAGTAATTGCATTATGACAATATTCAGTAGCGTGTGGCTATCGCTGTAGCGGGTCGACGTGGTTAGGGCAAGTTTGCTTGAAATCAAATATAACCTGAGTATACCGGGAACCCGGCTAACTTGCTTACCACGACGAGATTCCTCGTTGAACATCGTTATTTTGTACTTATTTCTGGATGGCCGTATTTTTATCCAGTCCGTTTATTAATAAGGTTTAATGTAGCAATTGTCAGTTTTTAAACTTGTTTGTGCTGATCTTAATATTACTAGACGCTTAATACTATTTACAAAGTTATTAAACGTTGTTGTTGTGGTTGTGAAACGTTTTTAAATTTATCTTTGCTGGCAATTAATGTTGCAAAGTTGGATTTTTTAAAACGATTTATAAAATCTGTATATGTGTATATTAAATGCGTCAGCGGAGCCCTCATATACTCGTATATTGTTTATTTTGTATTCGCAAATATTTTCAATAACCAAATATTTCCGTCCAAAATAAACTACCTCGAACCGGCCTCGGAATATCAGATGTATTAAAAAACCGGCCAAGTACGAGTCGGACTCGCGCACCGAGGCTTCCGTACAAACCTATATGATGTAACTAATTTATGGCTTTCAAAATGTTTCCTTTAAGTGTGCTACTATATAAAACGTTGCTTCACGTCATATTTTAAGACTCTAGGTTATTAGGAAATATGCTTTAGGTTTTGATTCCCTTGCGAGCTGATGCGAGTTTCAAAATATGCGGGTTATATTGCTGTTTCTTTTAATTGCGTTGACATAGAACTTTGATTTTGTTACAGCTTAAAGGTAATATTGGCCTGAGGATTGGAAATGAATTTCAGCTTGACACTTTCACGCCTAATTGGAAAAGGGTGTTGACATATAAACAGGCAGACAACAAAGTTTTTTTCCTTGTGAGGTACGGAACCCTAGAAACAGCACGGTACTGCTGCGCCGGATTTACTGCAAAATAATAAATTCATTTTGTAAAGAGCAGATAATATCGGATATCACGGTATGCACGATGCTTCAGGAATTTCTAGCAGGCTAGGCTGACTGGCGCGTACCTGCTCCCCTCAGGATTTCCTCGAACAAGTTATTCGTTGCTCCGATAAAGGCCAGGGTCGGCTCTGGATATAGGTCACGGCACACATATTCTACGAAATATTCAACCCACAGGGCTTATCCTAACGTATCTATTTACTTTGCTGTCGATTCTAGTGTTTCATTGTTTTGTTTTTTCCTCTTGCGTAGAAATACATATGTAAAGGTTACATTTACATTCTCTATTCTAGGTTCAGTGCATGCTGATACTGTAAAATGAATAAAAGTAGAATGATTATATACCTATAGCTTTGAATTCGAAATTCTATACAAAAGTATTCATACCAATATAATATGACATAATGAAAGGAGATGGGAGACTGACTTTCAAAGAGGATATGTATGTTCTGTGTCACCAGACTGTGCGTTACTTTGACATTTGATTACTAGTTATGCAATGCCTCTTCAATATATGCGACTACCGGATACTACCGGCTAATACCGGCTACTACCGGCTACCGGCTACAACCGGCTACTACCGGCTACTACCGGCTACTACCGGCTACTACCAGCTACTACCGGCTACTACCGGCTACTACACTAATGTACTACACTAAAGCTTTGAAGCTCTTTCAGTTATTACGATTGCATCATAATTGGATATAAAAAATATTGCTTCTCTTTGTGATAGGGCGACAACTACTAATTCTGAAAACCGCCTTAGCGAGTTTTAGGAGTATGACGTTTCACATGCAGCGTGCTTTATTTTTCGAACAAACCGACATAAATGTGTTGACGAGCGAGATATACACGTCTCATCATGTGGAACTTTATTTAGGTAACACTATATTTTTCGTTAGTTGCATTTAACTTGTATATCAAGTTTGTTTATTTTATATGATGTTAAAAAAATAATGAATATTAGAAGAATCAACACTTCAAGTCTGTTCATAATCAATGCACTGTTTACATTTCTTGTAGCACCATGCAGTGTTCTGAAAAGATTAGAATAATTGTTGAAAAAATAATTTCTGTTTTGGCGTGACGCTTAACACCAGACAAGTAACCGTGTCGTCTCGTTATTTAAATAATTAAAAATTTAAACCTTAGGTAACTCGCATTGGTCCCAAAAAATCTGTCAAATTAAACGCACGTGACCAGAAACCTCGAGCAGTACCAACCATCAGCCATCCATTCTTTGAATTATTATATGATTAATAAAATACACATGGGCACAGGACAAAGAATAATGTGCATTTTAATAATCCTTGCGTTAAATATCCACCACTTAATGGACGTCGGGAATACCCAGAATTAATTCAAAACATATATGTTTTTTGTCACATTATGCTTATCGAACTTGCCTTTGTGTTAAGAAATAGGGATAAAAGTTATAGATACACATTTTATTAATGACATCGTTTACGCACAGGACATTATATGACAGATAAATATATATATAATGAGTATGGTCCGGAGCGCATCAAGTCCTGGTGCGCTCAGGATCATCGATCATCTGTTTAATGGCCTTAACAATTCACATACTTCTGTAATTTCTCGCCTAACTGCAATTCAATTGTCGTAGCAGCATTCATATCCAATATCCAAAGGTAACCCAAACAGATGCATCGAACAATAGATTACTAGCCAATACCACGGCGCGGCGGCCACCAACAAGGAAATTGTACTAATTAAAGGATGGCGGCGCGACCTGGCCGCCGCAACTGGTGCTACACAACTACACCGCTTCCTGCACAACCTACATACATACACAGACACGTCTACAACTCTGATGCAAAAGGCTGATGTGCACTAACTTCGTCGAGTTTATTTATTGAAATAAAATCCGTATATGCGGTAAAATCCGTAAAAATATGTTTTATTTTCTACGTTTAACATTCACGCAAATCTAAGAAACTATTGCAAGTTAATTGTTTTTCCGAGATGTTAGGCGCAAGCTTATCGTCATCAAGTTAATTCCTTGATTCAGGATTCGTGGCTAAGACCTCCCACTTCGCAACGGTCTTTGAACATTTATTCAACATTAGTTCAATTAAGGCAAGACAATATTTCGGTCCATTAACGCCCACTGCGGCGTAGAGAACTCCCCTGAAACCGAGTGTTCGGTTGAGAAGACTTAGGCCGAACTCCAGCATGGCCAACTTAGAGTTTACGCATACTTTCTCCATTTGTTAACGAACTTCTAAAATTGATATTCTCAACTTTTCACATTTTTTTCTAACTCATTTTTGGAACGAAGTTCCTTTTCGCACGTTGTGAAAGGGGGCTACACAGAAAAAAATTCTCACGAAAAGTAGGCACGAAAAACATTTGACAATAGTTTTTTATTTCTTTATTTGAAAATGATGTCATACATTTAATATAACGGCAATAAAATATCCAAATACATATTAATATGTTAAAGGCTATAGTAAAAACTAAGAATACGCTGAAGCCCAAAATTAAGTGGGGAACGTTGCGACTCACTCACCGTGATACAGGCGGTAGAACACGCTTAGAGAGGCGACATCTCTCCGGAGTTAGTAGCGACTCCAAGTTGCTCGTAACGTCTGCATCATTCACAATGCGGATGGCCCGCCGCTGCAATCCATCCAAGGCATCGAGCAGGTACTGGGCGGATCAATCCCAGAGGTGCGAGCAGTACTCCATACCCGGCCGGACCTGCGCTTTATATAAACGACAAAGCTGACCGGGCGTGAAAAACCGACGCACCCTGTTCAGGACTCCAACCCTGCGTGATGTGGCAGTTATTACGACCTCGATGTGATTCCTTGGATTGAGATCACAGCGGATATCCACACCAAGGATACTTAGATCATTCCGCATTGAGAGGGGAGCACCCTGAAGAATGGGGAGGGGAGAGAACGGGGATTTTTTGCACGTTGGGTTTTCTTGGCATTGAACTCAACCATATTCCTGGAACCCCATGTAGAAATGAGATCCAAGGTCCGGTTGAGCTCAATGACAAGATCTTCGCGTCCCTTCACAGTTTCGACTCGGCAACCTGGAGGCCCGCAGAGGTATCGCCCATGAACCGTGCCGTCATCTGCATAGCAATGAATGTTGCCAAGCCACAACATGTCATTGATATGCAGAATAAACAAGGTGGGCGACAGCACCGAGCCCTGAGGAACTCCGGCATTTACCGACATGAGCGCCGAAGCGTGTCCGTCAACGACTACACGTATTCTACGCCCATACAGAAAGCCGGAAATCCACGAACACAGGTTGCCGGGTAGACCGTATGCCGGAAGCTTGGACAGAAGACCACGGTGCCAGACCCTATCAAACGCCTTGGCAATGTCGAGGCTCACAGCAAGAGCCTCGCCACGCCGGTAAATCGCCTCACCCCAGCGATGCAGGACAAGCGCTAGAAGATCAGCCGTCGATCGATTATGATGGAATCCGTATTGTCGGTCACTGATCAACGAGTGATCCTTCAGGTAGCGGATCAATTGAGCGTTTATGATCCGCTCCATGACCTTACATATCACTGAGGTGATAGCGATAGGGCGGTAATTGGTAGGGTCCGACCGATCACCCTTTTTGGGGATCGGTTGCACATTGGCTTCCCTCCAAGATTCCGGCGCAACACCTGTGCGGTAGGACGCTCGGTAGAAGCGAGTCAGTGCTGGAGACAACTTGGCTGCACAAGCTGTTAAAACCACCGCTGGTATCCCATCCAGACCACTGGATTTCCGCACATCGAGAGACCGTAACTCACGCCGCACATCACACTGCCTGATGCGAATATCTGCCATTGAGAAACCGCAATCAGGCAGTGTGGGCAGCGTCTGGGAACCACGGTCTTCGAGGCGGGAATTAGCCGCAAAGAGATTTGCCAGCAAGGCAGCCTTCTCTTGCGGCTTGTGGGCCAGCGACCCTTCTGGGTACCTCAGCGGCGGCAACGCTGGACGGCAGAAGTTAGATTGAACGGCCCTGGCTAACCTCCAATAAGCACGACTGCTAGCTGGGTGATCGGCCAATGCACGCCCAATCCTGCTTACGCGCTGGACATCCGCCCTAACGTAGGCCTTCTTGCAGGCCTTGGTGGCACGGTTGTAGGCTTCTTTGAGGGAACTGATATTGGGATCCTTCATGGCGCGACCCCTGATCCAAGCGCGATACGCCGCCCGTTTGTCACCGACAGCATCGGCGCATGCACGATTGAACCAGGAGCGTCCACGGCCCTTACTGGCGATCTCAGAGGAAGGAATGTAATATTCCATTCCAAGTCTGATCTCGTCAGCAATAGCGTTGGCACTCGCTGAGGGATCTTTACCCTCAAAGCAGCGCTGCCTCCAAGAGATGGATGCGAAATATTCCCGCATACCATCCCAATCTGCCGACGAGTAATGCCAGACCCTTCGCATAACCTGCACGGGACGTGGAGGTGATGCGATCGGTACTGACGACCCAACCAGGCAGTGATCGGAAGTGCCCAGAGGCGCACTAACGGTCAGACGATACCCGGCTGGGTGACTCGCCAGCAGAAGGTCCAGCAGAGAAGGCGCATGACTCGCCACATCCAGGATCCTGGTGGGCTGGTTCGCCAGTTGTGTCAAGTCATGAGTCAGAGCGAATGCATGGGCAGCTCTGCCAGCATGATCAGTCTTGGAGGAGCCCAGCCACAGTTCGTGATGAGTATTGAAGTCCCCCAAGACCACCATTTCGGCCGACGGGAACTGCGCCTGCGCGTCATCAGCCGCCTGGCTAAGATACCTGAACAGCCGAGTCGTCTCATCGTCCCCGTTGTGAGACCTGTAAAAGCACACGTAGATGGGGATCAAGGAACCTAGATCCACGTGCACCCACAGAGCGGAGAAGGAGGGGTCCTCCATGCAGTGCAAACGGCGACAGCAGATGTCCGACCGAACATACAAGCATACCCCGGCTTTAGGCTTGAAGTTTACTTCAAGCGAATAACCGGGATACAACAGGTAAGAATTATCGGCCGGACAACGAATCTGCGTCTCCGTTAGGAATAGCAAAGCAGGCCGGGCCGTCTCGAGATGGTGATGGACGGCATTGAGGTTCCGCGGATGTTAGTGAACTCCATAGTGAACGCGGTGGTGGGGTTAAGCACCGCTGAAGGACCTGCTCTGTTTGATTGCACTGTCATAAAGAAAGGATGGGATTGGTGAAGAGGCAACGAGGAGCTTAAATTCGGGCACTAAGAAGGCCGAATGGGCACCGGCACGAAAGGGTCGGCAGGAAGCGAATTGATCCGCCGGAGGGAAGGGCCTCCGTACCCTCCCGGGATGGGCCGCCGGGACCCCACTTCCGGTCACCAACCGGCACGACGGACCCACCCAAGATTATGCGCGGCATGGTGAGGCAGCCTCTCGAGGTGGTTAGCCCCGATTGGGCCCCTGTACTAAACCGCGGGCGGCCAGCGGACAACCGTTTCTACGGGTCTCCCTAGCCGGCGGATCAACGTTCCTCCCTTCGACAAAGGACCGAAAATACCCACACGGTACAACCTCATACCCGGACTCAAGACCCTCGAAAAAAACGAAATCCATTGGCTGATCCCGGAACGCGATCTCCTTACGGAGATCACTATGGCGGTCTTTACGCTTCATGGACGGTGGTCGCTACCCGGGCGAACACATAAGTCCTACCACCACTAACTGTGTCACTCATTTGGCACTACCCAGGGGTCACGTGTAGGGAATCTATAGTCAAAGCATACGAACACGAGTGACGTTAACCCCCAAAAAATTTTTTTCATAGTTTTGCGATCCTCCTTAATAAATTTATTATTATTTACAATTATTTTAGTATGTTACCCTGCTGTCAATCATCAACCCTAGATTTGACTATGTATATTTGCCAATTATTACTAAATTAAGTCAGTCAGTGCCAATATTCGTAGCCGAGCACTTATCCCCAGAAAACAAAGCGCTTCATGCAGCGACACGTACAAGAGCCAAGGAATTAGGTTATCAATTTGTATGGGTACGCAATGGAAGAATATTCCTAAGGAGGGACGATACATCACAGAGTATTATAATCAGTGATTACGAAAAACTCAATTCATTGACATAATATTTGTATTAGTTTTGCATAACTTTGAGGCTGTTGTATAGTATTTGTTCTCTAAATTCAACCCGTATCCTTTAAAATGTTATTACCAAAACACAAGAGGTCTACGTGGCTGCATATCTGAGGTACGTCAACATTTACACAATTGTGATTACGATGTTTATATTTTGACTGAGACTTGGCTTTGCGGCGGAGTCTTTGATTCAGAACTATTTAACGACAACTTTAGGGTCTATAGAAGGGATCGTGAAACATCTAGTCTCAGTAACCACAAAAAAATTGGTGGCGGTGTCCTTATAGCAGTATCAAATAAATTTAATTCATGCCGTATGATGGAATGGGAAGTCAATGCGAAGACTTATGGATTACAATTGACCTTCAGTCAAACACAAGTCGAACACACCTGAAACTATGTGCGGTATACCTTCCCCCACCAGTACACATTGAAGTGTTTGAACACTTTATAGACAATTGCAATTCCGTGACACATGCTAATAGTAATAATCCTACATTAATTATCGGCGACTTCAATTTGAGTAGTATTGACTGGATACATGATGAGACTATGGAATGCTGTGCACCTTCTACCAGTAGCACTGGCAGTCTAAATAATCTCTTATATGACTTTATGGCTTTTAATAATTTAAAACAGTGTAACTGGGTAAAAAATTTTCAAAATAAAATTTTAGACTTAATTCTGTCTGATCTTGAACATGTAATTATTACTAATTGCTTAAACCCTATTAAGGTCCTTGATAAATTCCACCCAGCCTTAGAATTCAAGCTTTCATTACCTAACTTGGTTAAAATCAAACCCAAAAGTATATACAGGCACAACTACCGCAAAGCAGATTATGAAGCAATTACAGAAGCACTCAGTGATGTCAACTGGAACAATGAATTTGCAGTTACCAATGATGTGAACATTATGATGGATAGGTTTTATGCCAGAATTAGAGAAATCATAAAAAAACATGTTCCTCTAAGAGTATATTCTCGATGTAGATATCCACCCTGGTATTCCTATCAATTGATCAATTTACTTAAACGCAAAATGAAACTCCACAAGAAACTAAAAAAATATCATAATCCATTAGACTTCATTGAATTTAGTTATATCAGAAAAGATTGTCAAAAACTTACATCAAAATGCTATAACAATTATATGAGGAAATAGAAAGCAAAATAAAGAGACACCCTAAATTTTTCTGGACACATGTAAAAAACCTACGGAAATGTGATAGCTCTTATCCCTCTGAAATGACCCTTGGCAGTCTTACTGCGACTAACAGACTGGATATCTCTAACTTATTTGCAGAACAATTCTCGTCCGTTTATGATCCACCAGGACTTGACGATGACAATTCTGTTATTCATTTATGTAGCTCTATAACTCCGGTACCAGCTATTAGTGACTTTTCAGTATCTCAAGAAGCTGTTTATAAAAAACTTTCCAAACTGGATCTGTCCAAAGGGGCAGGACCTGACGACATACCTCCCATATTTTGGTCCCGTTGTGCACGATACATTTCCTACCCGCTTGCAAATATCTACAACACATCGTTAAAAACAGGCATTTTCCCAAATCTTTGGAAACGGGCCAAGATTGTGCCTATTTACAAGAACGGCAAACGCGAATCCGTATCCAATTACCGCCCTATTTCAATTCTCTGTGCCTTGTCAAAGATCTTCGAATCGCTTGTGTACCCGATTTTATTTAACCATGTTAAAAACTATATATCCACTTACCAACATGGGTTTTTACCAAAAAAGTCAACTAACACAAATCTTGTCACATATGTCACTGAATTGACCTCCGCAGTTGATCAGGGTTTCCAAGTAGACACAATTTATACGGATTTTTCCAAGGCCTTTGACAAGGTAAATCATCGCATATTATTACAGAAACTCAACTCTTTAGGCGTGACAGACACCAATTTGAACTGGTGCAAATCCTACCTTGATGCTCGACCTTCGTCTGTTGTCGTGGATGGCGCTGAGTCGGATCTATACTTTGCTACTTCCGGTATACCACAGGGCTCAATCTTGGGGCCGCTATTCTTTAATATCTTTATTAATGATATATCTCAAATATTTAAATACTCTACGCCGTATCTTTTTGCAGACGACCTAAAGTTGTCTCGTGTAATGAAAAAGGAATCCGACATAGATTTATTGCAGTCGGACATAAACCGTTTAAGCCAGTGGTGTTCAGCCAATAAGATGTGTCTGAACTTAGAGAAATGTTATCACGTAAAATTTACCAGAAAACGTCATAAAATTGAGTCAACTTACAATATACATGGTCACTTACTTTCAGAAGTATCTACAATTCGCGATCTAGGTGTCTATTTGATAGCCGATTAACATTTATTGAACACATTCATAAAACCCTCAACGCCGCTTATCGTGCGCTTGGATTTGTACTTCGTGCGTCAAAAGAATTTAAAAAAACCACAAACTACAATTCTATTATATAATAGTTATGTCCGTAGTCAACTGGAATACTGTAGCACCGTTTGGAACCCATCTTACCAGGTCCATATTACTCGAATCGAAAGATTGCAAAAAAGACTACTACGCCAATTAGCTTTTCGACTTAAACTTAAGAACATCAAATCATACCATGAGAAATTATTACATTTCAAACTCATATCTCTCGAATCGCGCCGCACTGTCTCAGATCTGTTATTCTTGTATAAGCTACTTAATAACAGTATTGACTCTCCTGAAGTGCTAAGCAAAATATGCCTCAGCGTACCGTGCAGAGTACCACGTTGCCCTCGTCCTTTATTTAAAGCTCCACGTTGTAGGAGTAACTTGGGTAAACACTCGCCCATCGCAAGAGTTGTTCATAAATACAATTCAGTAGCCAGCTCTTCGAAGGATGTCGATATATTTTCCAATGCACTAGATAAGTTTAAGTATCTCATAACGAAACAATTAACCAATGTGTAAATGTTGATGTTGTTACCATGTTTTATTATATTAGCTACATTGTTGTTCGCTTGAATTATGTAACTATTTTTAAGTATATGTTGAGTGTTTAGTACTTCGAAATTTAATAGTCGTTCATTGATATTTGTTTTCTTTTTGATTTTTATGTTATTTTTTTATTTTATGTTTAAATTTTTTGTTCCTAATTTGTCGTTAAATTTTGTCGATTAATTTTATATTGATAGTTTATGGATAAGTTATGTCATAGTTCTTTCCTGTTGTACAGTACTATTGCATGTTGTGATCTCCTCTAATTGAAGAAACACAATGTTTAAACTGCAACAGTACAATAGCAAAGCTTGTAAAGTGTATTCTTTGTTGGAGATCCTAATAAATAAAAATAAAAAATAAAAAATAAAATTATTACTATATGGCCTAACCACTCTCAATCGTACTCTCGATTGTAGAGTAGGCCCGTGCCCTGCAGTGGGACGTATATGGGCTGATACAGATACAGATACTAAAATTGAGCCTAATGATTAAGTTCATATTACATTATATTTGTTATTTTACAAAAAATTGCCGTTACCAACAATGTATCGTAATTAATTTTGAAGATGGTTGTCCTGCGTGAAGTCGTAGTGCACCTCGAAGGCATAGGATTCGCGGAAGTTGCAGGCCACGCGCCCCTATTGGTCAGACACGCGATAACGTGACGCAACGCTCACGTAATTGGAGGAATAGCCGCGCAGCGCCGGCGCACCGCCAATCACACGTGACGCAAGCCGTCAATTATATTATAAACTAAAAAAAAATTTATTACCACTCCTTCACTAATTAATCGAAAGGAACTTCGTTCCATTCGGGTGTCCCTTGACACCACTCAACTTTTTTTCTAGCTCATTTTTTGTTGTTCCAGAGCACCAGTACGCCGCGGACAGCCCCAGTTCAGGGGGGGTGATAGGCAAGGCGGCAGTGCCGTGTAAGGTGTGCGGGGACAAGGCCTCCGGGTACCACTACGGAGTCACCTCCTGCGAGGGTTGCAAGGTAAAGTTCCGAGACAAAGCCGTCGCGTTTTTAGCTCGGTAGTGGGTATCTCAGTCGAGCGAAGATGACTCACGTATTCGGATTCGTACACGGCACTCAACAAATCGGAATGAACATGCGCGCTTACATTGCGTCGGAGACGGGGCGGGCCGAGACGGTGCGCGTGGAGCCCATCATCACGGTGGACTGCACGGCGCGCCTCACCACGTACCCCGCAGGACTTGTGACGCTGCGCCTCCACTACCGGTTCCTGGTGGTGCTGCGCACCAGCGTGCGCATGTGGGGCCGCATGTTCATGCGCGTCAGCGTCAGGATCATGCAGCACCTCATCATCAACGTCAACGTCATGTAAACGCCTCCTTCCCGCTTCTCTTCTGCTATTCTTCACTTTATTTTATTGAAAATATTTCCTTGAATATACTGTTCTTCAACGTTTTCAAAGTACATAATTTTGATGCTATCTAGGTATATATTATATAATTTTAAATTTTGCTCAATTTTACAATTTTAGTGAAACTGTTTACACTTAACTATCAAGACTTCGAAGTTAAATATGTTTTGCCTTACTTATTATATACCCTTATAGTGCGAACTCCTGAAATCATTTCGTCATATTTGTCTTCACAACATTATTATGCTCGTAATATTGAGAAATGAAGAGATCCATAGGAGAAGGAAGGTTACCGACATAGCCCATAGGATTGGCAAGTGATAGAAGTGGCAGTGGACCGGGCACATAGCTCTTAGAACCGATGACCGTTGGGTCCGGAAGGTTCTTGAGTGGAGGCCACGTAAAGGCAAGCTAAATGTCGGACGCCCGCCTACAAGGTGGACGGACAATCTGGCTAAGGTTGCAGGAAGTCGCTGGATGCAGGCCGCTTCCAACAGGTAATTGTGGAGATCCTTGGGGGAGGCCTATGTTCAACAGTGGACTTCTTGTGGCTGATATGATGATGATGATGATGAATATTGAAATACATTAACTCGTTATTATTCTTAATCCCCTATTCAACAAAAACAAATGAATTGGTTCATACTTACAGGCGAAGTTAAAAAAGCATGTTAACAGACAACTGCAGATTAAATAAAGACATCTTTTTTTTATATAAAATCACCATCCCAAAGCTTGATACGAAAATTGAAATTTATCACATGCTCGTATATGTCTCGCCAAAGACCCTTGGAGACGTGTAATTCCCAAGACCCTACCAATATATTGAGCGTTCCTCAGCCTAACCCGAGTTTTGCCACGCAGGGTTTCTTCAGGCGTAGTATACAGAAGCAAATTGAGTATCGGTGCTTACGCGACGGCAAGTGTCTCGTGATTCGGCTCAATCGGAACAGGTGTCAGTTTTGCAGGTTTAAGAAGTGCTTAGCTGTCGGCATGAGTCGTGACTGTGAGTACTGAATTGTTTCTTATATATCTCCCCATGAACATGAGCGACACGTCGGCCCCTGGATGGTAGCGGAGATGAGACGAATGGCCCGGCGAGTTATAGCCGAGCTTAACGCGTTTACATGGTGTCACCATCACTTCATCCTCCTTAACACTCGGACAACACCCGGAGTCGAGTCAGCGCGCATAACAGCCTAGCGCGGCTTCTAACAATCCCCACTCGGCTCACTAACATCAAAGCATTTCTCAAGGGTTTCAATCCTACCATCCAATGCACAAGGCACGTAAACTCTCCTCGCTAATTGCAAAATCACATCAGCTTGATCACCATGCCAATCGCTATGAACTTACTCTTTTAACATACGAAATGAAAAACCAACAGCCGTTAGATACGGGCGCGTGCCGAAAAGGTCTCGCGAAGCTACCACCACGGAGCCCAATCAGAAACTGCCGAAAAACCTCGTGGTGCCGATCCCGGGCCTCGAGGATATGAACCCAGAGAATTTCCGCGACGACGTGGTGAGGGAGGTGGTCCGCCTGGTCACCGCTGCTCAGCGTAACAACTTTATCTACGAGGATGACAAGAACCCTAACGGTGTGCGGAGGTCAAATGTTCGGGAGGGTAATGGATCAGAATATTCGTATTATACGCTGGCGTAGGACCAGAGCCACCACGAGCTGTAAAAAGTCGAGATTTTCAGTCTGGTTACCAATTCGCATCATAATTTTACAACTTTGAATTATGGTCCTACTGGCTTAAGAACAAATTCGCGTATGAATATAAGATACTCCTCAATTAGGATTTGGCAGCTGAAATCTAATTTAAAATAATCCAAGTAATATTTCATCCGTAGTTATTTGATATAGACTAAGCAGTTCATAAAAAAATATGTAACGATTTAAATAGTTGCGCTCTCGCTCTGACAAATAGTAGAAAGATTGGAGTACGACAAAAATACTCCTCTCGTATATACAGGGTATATCAAGACTGCTACCGAAAATGAAGCCGGGTGACAGTTTAAGCGACTTCAGACACAATGCAACAAAAAAAGTTGCAGAAAAAAAGGGATTTTTTTTTGTTATTTTTTTCC
Source organism: Hyles vespertilio (assembly GCA_009982885.2). Taxonomy (NCBI): domain Eukaryota; kingdom Metazoa; phylum Arthropoda; class Insecta; order Lepidoptera; family Sphingidae; genus Hyles; species Hyles vespertilio. The sequence continues at coordinate 36,848,314 of CM042833.1, read as the reverse complement.
TATGGTCATATTTGGGTGGTAAATACATTTTTTCCTAAAATAATAATGTATATCCTTTTATTTATAAATACTTTAAGGTATAAAAGAGTTTAAATTATTATTTTAGCAAAAACTATGGATTTACCACCCAAAATTGACGATATTTAAAAAATCATAAAAAATAATTGTCGCGTTTCTATGCGAAATTTTTAATTGTATTGTGTTTGTAGCCACTAAAACTACCACCCGGCTTCGTTTTCGGTAGCAGTCTTGAGATACCCTGTATATTGTTATGGCATTTTAATCGAAAACAATAAGAAATAATATTTTATAGGTATACGACAAACTATGGCTGATATGTCCGGTGCGAGCACTAGCGAGTCGAGCCACAACGCGCCTGCCGTCGACTACCTGGCGGAGTCAGAGTGTCCGCCGCTCACCATCAACGTGAACTCGGTCACCAACGCGCTGTGCACAGCCATCACCGGCGCGATGCGCGGCGCCTTCGCACCCGCTAGTATTTTTAACATCTGCGCGTTGAGCCGCCCGAGGCCCGGCAACGCCATCTGCCCGGCGAGCGTGCCGTGCCCGCAGAACAGCGCCTGTCCCGCCAGCGTGGCTAATCTCACTGGAATCATGGACATGGACGCCACTAGCTTCGCGACCATCGACACGATGGGTGACGGCAACCACACGGAGGAGTGTAGCACGAGCGCCAGCACGCCGAGCACCAGCAACGGCGACGCGCCGTGCACCAGCAGCGGGCTCGTGCACCGCTACATCGACCTTCCGCTCGACCTGTGCACGGACGGCAGCGAGGTGCGCACGCAGCTGTGGCACAACGTCGCCGTGCACATGACGCCCACCGTGCAGCAAGTCGTCGAGTTCGCCAAACGCGTGCCCGGCTTTCAGATCCTACCCCAGGACGACCAGATTATTTTGATCAAGGTATGAACTGAACGTAAGTGGAGTAAGGGACAGATATTTGTATATCACTTGCAAATATTTAAACTGCTTAGTTGCCTTTGGTGTATTTTGTGAATGTCTTTACACATATTTGTCCCGGAGATGAGGCTGTGTCAATGGGTATGCTCTTCAGTATTCCAATAATGCCAGAAGTGGGACGGTAGCCACTTAAAGTCTTTATTATGTTTCGACTGTCTGTTCATAATAAGGGCTCCTCATACAACGATTTTAAACACTTATTAGTAATTAAACATTTGTTTCGCCATTATGTTTTTCGAGGACCAGTATTAAATATTAGCAATTGGGATTACAATTTTATTAGTTCTTAATGCTAGCTATCCTTGGGTAAACTATTTAAATAATGAATGCTCGAACGTAGTAAATACGTACTTATACATTTTCTAAACTTGTGGTGTATAAACTCAAGCATATTTTAAAATACCAATTGCTAAATTAGGAAGGGATTAAATTACTGCTTATGTTATATAGTTGATTTTAGGCTATTTACATTTTTCACGTGTAAATAATATATTAGTATAACATTGCTCACATCAGCGCCACCGCGAGTTGCAACGCTAAACATATTAAAGCAATTGCGAATTCATAAATGCCACTGCTTGCGAGAACGTATTACAATACATTACTTATAAAATTAACCCTTAATGAGTGGGGTTTAAGGCTTGACTCCTCAGTCTGTCTGGTCCGTTTAAGATCGTTCGGTGCGGTGGTGCAACCTGTCCGTCTGCTTACAGCAAGGGTTCTATGAGATCTGGTTGACCCGGGTGGCGCGGAACTCCACTGCTGAATGCATCTCCTTCGAAGATGGTACCGCGCTCACCCGTCGCCAGCTGAACACCATCTATGATGTGAGTATGTTGCATACATACATACATAAAACAAATCAATCACTGCCGCCCATGAACATCGACAATGCTTGGCTCACAGATGTGTTGCCGGCCCATCAAATCGGGAGGAGAGCGGGAAAAAAAAGGTTGGGAACAGGAAAGGGCTCTTAGCACCGGCAATCGCACTCAGCGAACATAATGCGACAGCAAAGCTGTCGCTTCACATCGATTTCCTGTGAGGCAGTGGTACCGTCCCAGACGAACCTACTACATTCTTACAGAGTCATGGGTGACAACGGCGTGGCACTACCACTTTATGTTTGTCACATTATTGTAAAGTATTTGAAACCCGACTCATAAAAAGTTCTATCGGGGTTCAAACAGAGATCACTAAAACTTTAAGAATATACCCGTGACTTTTTCAAATGGGCGTGTATGACCAAATCAGAAAGTATGAGAAACAGCGAAAAATTCAGAAATGAATCACGAGCCTGTTTTTGATGAAAACTTAATCTGCGTACTTGAATTTTTGTAAAATAATATTCTTCGCGAGAAGTCAACCCCGATGATATTGAAAAAACAAACATACAAGCTGTATTATTACATCATTCGATAATGTTTCTAATTAAGATCAATTTCTAGGAAGTATTAACAGACAGCAAACTAAGGGATACGTAATTTTTAACTAATGTAATTTTTTCTTCTCTTACCTTAAAATCCAGTCTCGTTTGTTGCGAGAGGAATTTTAGAATTTGTTGGATAATTTACTAAACATTTTAGGTTGAATACTGTGTTTTAAATAAGGATGTATATAATTAAGATCAATTTGATCTGACGGAGGCATGTAAGAATTTTAAACTCGCGATTTTATAAGAAAAAAAAATTCTAAATGTTTTATCTTATCACTTTTAATAGAATTAAAATATTAATAGGTAATCTTAAACAACAAGGAAGCTTTATAATTGTAAACCAATAAAGCAAGGCGTTTATAGAAAAATATTAGAACAAACAGTTTCAGTTTTATTAGTTTTATTCGTGCTATGGTTCGAAGTAGCGAAAATTTTGGATTTCCAGCACCACTTCGCCAACGCTATCCTGACCTACGTATGGAGCCTGAACAAACTTTGCGCTACAGAGCATGAAATGGCTTTGTATACAAGTACATTGCTATTATGGCCCAACAGACCAGGGCTAAGTGATCCAGAAACTATCTCCGGAATCAATGGCGCAATTGTCGATGCTTTCAACAACGTGGTGAGCTATTACTGCAGATTCTTTCAAATTATATAACAGCTCTGATTTCATTGTTTCCTGAGAGATAACTTTTCCAGGAAGAGCTTAACTCTAATGTAATATGTCTCAGCTTAGCCCCAGTGTGCAACACTGCCATGAATTTGAATCCATAATTGCATGGGGTCGGTGGAATAAGATTTTGGGTCCAACCTGTAATTTTGTGATATGTAGCAGCCAACTGTGAATCGTGTAATGTGGCAGAGCTTCTTTGGTCTTGCACAATTGGAAGACTCCATATTACATTTACCTTCAAAATTTTGGTTTAAAACTCCCAAAATTGTTCACAAGGTTCCTGATATTTTCCTTCAGGAACAATTATAAAACGATATCTATTTAAGACATGATATTTATTCTCATTTTTAATGAATCTTAATTCTAAATGGTAGGAAATAGCGCTGGCCGGCCCCGACGCCGACGAGCGAGTGAGCGCGTTCAACGCGGTGGCGAACGAAGCGCACGCGATCGGCGCGCGACACAACGAGCTGCTGGCGTGGTGCCGCGAGCACTGGCCGCGCCTCGTGCTGCCCGACCTCTTCGCAGAGATCTTCGACATCCCCAAGGCAGACTACGACGCGCCGCTGCCGCCAGTGCCCAGCCTGCCCGCCATCAACTAACCTGATACGTCATATACTATTGTCTCTTACATGCAATAGGTTAGAGCATCTGTTCACATTTTGACACAAATGTTCGTAATGGAATATAAAACATATTTTGCTCTGTATCTAAATATGTCCCAAAATGTTAGTTTTTTTGTGCCCACCCTGAAAAACAACGCACACATCGATGCAAATATGTAGTGGGTAGGTTGTATCAGCCTGCGCCGGGGTCTCGGCGACTCGGGGCATCAGAGTAGTATTGCGACTTGACACCGCAAACTTGTCGAGAGCGCAAACTCATTCACTTACTGTGTAGGTGCCTTAATGCCGCGCATTCTTTCCTTATATTTTTCCGTCAGCTGGCTTCTCTATGAGTTGTCGGGATGCGCCGAGCGGTGAAGATGAATGATGAGCGAAGTATGAACCAAGAGTGTGAGACACTTTCTACTGATAACAGTACCACTTCAGAACCCGAGTGTTTGTGAGGTTCACGCGTTGTGCCAGGCGAGTGGCTGCAATGGTAATGTGATAATAAGTGTGATTTTGGCTGGTGCAATTTATTTATAAGTTTATCTTTAACTTTTTATTATGTTCGAGATGATTAACTTTTATATTAAGGCATCTACATAATAATGCGTAGTTTATACTGGTACATACTACATATAACGGCGTGCATAAAAGCGCATTTTTCTCGTATACCGTGAGTTCGCGACACCTATTTGTATTTGTGAGTGTTGAGAAACAATTTCTTAGTAGACACATTGTATTGCGGTGTCCGCTGTCTCTGTCCCAATTGCTATTCTGTGTACTAACTGCTTGTTACTAAGTGTATGCATATAGTCAATGCAAGCCTTAAGCCTTATCAGAACTACTGTGTTTTTATTAAATTTTATGTCTCCGAATGTATTTACTAAACATGATGCAATCCTAACAATTCTTCTCACCGTTGTTTAATTTACTCAAAAACTGTATATTTGATGTAATAAATAAAGTATAGTATACCTTTTATTCTACATAACTCCTTGGGAGTGATCAACTTGCGGGCCAACGTTGGCCCGATGCTATTTCTACATACACACATTTTAGCTGTGGCGTTGGATCCATCATGTGGAGCTGATGTAGGGCGTACCTTGTGTTTATCTGTTTTTTTGAGACAATCTGACTGTATTCATTATTTTCATAATTTCTGGTGGTGGGTATCATTTATCGTAGAATGAGCGGAGCCGTGGCGTCGCTCCGTCGGCCGCGCGGCACAACATCTATTAGTTATCGATTGTTTTGCTTATTTATTATGAAGTTTTACGCGATTTTATAGCATGTTATTTTTTTTTTTTCAAGTTTCTATTAATACCTGCGGATGACGGGGCGACCACCAGCGTTTAGTAGTATTCAAATATATTAAGCACTATTCTGAACTTTTCAAGCATAGAGACTAATAAAATATCTTCATAGGAAGCCCTTTCAGCATTTAAATAATAATGCACCTCTCAAACTAAATCGTAAAAAATAAATCGTATTTCTTTCTTTCTTTTCAAACACATTTGCATGCAAAGGCGAAATATCATAAGAACAGTAATCTGAAAGGGCCTATAATTTAAAATTAATGTAATAGATGATTAGTATAAAATATTAGATAAGTACTCGTAGTGCGGAGCATATTCTAGTAACCGCATATTATTGCTCTTATTTTAAATGTTAGTACGTAGAGAAAGTCTGGTTCGTATTAAGATTGCATTTACGTTAAGTTTTATTATTTTACTGAAGACCCAAGGCCGGTTTGGCCTTAGTGGTGCGTCTGAATATCTCAGTCAAGGTCCATACTTGTTATATCGTGCAGTGCTGTGGTTACAAATTATAAAGGCAATGAGTGCGGTGCGAGCAAATTCAATCTTTCAATTATTTTTATAATTGACGTAAATAGGTATCAAAATCAATATCAATATTTTTATCATAACAGGCTGTGGAATGTATAAAAGAGAGTAATAGATTTTGAGTTAGGTTAGAACTACCATGCCGGAGCAGCGAGAGCACCGCAGCCACGCCTATGCATTTATTGCGCTGTTGCGTGCGTGTGATTTGTTTTAGTATAAGTACTCGTATATCGCTGCGTCGCACACGAACCCCTCGACTCGGGTGTACTGAGCTTCGGTTGGAGAAGGAATGATTACCCACAATACAACGCTAATCCCCTCGAAGTTATATTTTTTTAGGTTTTAGTTATCTCGTGTGGACCGCTGTACCCATATTTATATTTTATATCTTTTTTCGTTTTTATCTTTAAATGTTTTTCATATTGTTTGGTTTATTGAAATTTTTATTAGGTTTACTCATAACTGTTATGCAAAGCGCGTAGACTGCATGTTGAACATCATTATCCATCCATGAAACAATAAGAGAGCTTTGTTGCCACTGGTTTGGTGTACTGCGCCTTGCATAACGACGATCTCATTACATTTGGTTTACTGTTAGCAGCCATTAGGAAGTGAACTATTTGCGAAATGTCAATGCCAAGAGAGTTCACGAGAAACGTATTTTTGATAAGAAATTGATCCTTAACATTCTTAGGGCAAGCTAACTGCTTAGACAGGGCAAATTACGCGCCAGTAATTGAAATTCGCGTGATTTCTCTGGACAGGAGACGCAATAGATTTTGCACCTACTATCGAACGGAAGCTTGTAGGTATATTCGCGACGAATTCGCGCGTTTTGAATAACGACTAAATACTCTTAAAGGAAATGCGTTTCTATTTGTTAGGTATAGGTTACATCAGAAAAGCACTATGTTCGTTTATGTGACGTATTAAGGCCGTGACGTCACAAATGGTAGACGGTAAGGTTGGCTATCTAAGATTCTTGTTTTTATTTTTGTAAATAAGTTCCCTTTCTCATTGAGCATGTTGGTTTATGAGAAGGTTGGCATTTAGTAAGTAACATTAAGGATTTTTAATTTGTATCTATCTCTTACCTACACAGGTATTTCACTTAAAGGAAATAAATTTTTCAAATGCAATGGTGTTTCATTTAACCCTTTATGTGCTTACTTTTTAATCGAGTTCAAAAAAGGAGATTATTTATTCGATGTATGTATGTATGTAATTTTGTCAAAATTGCACAGTTTTTTGATAAGTTAGTCTGTACCAGCGTCTGAACACGAATGTCAAATAATAAAATGTATATATTTTTGTATGTCTGTATGTTTGCCAGCCAGGTGGTAGTTTTAGTAATTACAAACATAATGTAACTAAAAATAATTTCGCAAGGAAACGCGACATCTTTTTTATATTAATTTTTAGATATCGTCGAGTTTGGGTGGTAAATCCACAAAAAAAATCGTCACAATTTTTTGACATCTAAAGTCACTAATACTACCACCCAGCTTCGTTTTCGGTAGCACTCTTAATATACCCTGTATGTTGACGCCTATCTCATCATATAGCGTGATGTTAAACTAACTCAATAGTCTAGCTGGCACCGAGGTTGATAATTGTTGGCCTATTTAGGTATTTTAGATCTATTAGAACAAGATTAATTTTATTTCCCTCTTTTCATTACAATTTTGAAGATGGTTTAATTTTTTGAAATTATTTTTATTAATCTATTTGTAGTTATTTTTAAGTGTATTATTTTATTGAATTATCTACCTTAGAATCGTGGATTTGATTTTTTTAAGAACCATAAAACGACACAAGGAAAGCTACCTGAAAAATGTTATAAGTATATCAAAGTTTATGTTTAATATATAAAATTATTTTTTTTTTGGTTGTTTCCAAATTCGAAATCTGGGAGAATCTTTTGATAGGCAGAATTGGCAATGTTGACCGTGATTTTGAACTTTTTAAGTTATTTGGTCCGATTGGCCTCAAATTCGATATCTGAGGCTGCTTTTCTACCGATATTCTAAATTGGTTATCTAAATTTAACGTCTTTAGCGCTATTTTGAATTTTAGCTTTCCATCCGAATATTCTTTAAGTTTATATCTGAGGTTCCCTATTGGGTTCGCCTCAGTAATCTAAGTCAATAGTCATAATTTAAAACGTTGGACGCCATTTTGGACCTTTTTTCTATTGATCTGATTGGTCTTAACTTTCATATCTGAATAAGCCTTTCTTCCGGTATTTTAAATTGATAAAATTGAAAAGTTTGTCCGTCATATTGCAGTTTTTAGTTATACATCCAGATACAGTCGACTCCTATTTATTCAAACCTGCGATAATTCTAACCTCTCTATAATTCAAAGTTACCACGAGTTCCCTACAAAATCTCTTTATATTTTAAACTAAATCAATACATTTTTATACAGTCGGTAATTCGAACTAAAAAATCATCGCTATACAGAGTGATATTGACATATGGTATGTAATTTAAAACACATGTTCCTTAATCCCCCTGGGTACTATTGTGCCAAATTTGAATAAAAACTGCCTGATAGATTTGTCAAAAATCACGATTTTAGGTTTCAAGGCTTTTGATCAACCTCTATAGATACTGAGTTTTTTTTGGTTCAGATAAGTTCCTTAACCGAACTGAAGTTCATCTAAGCGGTAAAAATACTCTTATCTACATCGGAAGTCCAAAAATCGTGAAAAAGAAAATCACGATTTATGTCAAAAAATCTTCTCATATTGCTTTCAAATTATATACAATGTCTCCTGGGGTAATGGGAAACATGTGGGTTAATTCAAGTAACATGTGTCATTATCAACCAGTATAACAAAACGAAAAGTCTTCGATAGTTGTGTGTTGCCAGTTATGACTTACGGCAACGAGACGTGGCCTCTCACTATGGGCCTTATTAGGAAGCTCAAAGTCACTCAACGAGCTATGGAGAGGGCTATTCTCGGGGTTTCCTTACGAGATCGAATCAGAAATGAGGAGATCCGTAGGAGAACTAAAATAACCGACATAGCCCACCGGATTAGCAAGTTGAAGTGGCAATGGGCAGGGCACATAGCGCGGAGATCTGATGACCGATGGGGTCGGAAAGTGCTCGAATGGAGGCCACGTAGCGGAAAGCGCAGCGTGGGACATCCACCCACAAGGTGATCAGACGACCTGGTGAAGGTCGCGGGACGTCGCTGGACGCAGGCTGCCGCCAACAGGTCTCTGTGGAAATCATTGGGGGAGCCCTATGTTCAACAGTGGACTTCCTTTGGCTGATGGATGGATAACAAAACGACGCGTTAATTCGAACTCGACGGCTTCCAACACTCGACAATTCAAAGTTGCAGAGAGAGAAAGAGAGAGTATAAATGTTTGACGATTGCTATTTATTGAATAATAGTTGATCAACACTTAATAATTCGAAGTTTTATAGTGTCTCTCGTTAATTTCGAACCATTTGATATTCCAAACACTCGATCACAAATATGGTTAGAAAGGCAATAGCCGTCAAATTGTATGAAAACCAGTGTCGACTTTTCGGCACACAAAACCTCTACAAATCTAATATATAAAGCTTGCAATAGTCGATTTAAAGTATCGATAAAATTATGAAAATATATTTTTGTTATAAGGCCGGAATTTATTTATCGATAGGCTTAATTTTTTTTCCTGATACAGTTATTTAATTAGTATTATGTTGATAGACGGAAAATAAATGAGGCTACAATATCTTATATTAAAAGTTAATTTTAATTTGTATACTATTTTACAAATCTATTCTGTTTCTGTATCAGCCCATATACGTCCCACTGCAGGGCACGGGTCTACTCTACAATCAAGAATACGATTGAGAGTGGTTAGACCATATAGTCCATCACGCTGGCCTAGTGCGGGTTAAACCGTGATAGCTAGAAAGCTGAAATTTTCATAAATTATGTTTCCGTTGCCGCTATAACAACAAGTACTAAAAATAAAATAATATATATGTATTAAGGGGGTTCCCCATACAACAAACGAGTTTTTTTTCGTATTTATATGCTCAATATTAATAACGGTAACAGATCTCTCAATAGTATCTTGCTTCTCCACGATGCGAAGGTTTAATTCACCTTTAAGTGAACTATAATTAACAACAATACACATCATCCCGGAACGTTATAGTTTCTTAGGACTGAAACCCGCGACCTTTGACCTATGACCACTGTATAAATGGGTCTATATCATGCTGCTTGTAAAGTGTATTAAAATTATTAATCGGCCCAAAGACTAACGAAAACTGGTTTAGTTATTTTAATTACATAAAAAAAAAATCTTGTTTGATTAGGCTGGCGAACCAAGTTGATATTGTGATACCCTACGTAAAACTAATATTGAGAAATAATTAAAATAAAATGGCAAACACAAAGAGCATTCATTTAAAAAGGGTCCCTTAATTCAATCACTACAAAATAAGATTTGTTTGTTCTTTTTGCGATTTCTTTTTCATACTGTACTTGATAGTCCCAGAGATGACGACCAAAACCATGTATCATAGCAATACGGTCGAAACTGTATAAAATCGTTAGATTATGTAATTCTAAACCCGACTAGGTAGGTAGTAACGGTCAAAAGTGTAGCAATTGCATGTGAGGCTATTTCTGCTGTGTCCAAAAAAAAAGGCAGTCGGTATCATAGCAATACGTCTGATATTGGAAATGTACATAGATTTTATAATTTTATGACGAATAAGTTGGTTTTCAGACATTTTGCGCGTAGTATATAGCTGAAGCGAATTTTTGAAAATGTCAACAAATTTAGCCGACCTGTATCATAGTAATCCGAATGATTTTTTTTTCTACCGTTCGTAAATAAGGCAAGATTGCAAAAAAAAATGTTTTCAGACATTTTAGATGTCGCATGTACTCCCAAAAGAGAAAATAACGTTTTGGAGTCGCTTGGCCGATGCCTGAGCGCTTCTTACGTTTCTGCTGCGGTGGGAATGTTTTTTTCGCATATTATACTCCTGCCACTCTCTTACTATACATAGTCACTCACCAGCTGTCCTAACCGTTTAAATAAAGCTCACTTAAAGTGACAACAAACTCTAAGTAGCTCAGGCGGACGTGGGTGTGTTGCTGGTTGTCCGAGGGCTCGCGGACGTTTTTTTTTCTTCTATTCCCAATGATAAGGTATAGTTTGCTCATCTCCCATTGACGAAGTTTTTGGGGATGGAAGAGTAGCATTTTAAGAATTCAAAATTATCAATTATAATAGACATTTTTATAGCATAGATACGTTGTCCGCGCTCTATTTTGGCAAGACAAAAGCAAGGTGATTGCCCAACTTGCAATCAGTCACGCTTCAATACGGTCGATATGGAAAAGTTGTCTGATAAGGGAGGTGCTACACTGAATTCTTCTGATATATTTTTTTTTTACATCTGGTTAATTCATTTCATCAATTTCAACAATTTTCAGACAGATTGCTATGATACCGATCGGTAAAATTCCTTAACATATTTAGAATGGTCTCAAAATTTGTTGCATCCGAATTTTCTTCTGAAAATATTTTTTTTCGTATTAACTACTCCTAATTTACCCGTAAAAACATTTTCAGACGGATTGCTATCATCATATTTTTTTGTCTCATTTTTAATTTTTCTAAATTATTTTATGGGTTCGCGTTACACTATTAACTTCTGAAAAATATGTTTTCGGTATCTTATAGCTATTACATAACTACAGTCAGAAAATCAGACAGATTGCTATGATACAGTCCGGTGAAATTTGTTGACATTTTTGAAAATTCAGTGCGGTCAAACGCTACGCGAAAAATGTCTGAAATTGGTATTTTCGAGTTTGAAATAATCAAATCTATCAATTTGATGCGGTTGTGGCCGTATTGCTATGAGACAAAAATTTTGGTTGTCATCTCTCGTACTATGAGCATCGATATGTCAGCGAAGCGAGGTGTGCAGGTAATGGGGCCACTGACCGGGCATAACATGTCTCGTTAAAACCAGGATGAATGTGCATTTAAACTGTTGCTTTTGGGAAAGCGGAGGTTGAGGTAATAACAAAAACGTTATAAGATATCATCTCGCTTTTATTAGCTTATTCGTATTGCCACTTTCTTAAAAATCACATGGAAGAAACAATTTAAAAGTATTTAAACGTAATACTTTCTCTCCAAAGAAAATAAAGAAAAAAACTTACAATTTTATGAAATTAAATAATTAATTATTAATTCTTTATCATTTTCCATAACAATAACAAAAGCAAACAGCTAATTATTGTACAAGTTATAAACTCTAGCGACCGTTTGATCGCACAGCAATGGAAATATCAAGCGTTTATTTGTAAAACAATACATCAAATGATAAAACGTGCTACTGTGTATCATATACCAACATAATAACAACCAGAAATGAGAAGAGAACGCATTTTGTAAATTCACACAAATACTTCATGAGAAAAACCATTATCTTACAGATTTCTAATCCACCGTTTACGTTGCGCAACATTGGAAACAGTCGACAGATGTCTCAGGGGCCGTCCATTAATCACGTGATATTTTAATAAACATTTTTAATCCCTTAGTTTACCCTCCTTTAGTGATATTTGGTGAGATTTAAGAGTACCCCCTCACCCCCTATCCAACATCACGTGTATTTTTAGTACTTTCAAAGAATCTAAAAAAAAATTGAATATTATCTTTAATTACGGGTATAAAGTATAATCCTATGTTTGTCTGAAATTAAGAACCATGATAAAAATGTCTAAACAGAATAGTTGCAGTGGGTTTTTAATTGGCATAAAAGTATTTACCCTTTTCTATCTCCTGTTAATATATCCATCCCATGGTTGCCTGTATGAAATAACCTAGTGTGATAAGGCCGCCACTTGTACTATTATTTTTATTGTGTAATATCTTCATAGTATTTCTGTACAGTGCAAAAAAGGATTTAATAAATAAATAAGTATTTATAAATGAATTGTGTAATCATACGAAAAACATATGATGTAGCATGTTAATCAAAATTATAATACACGTGATATCTTACTACGTGATTTTTGTCAAACCCCCCTCCCCCTTTGAAGCCTCACGTGGTTAATGGACGGCCCCTCATAAGATTCAAGTGTTGAATACAAGAGTATGGGCTCGCAACACCCTGACCTGACATCAATAGTTGCGAGACTCACAAACATTCGACATTGGTGTAGACATTGAATCCTTTGATTTCATAACCGTCATTTAATATAATGTAATGCAAATGCGATATATTTACTAGACAAAATAAATAAAATAAGTTTTTTGTAGTTTAAAATAATAAAAGGAGAAAGTTATTATTTGGTTTATGTAAATATACCTGTAGATTTCATTATAATTTGTAAAATACAAAGATTATATTAAGATTCCAAATGATCATTACAAAATATAGTATTTATTTGAAATATAGATAAACGTAAAATACTACAGACAAGAATCAAATACATGACTTGGTCGATTGTATTATAGTCATCCATTATAACCGCGCTCTTAATATTTGAGTAATTCGACTTTGTTTATATTACAATGCTTTGGTATATCTACCAACACGCAGTATTGTACTTACTGATCTCATTTCTGGCAAAACAAAACACTTACAAGCTCGATTCAAAGGAGAATGGGCAAAAACTGTACACGCAATGTTCAATATAAAACATACGCGGCGAGGCGACGCCCGCCCAGACCTTCTCGTCTATAGCCAACTGCCCATTTCCCTCTTTGATACGTATCCAATACTTTTATTGTAAAAAAAATTGTATGAAAAATAATGAGCTAAATACACAATGTTAAGGCTAAAAAAGCGCGGGCGCGGGCCGAATGCGCGGTGACCGAGTATCGATCGCGATGTTTAACATCACTTATATTGAATACGTTCGGCAACGGCAAGTGAGGAGCGCGAGTACGCGAGTACGCGAGTACGCGAGCGCGCACTCCGCCCGCCGCGCCATCACCACATAATTTAACTAAATCAACATCTCGTTACATCTAAACATATTCAATCCAAAATAATACGGTAATTATAATTTGTAACATTAAAAATTATACAACACCAAAACTATCTCGTTTATAATTATTAGTCTCTACACTAGACACTTGACGTGCAACGCAACCATGTACTGACTTGCGGATTAAATAATATTAAAAGTAGCGAGAAATTCAATTTGTACAAGTTATTACGTAGTGAGAATTATCCATGTGAAGTAGAATGTAAGCGGTGCGGCACACGGCTCCCGGCCCGGCCCGGCCCTGGCCCGGCCCGGCCCGGCCCGGCCTGGCCCGACCCGGCCCATAGAGAGGCCACACCATAGAGAGCATCAACTGTCGGACGCTGAGCCCGTGTGCGCCACCAGCCGTGCAAAAATAACATATACCACATCTGTTCTTACTCTACTTACAAAACCGTTCGTCTCGTCGCTATGACAATAGCTTACGTATATCAGACGAGGCAGACGCCTGCACGCGATACAATTCCACAAACATTACTGCATTAGATCCGCGTTTTATCAACATCAACAAGTGAGACGACAAACTGATCTACGTCGGACGAGCTGTATGTTTGAACCCGTGTGAAGCGAGCGGTATTCACTTCGCCGATGCACCTGCGATACAGACTTCAATGCGAATGATACTTCACTTTCCTAATTCCCGTTCAGCCAGCAAAATTAACTTTGTACTTAAGCTACCGGCAAGATCTACGTTGTCTAAATAAAAGATTTTTATTATGTTTTTTACAAATATTTCTTAGATTGAAATGTGGTTCGACAATTACTTTAAACATTAAATTTTATAAATTATATGCAGATACAATTTATTTTTGGCACAGTGATAGAAAAAGCTTTTGTTTAGTGATTTGACAGTTTATTAAATCTCAGGGGGGACGATGTTTGCCCGAAAACTACTGTTCGCTTTTTAAGTATCTGATACGTGAAAGCGGACTATCCCCTGTTTAAGAAACTGCCACGAGCCGTTGTTACTTGACGCGTCGCTGAGTAAAACTACCGCCGTAGTGTTGCACGCTACAGCTGCGTGCGACAGCGCGAGTGAGTTCCGCGTGCGAACAAGCCAACTACGAAAATTAGGCAAGAGTTTTGTAATTAGACAAGAGAAGTGAAGTGAAGCGTTTCGTTCCTTTGAACGGCGTTGGTTTGAATCAGAAATACTCACTCGTTTATACATACATAGTAGTGTATATAGATGTAGATAATTTTGCATTAATTTATGTTCATAAGAGAGTTCGCGATACAGACCGCGCGCTCGCCGACTCGACGGCAGCGCCATCTGCGACGCCTTCACATTCGTGCGGTGCCACATTCAAGTTTATAGCGTATAAATAAATCAATATATTTTCGTAATATAGTGCATAATTTCCGATAAGACGGTAAAATAATTTTGGACGGAATTCTATTGCGAAAGAATTGAACGTTAAATGTATCATAATATCGACCTTTATATATTTTAAGCTATACGCGTCTATGTACATAAAATATAATTATTGACATTTGTATACTTATCATTATGGGTTACAGGGAAGAATGAGTATTTCTGATTTTGCTACCGAGGAGTACGAATGTAGGAGGAACGTGACGTCACCGAGTGGCCCGACACGCGGCGTTGCGAACCAACACTACCCACAGATATTTGTACAAGGAAAAGTGTTGCAAACGTGCAATGTGAAGTTCAACGGCACTCCGACATTTGCAGTTACCAAAATACGTGCACACTAAAGAGGACGGCAGACAGGCTTATAGTAAGTTAAAAAAATCGCGAAAATTCTACAAAGCTGTGGAGCGCCACAAAGAGGAAGTAACATTTCGAAGCCATACATCGGAGCACAGACAAGAAATACGAGAAAGTGCGCCGGAACCTTTGGTTACGTTATTCAAAAACCATCTAGACTTCGAACAAAATTTACGACATACTTATAAGAACTTAATTTAAGAGGATTCACAATACTTAAAGTTTCTATAGTGCTCTAGGTTTGCCCGCCAGTACCACCGGCGTGCATGTGGGAGGACATACATGGCAAGCGGTGTAGCCCAGCGCGATACACAGCGTGCCCCATCGCTCAACTAATACTATCACACTTTATCAGCCAGGGAAAGAACACTTCATAAAATAACACTTATGTAGCAAGTCCTTTCTGCCTGGTTTAGGTTTAATATAGCATTAGAAGCGATATGAGAGCTGCTTACAAGCGCAATGCGACCGACACGAAACTACACGAAACAACAGTACATGAAGTAGCTAAAATAATGAAATGCGAACACTTTACAGACGAACAGAGAAGTTGGTGCGACGCGAAATACGCCATCTTAATCAAAAATGCTTAATAATCCTGACATGCATTAATATCAATAGGATAAGCAAAAAATAATTTGCTAATTCAAACATGAACAGTGCAGCTCAATAATAAGCTACCTTAAATACAGAAGTAATTCATATTGTTTGTGCCAACCGAACTAAGCCAGCATGGTGGACTAAATGGCCTAACCCTTCTCAATCGTACTTTCCACTATAGGTGAAAACTGCGGACGTATATTGTTATCTTGGACCACAAGTAGTGCACTGGAGATAAGTGACATTCTGCAAGTGACTATTTTTTTTCTTAGACATATAATAATGGTGAAATTTGGTGGCCTATGTCAGTGTATACTGTAGACAATATTAGTCAATATAGCAAGCATGCTACTTGGACCCTTGCCTATTCCGTTCTCAAAGACAGGCAACGATTTTTTATGATTTTTCAAATGTTCATGGGCGATGATCGATATCTAAAAAAATTCTCTCATATTAAATATTAATATGCAGCGTGGTGGACTATATGGCCTAACCACTCTCAATCGATTACGATTGTAGAGTAGGCCCGTGCCCTGCAGTGGGACGTATGTGGGCTGATACAGAAATATTAATACTGAAATATACGTTTACACACATGGTAAAAACAAATATTGATATTTTTCATAAGTCATAGCTTGACAAGATGGCGCGTCGCAAAAGCTTCTCTGTATAATCTGCAACATTAACTAAAAACAACGCACATCGACTTGTACACGGACGCGCGGACAGAGATATATATATATATACCATCTCTTTCCCCTGCCCTCCCCGCGCGCCCCTCACCCTCAACCATTTCTATTGCACACTAAGCTAAGGGAGCTTAGTCATTCCCTCGCCTAGGAACACATGGGAGTTACAATTTGTTTACTTTTAATCATTGTTGAAAACATTTTTGACTTTTATATTAAGAAAATACTGAAGAAAAATGATTCCATTGGTTTTTACGTAAAAACGTTTAGTTGAACTGAGATGAAAGTTCTAATAGACTAGAATAAGGAATGAAAATATTTCTCAATGCCATCAAAAATGATTTTAACAACGCAACATAACGCAATACAATCTTTGTACAATAATATATATTGTAATATTGTTGCATCAACTCGCAGACGCGCTCTCGCCCCGGCGAATCTTACATTAGAGTACAAATTATAATAAGGAATTTCTTTACGTTTTAACTTAATGTATAGTGAATAAATTATGTAGAGATTGGAGTTACATAGCCATTAGAAATTGTTAATATTTCAATCAGACATTATGATTTAGCAAACCACTCGCTGTGTAAATAACGACTTCTTCCCGAATAAGTACAAGTCCCACAAAGAAAAACACGTACCGTGTCTATACGTTACATATTCCATCGCACAATAACATCAAAAACATTCGAAGCGTTATATTAATCTCTTAACCATTTAATTTGTACGTTTGATCTCGATCATGCATATAATTTCGAACAAGCCCGGACTGCACTAGCGGTGACTTCGGTGATGCAAATCAAACAAATTGCACGCAATCAAAAAATTCTATCTCGTTAAACTTTATGAGAATATATTCGCAGTTTGCGTCAGAGTCAGCACTAGCGCCATCTGACGTGATAGCCAACAGAAGAGTGTGAATGACGTTAGTGTTGATTGTTTTGGAATATGTTTTTCGTCCTCGTGTGGAATATAAGTGTTTGTAGCAATTCCTTATTCTAACTTATACTGTTGTGGCAGGGGGTGTGCACGCGAGGACGGCGCGCGGCTCACTTCTTGGTGGGCGTGCCGCGCTGCGTCAGTCCCTCGAACCGCTTGAACGTGTAGTTGATGAACACCCAGTCTTTGTACGCCACTTCGCCTTCTTGTGCTATAGGCGCTGAAGCTGAAAAACAAGTTTAATTACACACCTGCCAGTTACGGTGCACACTTATATCTAACTTATTAGCGATCGAGTAATAGGAATTATGATTCCATATTTATTATTTATATTGAAAGATAATATTGTTTTTAATTACACTCTGGTGGAAGGAACGAATAGAAAGAGATATATTATCGTCTTCATATCGTTAATTGACTGCCTCGGTGGCGTAGTTGTACGGTTACAAAGCTGAGGTCTCGGGTTCGAATCCCGGGCTGAGCAAAGTGATATTGGATTTTTCTATCCATTATCAGTCCAGAGTCAGGAATTTGTGCCCGATATGGCGATAGGTTCGCCACTGTTCGCCACCTATCACATTGTGGGACGAAACATACAAGGCGAAATGTGGGTGTCCTGGCACCTCTGCCTACCCCTTCTTGGGATATAGGCGTGAGTTTATGTATGTATGTATGTATGTATATCGTTAATTTACCATAAGGCATCTGAGTGTGAAAGAGAAAGCGAATGTTCCCGCTGCACTACTAATAATATTAATATCTCAGCCATTTCACGACCATTTTTAATGCTGTTTTAGATTAAAGTTTGCTAATTTCATCTAAAACATTAATTTTTAGATTAAAATTAAACATAAGCAACATGTGTATTTTCGCCAACAGGGCAACAAATTTGTCATATTACTGCGACATATAAAATTATTATCAATTTATGGCTCTCATGGCAACCTTGAAATCAATTTAATTACTTCAACTAACAGCATTTGATAAACGTTTTTATAGGTAATAGCTTAGATATTCCCAGACTCGTACTTCCGTGTACGACGACAAAAGTTGTGTCACTGCCGATCCAGCCCCTTTAGCCAAGTTACAATCTATTCTCTTTCTACAATCGTTAACGCCTTGACGTAAGTGATGACGTTTGTACTTTGTACAACGCCATCCAAGATGCAATTTGATTGGCGTAAAAGAAACCTTATCGTTTATGTCAAGATTGTAGAAACAGACTAGATTGTAACTTGGCTAAGGGGGCAGGAGTGAGAGCGGAGCAATTCAATTACTGAAAAATTAGGTCAAATTAGGTCTCTCATATGTGAGAGGCTGAGAGGGTACCACCGCAATGTCTATTTCTCCCGTCAAATAGCAGTTTAAATGCACTGTTGTGTTTCGGATTGAAAGACATTGTAGCCAAAGTAACTACATCGATCGAGACATGTTATGTTTCAGGATGGCGAGCGCAGTGAAATGCCAAGCATTGATTTGTAATTCAAGATGTTGTTTAGTTCTACTGTTCATGAGCGGTCGCATCGTTTACCATCTGGAGAACGGCATGCTCGTCTCGCCATTCACTGCAATAAAAAAAATATCCTAAAGCTACATTACATGCGTACGTAGCGAAGTTATTAACAATGGACTTACGTATTTCGAGTTTGACGTCTGGGAAGTCGTCGAAGTTGGACGTGTCGTCAATGGAGCGCACCTCGACGGTGATGGCGGCGGGCCGCTCGCGCACGTGGCTCCAGTCCACGCCGCGGAAAAACGACACCGACTTCACGTCCTCGATGCCGCGCTGGGAGCCCAGTCTGACGATACAAGGCATAAAAATATCAGGATCACCACTAATAGGTGGTAGAATTAAATCGCTTCGCAATGTTATAGTAATACTCATGGTCCACTAAAATATGGATTAACGTAAATAATGTATTTTCTTGAATAGCATATTAATTAGTATAAATAGTTATAAATAATGAAAAGACGACTACCAAAAACCAAAAACTAAAACTAACTAAATTTAATTTTTATATATATAATATAATTAATTACTTTGTAATTATTTAATAAGTGACCTACTATGTATTGACTTGTCATAAAAGCTATTCAATTGCCTACATGATCAATAAATAATAATAAATAAATAAATAACACCCAACAGTCACATACATAGTCCTAACCCCACACTAAGATCGAGTCTTGTGTCGTGGGTATCAGGAACTACGAGAGACTTTTCGGTCTCACAAACACGCAGACCCGGAAGAAATATTTGTGGGCTGCACAAACATTTCTCTCGGTGCGGGGATCGAACCTGCGGCCTCTCGTTTCACAGGAGGCGTCTAACCAACTGCGCCAAGGAGGCTGTCAAAATCAATAAACCAACCAACCATTTCATTTCAATAATATGTACATTTATACGAAATTAAATACTTAAAAATAATGTTATTTTTATCTGACTAAATACACAGTCAGGTCATTAGTATTGCCACACAGTAAAAACTTTTCTTTTTTTTAAAATGCTGGCCACAAAAAGTTTCCATCCATCCATCCATCAGCCAAAGGAAGTCCACTGCTGAACATAGGCCTCCCCCAATGATTTCCACAGAGACCTGTTGGAGGCAGCCTGCATCCAGCGACGTCCCGCGACCTTTACCAGGTCGTCGGACACAAAAAAGTTTATTGAATTCGAATTTCGAATTGTTCATGAAAATAAAAATGTATATTTTTAGAATTTTACTCATTTTTAAATATGGAGTGGACACTTAAAGAAGACCGTGTTGCAGTTATTGCGTTGCATCGTTGCGGTTACGCGCCAATTCAAATTTTTGACATACTGAAAAATTTTAATATAACCAAAAGATTCGTTTATCGTACCATCAAACGATACAATGAAGACTCTAGTGTAGATGACAGGTCAAGAAGTGGTCGCCCTAGGTCTGTTAGGACTCCAGCAGTGATAAAAGCTGTGAAGGCGCGAATTCAAAAAAATCCCAAACGTAAGCAGAAACTGTTGGCCCTTCAAATGGGGTTAAGCAGAACCACGGTGAAAAGGGTGTTAAATGAAGACTTAGGGCTTCGGGCATATCGAAGAAAAACAGGACATCGTTTGAATGCTCGTCTAATGGACCTGAGACTGAAGAGATGCCGCGCTTTGTTGAAGCGGTACGCAGGAAAAAAATATCGGGAAATTCTTTTTTCAGATGAAAAATTTTTTATCGTAGAAGAGAGCTACAACAAACAAAATGATAAGGTACGCACACAGTAGTGAAGAAGCGAGCAACCGTATTCCGCGTGTCCAACGAGGTCATTTTCCATCCTCGCTCATGGTATGGTTGGGAGTTTCTTATTGGGGCTTAACAGAGGTACATTTTTGTGAGAAAGGTGTAAAAACGAATGCAGTTGTGTATCAAAATACAGTCCTGACGAACCTTGTGGAACCTGTTTCTCATACCATGTTCAATAACAGGCACTGGGTATTCCAACAAGATTCGGCGCCAGCTCATAGAGCAAAGAGCACACAAGACTGGCTGGCGGCGCATGAAATCGACTTCATCCGGCACGAAGACTGGCCCTCCTCCAGTCCAGATTTGAATCCGTTAGATTACAAGATATGGCAACACTTGGAGGAAAAGGCGTGCTCAAAGCCTCATCCCAATTTGGAGTCACTCAAGACATCCTTGATTAAGGCAGCCGCCGATATTGACATGGACCTCGTTCGTGCTTCGATAGACATCTGGCCGCGCAGATTGAAGGCCTGTATTCAAAATCACGGAGGTCATTTTGAATAAACTTTAGTGTCATAAGAATCGATGTTTTTTTAAGTTCATTTTGGTATATAAATGGTTACATAATGAATACACTTTTTTTAATTATTTTATATTCAACATGTGACAGAATTTATGACCTGACTAGGTATAATTTAAAATATTTTACTTATTGTTATCACTGGGCAGATAAGTTCGTACTAAATTTTAAGTGATCAAGCTGTACAGCTACTTTTCTTAGTTGCTTAGATGAGATTTCCTCAAATTTGATGACTAATGGTTGTATATTCGTATCCACCCAGATACGTTTACTACAAGATGGTGAGAGATCACAATAGCGAGTTTTAACGTGGGTGTAAATATTGGGCTTCCGAGTTCAACCTACGATTTCGAGTATTCCGCCTTAAAACACAATATATGAAAAAGAAAATGAAAATAATTTATCGAATCCATTAAAATGTTCAACATCATTTAGATTCAGTCATTTTTTTATCTACCACCCGGTTCGGAAAGCGGTTTTCACTAGAGAAGAACGGGCAAGAGACTCTAGTGTTGCTCTTTTCAAAATCAGTTTACAATGTAGTGAATTATTACAAAATTTACAAGTTGGTTTAAATCAGAGCAGTTTAATAACAATTTGTTGTAAATTTACAATAAATATTTTTGTACGAATATTTTTATATTATAATTACTATGGCTGAGTGAAGCGAAGTCACCCAGAACGAAGAATCAGTATACTCTTTTTCGCTAAAGCAGTGAATAATTGCGAAAGCCTTATTTAATCCATCAATCAATCCGTTACAATGTAAGCAAATCGGATAGACCAGTCTACGCAAGCAGCACCCGTTCACGAGTATGACGCATGTGCCAGCCATCGGCCTCCTCAACCATGTTGCAGGGAAGTGACCGACCTGGCACACGACGCCATCGCAAGCACAGACCTTTTAGCGAGCATGACATACCAAATCACTTACACAGGAAAACAATGGCAAATTTGACTTGAAGTTACTTAATGTAAATGATATTTATAGACATTTGTTTAATTTTATTCTATTCCCAAGCCTTGTTATCGTCTAAATATTCCGAATTTTTATAATATGCTTTACTGCATAATTTTGGCTTATCAAGCCTAGCTTTGAATTTTGTAATAGGGCTTTAATATGACTGGGAACTTTGTTATAAAAATGTATACAGTAACCCTTAAAAGATTTGCTGATCTTGTGGAGTCTGGTCTTAAGAGTAGCTAGAGTATTCTTATTCCTAGTATTTTTGGTTATGAATATCGCTAATCTTACAAAAACTTTCTTTATTTCTATGGACGTAAATTAAATTTTCAAACATGTATTGTGATGCTACTGACATTATATTTATCTCTTTAAATTTTTCTCTAAGAGAATATCTGGACCCTAGCGAATAAATTGACCTTATAGCCTTATAAAACTAGACCTTATAAAACTTGTAGTAAGACCGATCATAATAGCACATGCAGTATTTAACCTGTAATTTAATCTAGAATTTTCTAAGCAGTCATTCAAGTAAACAGTTTGATATTGCATATAAATTGCAATGTTTGAATAATTTAATGCGTTTTAGGTACTTCTGCCACTGGAGGTGGTACACCACATGTAGGCAGTCGGCTGTGAAGTACGCAGTTCGTGATACGGAAAGCTATTTGTTTCGGAGGGAATAATTGACTCTAAATTAACTTCCCAACCAACCTGCTCATAAAATCACCCGCTAATTAATGTTGAGGTTGAAAGAATCACAGCAAACGCAAACTCTTGAACTATTGTTAAGGCAAATTCTTTACTCGCGATAAGTCAAGAGGTGGACAATCGATAGAAGGCTAAACTCTGGCTTTACCACTCACAGAAACCCTAACACCACAACCCTTCTTCACCCTTCTAGAGCTTCCAGTTGAACTTAAAAGTATTCACAAAAACCATTTACGATGCCGAATATCCAGCTTACGACTAGTGGCAAGTCTCATATGTGAGAGGTCAACTGGGTGGATACCATCGCAATGTCTATTTCTCCCGCCAAACAGTAGTGTAAATGCACTTTTGTGTTTTGATTTGAACGACACTTAGAGTAACTACTGGACACATAACATCTTATGTCTCACGAGTGCGAACGCAGTGGAATGCGAAGCATTGCTTTGTATTTCAAGGTGTTGTTTGGTTTTGCTACTGTTCATGAGCGGTCGCATCACTTACCATCAGGCGCATGGCATGCTCGTCTCGCCATTTAAAGAATTGCATAAAAAATGAGACAAAGAACTACATATTGTGTGTATTTAATATATAGATCCAGCAAATAAAGAGCCTCGTCGAGGTAATAGACTTGTTAAAGACACTGCTTCATCTCACTTACGCAGTAACTTTTTCTGAGCTTACTATTCTAGAACATGTCTTTGTTTGACATATTGTCTTACAGATTCATCAGCTATCTATCAAAACATCTGATGAAATTTAAGAATCCTCGTAAATAACATCACTCGTTCTTAGTCCATTATTTTCCTGTTTATTCCTTTTTGTTTATTTACCTGCGATCAGGTTCTGAACAGAAGCGCAGTATGGTCTCCCGCGCCTCCTCGCTGATGGGGATCTCCGGCGGGAAGGTGAGCGACTCCCGCCACGACATTACCTTCCTGTACGTCTCCTGCGGGGACTCCGAACAGAACGGCGGGTATCCGATCAACATTTCGTACCTGCAGACAACGAGAAACATCTCAAATAGGCACATACACTATTACAGACGAGGATTACATTATATTACAGTCTTCAATAGTAGTATTTTATGCACGAGTTATTCCGACATATAAACTCACAGATCTGTTCGCACTAAGAGATAGGGTCTCAGTACGTAAGCGTAATTAATGTTGCATAAAACACTTTATTTTTATGATCATGATACATTTTATGCATACATTATATGGGCCAAAAGGACGATTGTACAACATTCACTGAACAAACCGTAAATCGCATAATTTGAAAATAATGCGAATACAGACATCAGTCCACAACACAGGCTCACAATACTGAAGCCAAGTGAACCACTGATAAACTTCCTGGGCATTTAAAATCAGCCCCGGATTGGCAAGAGGTCGGTTATAAAATTATAAATCAAATATTTTACGGTTTTTCACGGAGTTGTAGAATGTGGACAAGAAGTTAATAATTTTAGATGAGATATTTCCATATACAGCGCAGAGCAGAGCAAATTTAAGACAAAAAATGCTCATTGATATATGGCAAAAGAATGAAAATATTTCGCATAGGAACAAAATTTGATTATGATTGAATGGTGCAATGTGTGCAGTAGCAATGGGAACAGCTGATAAGTACTTTTATTCGCAAACAGCACTACGCACGTAAATACATACAAGCAACGATTGAAAGAGTAGTCTACAATCTACATAGCGCCCTGTCGTATGTCGTGGGTGTTCACTAATATTAGATATATCACTCTCATAAATGTCAGATCATAGGATAGGCAGACGTGCTACCAGAAATCCAAAATTTCACTTTGTACCTGGGACAGATCCCAAGACATCAAGATCTATAACTCATATTTAACCACGGAATCATTTCTCTCACGGGTGTTGAACCCTTGGCATTTGGCGTACAAGCAATTTTTTTGGCCAATATGAGTCGCAGAGTATTATCAGGCTACCCTGAATACAGAATAAATTACTTGGTTTGAAATGAAATATCCATTTTAGTGAAATCTTTAAAGATTTCTCTTTTACTGTTTATTTTTTTATTTCATTTAATTTACTGATGGTGAAACCAAATTATGAAGCCTCTTTATACCTGTCTATTAAGTTTTATTACCATAAAAGGGTCTTTGAAACAGAAACTATCCTTCGATGGACAGTAATTGAAGTTCATGATCTCTCGTGTAGAAGTGTAGCTCGGTAATTTTAATTGGACTATGTATGGAGTAACATGTATCGCTAAGCGATAGTTCCATCTATGCACTATGTGTTCTTAGATAATTGGAGCTAGCACGACTCATTTTAATCACTGTTTATCTAAAGATCTTAATATTAACACAACGCATGTAACGCATAATTCGCATATCATTACACATTGCAGCGCAAGTAAATATAAATTCGCTATAGTTTACACAACGCCTTTGCACTAATTGCTACGAATGTTGAACATACATTTCGCTTTCATTACAATTCACATCAACATTGACAGTCGCATTTTACAAAAATAAAATAAAAACGCACAGCAAAAAAAAAGATTTATGTTTTTATTTTTTGTGAGTATGATTTGAATGCCGACCGTACTCACATAATAACACCCAAGCTCCACCAATCAGCGGCTGGTCCGTAGCCGGTCTGCAGGAACACCTCGGGGGCGATGTAGTCCGGCGTGCCCACGGTCGAGTACGCGAGCGCCCGTCTGTTCCGCTTCCACGACTCGGCACGACGCTTGGAGTCCATCGCGGAGGACGACGTCGATACTGGAAAGTTAAACAGGGTGCCTGAACAGGCCGGCGGGCTTACATTATCATCATCATACAGCGTTGGCCTCAAGGGAGGGTTAAACTGGTCATCGGAGGCATAGATGGTTGGAGATATTTTTGAACTAAACACTTTCTTTCAGAGCAGGCCTGGGCCTGGTATACACTGTATATAGGTTGATTTGTATCGTCATTGGTACATATTTTGTTTGGTATAATACATCAAGGAGATGAACGGGGTATATAACCCATCATAAGAATGTGCGTTGTTTATTTAGTCGAGGAATTATCAATTTGAGTTAGAGCAACCTGTTCTAAAGCTACTTAGGCTTAAAAGCAACCACAGCATGTTGCAAGTTGTCACAAAAATCCTATCCAAAGTTCAATAAAAATGTAATCACTAGACTAGACTTTAGACCAACATATTTCCATATTTATATCGACTGTTGAGAGTCGTAAATATTAATCTTCAGTCGATAATCGATATTCTACTTGAAACGCTCCAGACTAACGTATCAGTGCAATATTTTGTCGAGCGAATATACCAACATCTATGGCTATAGTAAATTGTATTTTTATTCAAAGCTTCCCATATTAACTGCAGATTACGCACACGGTGTGTGTTCGCTAATACCCCTTATGAATAAATAAACAAATACACCCAACAGTCACATACATCGCCCTGACCCCACACTAAGATCGAGTCTTGTGTCGTGAGTATCGGGAACTACGAGACTTTTCGGTCTCACAAACACCCAGACCCGAAACAAAAACCTTTGGTTCACACAAATATATATTTCGGTGTGGAGATTGAACCCGCAGCCTCTCGTTTCACAGCCAGCGTCTAACCAACTGTGCCAAGGAGGCTGTCAGTTACTTATCAGTATGTATAGTTTCAATGAATGTTATAGTATTACTTACTGAAGTCTGAAGGCGTGGCTCGCGACAGATCCCTGTAGAAGTCAGTGCGATGGCTCTTCTTGAGGCCGGTGCAGAGACCGAAGTCGCTCAGCTTTATGTGCCCGCGCGCGTCCAGCAACAGATTGTCTGGTTTTATGTCCCTGCACACAATTATATAACTGTTAATATTATAGGCAATAGTATGATGTATTTATGTGGGGGAGTGTGCTTGGGTGCTACATATTGTGTGGAGAGTCGGCAGTTTGTAAATCAAAATTAATCAGCTTATATAGCTTTCTTTAAAATATAGAGCTAATATATTTGCCAACCCAGTGCTTATCGATATAAACTTAGTCTACACACAGGTACATTCCTTATATTTTAAAACAGGCTACAGTTATTTCTAAACATAAACTTGGGGTATCTATCGTTCCCAAATATTTTTTCTCCTATATCCCTTTTATTAATTATAATAAGACTTTCAAAATTAGTCTACAAATGATTAATACAGTATCTAGAGGGTAACAAATAATATCATGAAAATCAATTTGGATTCAGGACGAATAAATCTACAGACAATATGTTACTTTTAACAATTTCATAAAAATGATACTTTGAACAAAATCTCTAGATACACAGTCTCTCGCGTAATTTTGTTAATGTCAAATAAGATGTCTTTAATTTTCCCATGGTTCTTGACATGGCGGCTATAAAGCTTCTGGCCGGACTATAAAAAAAATGTTATTGCCATATTTTGCTTTTTTATAAGACATCGATTTTGCACGTGATAGTTTTTAAGTGCGATGGGGCACAAATTCAAATTAGCCATCAGTATTGTTGCTCATCAACATTCTTGCGACAGACCATACGATCAATACCGGTCAACTGAATTGTATTATTCAATTGATTGGATAAAACAAGCAGTAGAGACCTCACACCGCTAGGAAAAATCATTGATTCCCAAGTTGTCGAAGCAACGAATATGATTTATGATTGGAATGACTTTGTTATCCCCATGTTTGTCAGACCTTGCCCGGTCTGGTCTTTAGGTATTCGCAAATTTTAAAATACATGCTTAATGAAAAGAATTTTGTTTGTAATGATTAGAATATTTCTGCAACTGCAAGTCAATTCATAGCTAAACATACTGGGTATCTCAAGACTGCTACCGAAAACGAAGCCGGGTGGTAGTTTTAGTGGCTACAAACACAATGCAATTAAAAATTTCGCATAGAAACGCGGCAATTATTTTCTAAAATTTTTTAAATATCATCTATTTTGGGTGGTGGTAAATCCATAGTTTTTTGCTAAAATAATAATTTAAACTCTTTTATACCTTAAAGTATTTATAAATAAAAGGGCATACAATATTATTTTATGGGTGGTAAAATGTATTTACCACCCAAATATGGCCAGAGGAAAAAAAAATTGACGCTTTTTTTTGCAACTTTTTCGGTTGCATTGTGTCTGAAGTCGCTTAAACTACTACCCGGCTTCGTTTTCGGTAGCAGTTTTGAGATACCCTGTATATTGTAATAAAACATACTTTTGCAAAAACAATTTTAAATACATAGCGCCCGTACTTAATGGCCCGCGTGTTACGCACTTAGTTTAGGAGACGCGACTACGAAGAATAAATATCCATACTCTGTATAGGTAACTCAAAGTTGCCTACAGTTTCGTTAATACCGGCGTCTATAAATGTGACCTAGTATTTTCCAATTTTCCAAACAAATAGTACGCACCTATGTATGAATCCAAGTTTGTGTATACTATCTATAGCTAGGGCGGTCTCTGCGACGTAGAACTGCGCGCACTCTTCGCTGAGCGTGTCCTTCTTCATGAGCAGCGTCATCATGTCGCCTCCGGGCAGGAACTCCATGATGAGGTACAGGTTCATGGGGTCCTGGAAGCTGTAGTACATCTTCACCACCCACTGGTGGTCCGCTTCCACGAGGATGTCTCTTTCCGCGCGGACATGCGCAACCTGCAATGACAAGGTGATAAATAATGCTCAACATCAAAGGAAGACCATGGTTAAGCCAATCGCCTCAAATGTCACGACGAGCTGTAGGTAGCGACCTGTGTCTGGTAACCACATTTTTAGATGTTCACCTTTTCGGTGGAAACTAGTATCACCAAACCCAGTTCTGACCCCACACTAACACACCAGTATGTTGTTAAGATAACGGAAGCTAAGTCTGTTCACACTCACAAGGATCGTCCCAGACGGGAAACAAATTATTCATTACGTCACATAAATATGAACTAGGCTCACCTGTTCTTTCTCCAGCATGTCCGCTTTCCTGAGTATTTTCATTGCATACACATGGCCCGTGTCTTTCTTTTGAACTAGCCGCACTTCTCCGAACGCCCCTCTTCCTATCACCTGGAAACACAACACATTCAGACTGTTTAAAATATTACTAGAGAATACGCAATATGAAGTCTGTACCCTTTCAGAAACAGAACATTTTGTAGATTCTCTGTTTGTACTGGCAACTCAAATGCAGTACAGTAGAAGCATATACTAGAGCCTTTCGATGGTCGACACTACTATGCGAAATAATGCGAATATAAACGAGCTTACCCACAACAAACCGCCATGGTTTAGAGCCTTATCCGAACGGATATTCCTACTACTGCACCACTAAACCATCAAATATCTTCTATGACGCCTACATCTTTCAGTTGAAGAATCGAAAATATTCATCAGAGAAAATATTTATGTGATGGGATTACCTTGAGCGGTTCGAAGTCTTCGACCCCTAGCCTGGATCTCTTGAGGCGCAGGAACTCTGTCTCCTTCTGCGCATGTTGTTGTCGCTTCTCCTGTTTTTGGCTCTCTGTCAGACTCTCGTCCTTGAGCGACTCCTCAAGTTTCTCCAGCCTGCCGGCGAAAATATAAATAAATAAATACAGTCAACGGACACGTAAAAAGTCCTAACCCGACACTAAGATCGATTCTCGTGTCGTAGGTATCAGAAACTATGAGACTTTTCGGTCTCACAAACACTCAGACCCGAAGCAAATACCTGTGGATTACACACATATTTATCTAGTGCGGGGTTCGAACCAGTGGCCTCTCGTTAACAGCCGGCGTCTACCTAACTGCGCCACGGAGGGTGTCAACTGCATTGGTCCGTGTAACAAGTAACTATTTACTTGACAATAAATCATTTGAGTAATAAAATCTTAGCAAAATGTTAAAGTAGGGTCAACAATACTGATGAAGGTAGAAAGTGGCGTAATTAATAATAAAGAGAAGACGTTCGATAATGATGACCCACCTCTGTTTCCTTTCATAGTGTTGCGTGATGAGATTGGTGTAAAAGTTCTCTAGGGTGACTTTAGCCTTAGTGGCTTTGTCGAGCGTGTGCCCGCTAAACCGGATATTGTCGGTGCCAGTCATCTCCAGCACCCCTGCGGACAAAGAGAAACACTGCTATAGCAACTATATGGAACTAATTAACAAGAAACTGTACACAATAAAGATGGTTTTCCATTAAACACATTATACCATAGCCGTGTTTTGAACCTTTTCTATTCTCGCTCAACTTGCTTGTATTGCACCTGATAGTAACAATAAGGCCCGGGATCTGGATACAATACCGAACAGCGCCATCTTAGTCTGTTTACATTTATCACGACTATGGCGGCGTGCAATATAGCTTCAAAGGGCCGAAGACTACTGACATGACATGAAGTATACGTGACGACCAGATAAATATCATATGTATGAATTTGCGTGTTTCAGTATCAAATCAACCTTATCCTCGCGAGTGCACCGACCAGACTGAAAGGAACTTCGCGTTTAACACTGAAATGTTCCAAGCACTGCCATTCTATTGCATTTGGTAACATTTTATAACATAGTAATAAAATTAAAATTCAATGAAAGATAATTGTCTTATTTTGTTAAAGTGTATTATATTATAATAATAAATAAAGTTTGTTATTTTATGACTTAAAATGAGATTATAGATAGTAATGTGTTCATGGGTACATGGTATGATCCTAATAGAATAAGTTACATTCTCAGTAAAATATATTTTTAAAGAGGCGTAAAATATTTTTATGATTAGATCGAATTCTATACCGGGTATCTCAAGACTGCTACCGAAAACGAAGCCGGGTGGTAGTTTTAGTGACTAAAAACACAATACAACTAAAAATTTCGCAAAGAAACGCGACAGTTATTTTTTATGATTTTTTAAATATCGTCATTTTTGGGTGGTAAATCCATAGTTTTTGCTAAAATAATATTATAAACACTTTTATACCTTAGAGTATTTATAAATAAAAGGGTATACACTATTATTTTAGGAAAAAATGTATTTACCACCCAAATATGGTCAAAAGAAAAAAATAACAAAAAAAATTTGTCGCTTTTTTTCTGCAACTTTTTCTGTTGCATTGTGTCTGAAGTCGCTTAAACTACCACCCGGCTTCGTTTTCGGTAGCAGTCTTGATATACCCTGTATAATATATAGTATATAGATTAGATCGAATTCTATATAATATACATAATCCAAACTAACGCGTCGGTGTCATTTATTTTATTATAATTGTTCTTATCATCTTGACTAGTTATAGATCTGCTAGAGCTTTGTCTTGTGTCTCAACAAGATAACCGAACATCCGCTGAGATGAGATTGGCAAAGAGACGCGCCGTGGCAACACTTGGAAAGAACTGGTTACAGCCTATAAATATTAGAAGTGATACCGCGAACTTCCTAATAAATTAATAGTACTCGGTCCCCAATGTAGCAGACTAATCTAGAGGTAAGTATTATCACATAAACAAGAGGGGGGCGGGCGGTTGACCATCCGACGATGTACCAAACTACTCCCTGTGGCAACTAGGTTAAACATCCCACATTCCGTTTAAATGACTTTTTAAAATATTATGTCCATCCGCGATAAATAACCGTTCTCTCTCACCAAGTGTCTGGGGAACGACATCGAATATAATGTCCCCTAGAGCCCCGAGCTCACGTACCTCTTAAAAACAAGCAATATCCCGACTTTCTAAATAAAGGTAGACCTTATCGATCGGAACCATTAGACTGTGAATATCTCTCAAATGCATCACCGTCCAACGAGCAAGCTCGCCGATTAAACGAACGATGTGTAAAATTGAATATGAAATTTTGAATTTTCATTACATCCTCTGACGCTATAAATATCCGATTAGTAACAAACCGAGCGGATAAAAGCTGTTTTCCCTGTATTGCAAAAGAAAATCATGTAGTAACATTTGGTATAATAAATATACCGCAAAGGACATCGACTAAAAGGCAACGCATCACTTCATATTGTGCATTGATCTTATCACGAGCCGTATTTTATAGATTGAACCGAATAAATGGAAAAATTAAGGTTGTGGTGTCGAGGCGTTAAAGCTCACAATGGAATAAGTAAGGAAACGTTACAACATATAATATATACGAATGTACACAGACGATACTCAATTAATCGGCTTATTAGGATAAGAAAGGATTATTTGGAGAAGTTGAACGCATCAGTCTAATATATATGTATACATAGTTTGAGAACTGTACGAAAAGCAAGTGGATGGATACAATTGTACGATGATTGCCATAAATGCGGATGCAAATACAAACCAAACCAACTAGTGCTGCAATATATTGTAATTGTACAAATTCAACAAATATAATTATCCGCAAGAAATAGTGATCCACGTTTGAAGACGATGCACACAATGTCGATTGAAACGAAACGAGAGCAAAAACAATAATACTCGCATACGTAAACAAATATACATGATTTAGAAACAATTGAAATGATGTAAACAATATGGGCGAATTCGATTGTATTTATTTGGTCAGCGCAAACAAAAGCCAACGCGAGGTTCGCTAATAAGATAACGTTAGATCAGAATATTCACTTGTTTATATTAGACCTGTTAGGAACCTAGACTAGTTGTAGGATCTGATCTGCAGGAATTGGTATCACTATAACATCAAATATATCACCTGTAATTGTTATTTTTAACGACCTTCCTTTACGTTAAGCCTTATACTAATACTTCATACAACCAACTTTTGTACGAAAGTAATAATGTGCTGTGCACGGTACATCACATTATTTCACTATTTCGTACTTATAAACTTATGATGGTTTTTTGGCTCTCATATTTCTTTCCCTTATTTAAAACCTTTAAGGGATTAATTATAAAACAATTCTTTTCTCAGTGTTATCTTACGTTGTTTTAGTTAGTCATGTGCAATTTTTTTTGCACATCATCTTGATTCTTCAGATACCTATTAATAAGGTCCTAATGTTCGGCTCTATAACTTCACACGTTATTTAGGCTAAAGTAATTAGACATCATCCTATTCGCGTCCACTGCTGGACATAGGCCTCTCCTATGGCACGCCACTGGGCTCGATCTTCAGCCCAACGTCTCCAACCGCTACCAGCCATTTTTCGGATATCATCACTCCACCTCGTTGGAGGGCGTCCTACACTACGCTTGCCGAGGCGCGGTCTCCACTCGAGAACACGTCTACCCCAACGGTTGTCGGTTCTCCGACAAATGTGACCAGCCCACTGCCACTTCAACTTGCTGATTTTCGAGGGTCATCACAAACCATCTCACGCGTAGACTCGAAGAGTTTCAGCCTCCGGAGCAGGCTGGGTTTCGAAGAGGATATGGCACCATAGACCACATACATACAGTACGGCAGATTATACAGAAAACAGAGGAGTATAATCTGCCCCTATGTCTAGCGTTTGTGGACTATGAGAAGGCCTTTGACTACATTGAGATCTGGTCTGTTCTGAAATCCTTGCAACGTTGCCAAGTTGATTGGCCATCCAAGTGTTGAAATCATTGTACGAAGCTGCCACTATGTCCGTCCAAGTACAGAATAAGCGTCTGAACATATCCCTCTGCATCGAGGCGTGAGACAAGGGGACGTGATCTCTCCCAAAATTGTTCTCAAATGCATTGGAAGATATGTTCAAGACCCTAAACTGGAAAGGTCGCGGCATCAACATCAATGGCGAATATATTTCACACTTGAGATTTGCGGACGATATCGTCATAATGGCTGAATCCGTGCAGGATTTGCACCATGTGTTGACCGGCTTAGCTGATTCTTCAGCTCGCATCGGTCTCCGGATGAATTTGGTTAAAACTAAAACAATGTTTAATAAACATATTGATCCGGAACCGATCGTTGTGCACGGAGCTTCCTCTTGAAGTTGTTTCAGAATATATCTACCTCGCAGAAACTGCAATTAGGTAGAAACAACTTCGAAAGTGAGGCTCGAAGAAGAATCCAGCTGGGCTGGGCAGCATTTGGGAAACTTCGTCGGGTCTTTTCGTCGCCAATACCGCAAAGCCTGAAGACGAAAGTCTTCAATGAGTGCGTCCTACCCGTAATGACATACGGTGCCGTGACGTGGACACTGACGGTGGGACTGGTTCACCAATTCAAAGTCGCTCAACGAGCAATGGAGCGGGCTATGCTCGGTGTTTCCCTGAAGGATAGAATCAGGAATGAGGTTATCCGACAGAGAACAAAGGTGACCGACATAGCCCAGCGTATCAGCAAGTTTGTACATCACATGGACCCAAATAGCTTTTCAGCAACAGAAAAACTGCAGTTCACATTACATCACTGACTTGACATGAGAAACTAGAATTATTACGATATTTTATAAATGATATTCTATAAGATTAAGATTTTTTGAATAGTTCGAAATCCAGGGATAAATTAGCATCACTAACATGTATTTGCACCATATCCCTCACTCTCAGCCCCGACCCACGGGTTATTCGAAGGCTAGCAGGATTTTTATCATCTTTCACCCCGTTACTCTTCCTTACCCTTCACCCCGGAGCTTATAGCACTACACACATAGGTTAGGGCAAACCACACTAGTAGCTTCTCACTCGACCGTCTGCCTTCTATATAACGCGTAAGGGCCCTCGATATGTTTTAGTCCATATTACGGCGAAGGATTCCAATTAGATCTTTAGGTTACAACTGGGCTATGCAGAAGCAGGGCTTGTACCCAAACCCTGGGCTGCAAATCCCCAAGAAGACCCCAAATATTCCTACCAACCACCGTATATGTATACAGCGGCAAGGAAATTAGAAGCACTTGCCTATTAATGAAACAGACCTCGACGGGTTACTAATGAGCAGTGAAGACATATAACTTAATATCAGGGGTTCTGAAACCCATGGCTAGTACACAAATCGAATTATACCCAAATATGATAGAAAATAACTGGATTAAACTAGTATTACATTTGATTTACCGGATAGACGACGAATCCGCTTTTTCGTCAGGAAAAGCAACAGATCAGGCTAGAGTTGGCTTCAGAGTTGGAGAACAGAAGATAGAAAATTATTTGCGTGAATTTCGATTTACTTCATCAAAAGAGATCTCTTTTGTACTATATTACCTAGCGACGTAGATAATATATTTACTTTTACAAAATTTAGGAGTCACAATAACCAATCATCTTATTTTACAATATAATAAAATAGTTTAGAATTGGAACACCTTAAGGAACTGTCGCTGTCCTTGCCGAGACGTTGCCATAAATTTACATACCCTTCTTATCCTGGATGGCTCGTAAATTCAGACAATTCTTTCTCCCTCGTCATACAACGTAACCAACCTTGATCAGGATGACGCGGTGGAATATCGTCATCCACTCCCACTAAATTCGAGGAGGACCAACACCAACAGAACATCGTGCAAGTTGACCGTGAATGCGTGAAGCGTTAGAGGCTGACGGTGATTGCAATAAAATATCGATTGCACTCTAATATTGACCATCAACTTGGTACAAATGCAGTTTCTGAATATTTTATTCCAAGTGAGTGGATCTCGACATTGACGGGCAATTTGTTTCGGTAATGCTGCCCGGTACAAACCGTACAGGTAGAATTTCCAGGGGAAAATGTAAGGCATTTCCCGCGTTACCTATTGCTTAATAATTCAATTTAAACTAGTAAGGTCGATACGGGGTTTAGTGATTGCTATACATCGTTCATGCATATGTAGACTAAAAGCTGGAAAATAAGCAGTTTCATGACAAATTACATGTTATACTTACGCCAATGTGGTTTACGGTTTGCATCAAAACCGACTTTTACTGACGACTTTTTCCGTGTTATATACACATGTATAATTGTTATAGTAACTCTTAAAAGTTTGACATGTTTATGTTCCTTTACGCAATAACTACTGAATAGTTTTCAATAAAAAACGAAATTAGTGCCAATATAAGAAATAGGAGCCGGTATAAAAAAAACCCTGTTCCCAAGTTATTTTAAACGCACGAGCGAAGCCATGGGCAAAATCTGAAAATTAACAAATATGATTAAACTGCCCAAATGATGTGCGCAGTACCCTGTCGGTTAAGGCCTGGGACACGTCTCTAACTAATCGGAGAAAGATGTAGATATGTCATGCAATAGCCGCCAGGAGGAAATCGCTCAATGGTAAATATATGGTTAACCATTTCACTATTCTATTTTTTATTTTAAATTTATTCAATACATAAGTTGAGATATACAATAGTCAATTACTGCACTTTAACGGCGACGGTTAACATCGTGAGGATGGATCAGGATCCTGGATGGTGCATTCCATCGCGATTTTTTTCTATGCCATATGAAGTCCAGCAACCCACACTAGCGTGGTGGACTTTGAGCTAATCCCTCTCAATCGAAGTATTCATCTCGGTTGAAGAACAGTGACCGGTTATGGCCTGATACAGCGCAGTACTTTGAGTGAAGTTCATGGTATCACTGCTCATATCCTCGAGAATACATGCATAAGCTTATATCCATATTATACTATACAATAATTTTATTCTGCTCTTACGTATGCGACGAAGGCTAATCTTTCCTATCACGTAACAGAATTCTTTAATAAAATAGTGAAAAACAAGATTTTTATTTCATTTTTTTATATCTATTTCCAAAGCAACAGTAATAACTAGTTATGAGTAATATGGCAGTGTCTTTTATACTGACATCGCAAAGTGGCTATACATAGTGCTGCTGCTGGTGGCAAGTGCTGTGTCGTCTGGCGGTCTGGCCTGTTTGATGCTACATGCTAAGTGAAACCAGCACGCAAACACTTCCGTGTGTCAGCATTGTGGACGAGGGTCTCTGATCTCCTTACGCATATGCTTTAATTAAAGAAAATCAGGAACTATAGACTATGCTTTCATCTGAATAGGAATTAATACATTATGTATTTTTTTTTGCTATTACTTTAGTTACGTGACGTGCGATATTATACTAAACTCTATTAAATACTGATATGTAGCTCTGGGTTGACCAGAGTTAGGAATTTGTGCCCGATATGGCGATAATCTCGCCACCTATCACATCGTGGGATGGAACATATAAGGCGAAATGTGGGTGTCCTGGCACCTCTGCCTACCCCTTCTAGGGAAAAGTCGTGAGTTTATGTACGTATGTAAGTTATACGAAACTTATTGTAATTCTAGCCTCTCATCTTTTTTTTTCTTTTTCTAGTCTGCCAGTGAGAGATTGCATAAGATATTTTCGTACCCGATATATACCCAATAATACTTAAGCAATATTACACGGAACTTTTAAACTTATGTTCATCCAAATAACTGGCTGGCAGCCATACACGCATGTATTTGCTTGAAAAATCTGCCTGACAGTCATGCCGACAGTCATGTGATATATGGTCAGAATACACAGATATGCCTACTGCCAAACCTGCCTACTGTCAACCGGTTATTAAATCA
Organism: Hyles vespertilio; assembly: GCA_009982885.2. Lineage (NCBI taxonomy): Eukaryota > Metazoa > Arthropoda > Insecta > Lepidoptera > Sphingidae > Hyles > Hyles vespertilio. Next base: position 36,810,846 of record CM042833.1, on the reverse strand, counting down.
AAATCCCAAATGAGTTCCGTAGTCTGTAATTTACAATACAAGTCTATAATTTCCCAATATAACTATTGAGAACAGGACTTTTGTACAGCCTTCAGTTACATTGAGAAGGCTTATTCCATAATCCAGCACACCCATGCCCAAGATCGAGAAGTGAAATTATTTGAGCCTGTGTACTGCTAGGTATCACGGTGGCGCACACTACATCAAATGGAAACGCAACATTATCGCGTAACTGTAAAAAAAACCGTACAATAGAGACAAATGTCATAGATATTCGCCTCACAATGGCGCGACTTTCACAGGGCTGCTAGTGTAGGAGTGTACACACACTGGGTTGGGAATTGTGATACGCGACGGTATTTATAAAGCACGACCAAGTTCCTACAATGCGCCTGATGTAGTGCAGTGCAATACAAATGGAGTAGCTCACGTGTAGAGAAGGCTAGTTTTCCAGTCGGTATACATATTATATAGTGTCGGATGGCATGACAGGCGTGAGTCATTTTGCTAGATTTTCTAAACCGTGTACTATGCTTTGAATCCGGCAGGATATCTGCAATATCGCCTTTCATTGGAGAGGACAATAAATATATCAAGTGTAGGTACATGATGTTCTTTATAATTTTACAAAACATACACAAAGTAATAGAGTTCGTAAAATATCCTCTTCAAACCTACGCCAGTTAAACGACCTGAATGACAATTGAGCTTACTACATCTGAAATATAATAGTTTGAGAACCAATTAATCTAAGTTAGATCAGTTGGTTCGTTGCTAAACACTAAACTCAAAGAAATATTTGCTTTATTTTTACTTATTCCGCAGTGGTAAAAGTATACCTTACTAATACTTCGTCATGTGTGTCAAATTAAAACAACTATTTTTCAACCTCTTTCGATCAATGTGCATCTACTCTTCCTACACTTCACAGCGAAAAGCGTCAATTGGTTGGAAAATCTCCCGTTTCCACCTTCTGACGTCATGCCACATAACAATACGCTTTCTTTAGAACCCTCACATCTAACGTCATCTAACGTAAGGTCAGCTTGGTATGCTGCATTAGCTCCACATTGACTTGTACTACTTTATTACATAGTAACGCTATCACTAAAGAACATATCGCGATACGTATAATCATTTGTGGTCAGCCATCCTAATGTTCTGTGGAACGATAACATTTAAATAACTAATGGACATTTGACTGACCAGTCTAGCGTCACAATTAAAAACACGATATGAGCTTTATAGCGGCCTTACTTCATAGCCCAGTGTACGGTCTTGTATTAGAGTTCTCACCGTCATCAGTTCAATCTCAAGAAAAGTGATATTGCTATCACGAAAAAGTTCGTTCATCGTAGTATGTCGTCAACCGAGCTTAAATTATAATATCGCGCGGCAACGCCAAAGTGTGAAAGGAGCCTTAACTAGGTACACTTGAAATGAAGTAGTTGAGTTGTGTTTGTCGGCGTGTTCGCGTCACGCTCGGCGAACATATTGTGATTAGAAGGCTTCCACGGAGGCGACGTGACAAGGTCACGCACGCTAAACGACTCGCTGCTCTGTTCAACAATAAGCAAGGAAGCCTGCACTACACTTCGCTCACGTATCAATCATATGCGCGATTGTCTTCATAATGTTAATGCCCTCTTTCACTCACATGCATAGATTACTGCTCAACGACACGTAATAAAAATTAGTCCGTTTAGTTATCATCATCTCAATATTTTTTTAATAATTGTTTATTAAGCAATTTCCTTATTAATAACGTTAGTGATTAATAGAAAAAATGCAATTACTTCAGTTTTACCTCTCCGTACGTGACTCGTAAAACCAATTCTAAGTATAAACAATTGCAAAACGAACACGAAATAACAAATCCCGCGAAACAAAAGCAATCAATACATTGATTTATATCAACTGTGAACAATTGAGCAACTCAATGAATCAAAAACAGTCTCAAAATATAAACTTTACGTCAACGTCATACGAAGCAAAGATGACTCATGCCTTTTATAAAACACCGTGCGAGACATCAAAGAAGTAATTGCAAAAAGGTAATTATGATATAAAATTGCACCCTGGAATTATTTCTATAAATTGAGGCTATTTTTTTCTGAACAAATAAGTGACTCACCCTTCCCTCTTCTTTTGTGGAAGAAATGGAGCGAAGACGCGAACATTTGGACATAACACTCGGGCAAACCCGCGCAGAGCACTAGTGAACAGTGATAGAAATTCATTTACTAGCGCGAAACACTGTTCAGACTTCGGAGTGATGTCATAGATCCATAGGATGTATAAACAACTGTTAAACAAAGGTAAATGATTGTTAATTTCTCAACGGCCTTGCGACAGCCGCCGAATATGCCTTAGTGGTGCCGAGGTCGGACTAATATTAAGTGGCCGTTCGTTCCTTGTTGTGGCTATTGCGTGACTTTTGCAAGGACATGAACCAAATATTTTCTGGTTGTATCCTTGAATCGGAGGCGTAGTGGCTACGAAAGGCGAATCTACGCAACTTATGTACGACCACAATTTACGTATGACGTACAATATACATTTATTTCCGGTTATATCCCTGAGGGGTAAGCGGGGATATTACTACGGTCATTCACGAGTTTCCAGAAATATTTTCAACTCTAGATGTGATGGAATAATGACACGTCAGCTGACAAACTAAACCGAAAAATTATTTATACAATACAACACACAAAATATCGTGACAATAGAACAACTAAAACTGTATTTATTAACTCAACTGTCTGCAATACCTTAAGATACCGAGGCACGGGGTATAAAACACGAATATGACTCATAGTTGGAAGTCTCCGAGATTCACCCCATTGATACATAAGAATTTTTGGCAAACATTTCCATTATGTATGACGTTGAGCTCACTTGCTGACGTATTTGCCGAGGGGTGTTCTGCTATGACCTCAATAACAACACATTGGAGCAGTGAGCACAGAAACTGCAATCTTGGATACCTTGGGTTTAAGGTATCAAGAAGCTTCGGTTCCCGGGACTTTTATTATATCGCCATAGACCAGTGACTAACAATGCACCTGATGGTAAGTACAGTTTGATAACTATTAATCGTCTTTACACAATTACAGCGGACAAATAAGCTGGCTCGTTCAATAGCTTTGAAATAACGGTCTTCAGGGCGAGTTAGTTTAAAAAAAATACCAATCTACATATAGTAGATTCTAATATCACCCGTACCACATAAACGGTAACGAATTAGCCTAAAGAACAAGTCTTGGTGCGAAAATCAAACCCCCACCGTTTCTTTCTTTTAACATTCATCTCCTCGCCATCACGACAACTGTCCTGGACTTTATACAGAGTGTAAAGAAAGTTCTCCTTGATAGGCACCGGTTAGGTCGTATCCAAGACACCGTCAATATCTATGATAGGCAATTACCAGCTCCTCTAAAGAAAGATATGTAACCAACATCATTTGGCCGCGGTCGTAGATTAGGATGAAAGTCTCTAACCGGTACACCGGTGACTACGGTCGCGATTTGTCGACGAGACTATCTGGGTTTGTACCCAAATAGTTTCGTCGACAAATCGCAACAAAAAAGACAATTGTGCAAATGAGGCAAACAGGATTGTGTACTAAAATCCCCACTTTTATGTTGCATGGTAGCAATGATAATGAAAGCGGTGGTGAGTCTAATAATTATGTGCGTGTGCTGTAAATCTTAAATGTATATGTGCTGTAAATCCTAATGTGAGCTGTAAATCCTAAATTATATACCATGTTTTGGGATTAGGAAATTCAATTAATAATGTGATTCAAATCTAAACGACTTTTAATTACTGTATGCCCATGTACGTCCCACTGCAGGGCACGGGCCTCCTCTACAATCGAAAGCACGATTGAGAATGGTCTTTTAATTATTACATATTATAATTCCTAAAACTCTTTGAACTATATATTATGATTTCTCAATTCTGGATAAAATGTAGTCATCGTTCAGGTGGTCTGGTGTCTAGGCACATATTAAATGCTTTGTCATACAAGTATAATACATACATGTTGCGTTGTGTGGGTTACTGGACTGGTTCGTTAGTTTATTTTCAGTGTTAACAGTGACGTTTTATATCTAATTACAATGATTATTAGCTATTCATTATAACTGATTAACGCTAGCGCGTAATGTAGTTCATTACTATTTTTTAAGGCTTAAACAGTGAGTCATCCATTTTGCGACGTTAGGTATCGGCGAAATTATCGACACGTATTTTTTTCAATCGTAGTTTTATGATATGGAAATCGATACATCTATTTTCAGATTGACATAAGATGGAGCTATATTTATTAGTAAACAACTCCCCACCCATATAAACTAGATAAATGGATGCTGTGATCTGTGTTAAAAGATTTATTGCATAGAAAAGTCCAGTTGATATGTTAGTAGTTACTAATTTAAATCTTTTAATTAATAATTTTAAACGAATGATCTTATGAACTCAATTTACAGCTGAGAACTACCCGTGAGGTTCTACAGGCGTAACATAACCATCGGACGCACCCGCCACACGCTAACATATTGTATGAATCTACACTCCCTAGTGTAGAATTCGTGAACAAATATTAATATATCATTAATACATAGCACGATTCCATTTCCGTATCATTAGTCAAATATTATCGACAAAATCAGCGACCAAACCATTCAACCACCAAGCTACTGTCCCCACATAATCCTCCGTGAACACGTAAAATTAAAAACAAATACACCAGCCGTACATAACAAATTATTCAGAAATTAGCATGTTAGCCCGACCACAGCCCGACGTCGAACAACCAATCAGAAACAATCACCTTCAATGAAACAATTATTTACTAACACAGACCAGTATCACCCGATCTCGTGTACACAAATAAAACACAGCGCCCATAGATCAATAAATAAAAGCCATAAACGTTCAATATAAATAAATCAAAAGCGGTACTCACTAAATTTAACACGGTCCCGTTTGCGCGGGTAACACAATGCGCAAAGCTTCATTTGTATTGTTTCATGGGAGTTGGGACAGAGCACGCGCACCACACCGGCCACTTTTTATGGCACCATAAGATACACTGTGTTCACACACGGTCAACGTAAAGCACACTGTATATAAACAATTAGCAATACTACTACCAATATGACAACAATATGACATAATATATTTACTAGTTCTACCGACATGTGGGCGTTTTTTCTATTAGCGTAAGTGCTATAATGTATTGCCGTGTGAATGACGTCATAGCTGGTGCGCTCGCGGGCCAGATACTTGTGTGTGCACTGCACGGCATATAGTTCATTAGTGTAGGTCACCTGCACAATTAGCCAATAGCCATTAATACGTTCGGTGGTTGAGGCGCGGCGTACCGAACGTTGCAGCATTACGTTAAAATCATAATTTACTACCCACTTTACGGTTTATGTGGTTGTATGTATTGATCTTAAACGTCAAGTGCCAGCGACACTCGACAGCGAAGGTTTCATGCAGATTATATAACCGTAGTGTCGAAATAAATACAAGGCGATTTTTTGCTCAACACATGAACTGGAAAAATCATACAGTTTCTAACATTTAAAATACAGCACGTTGTTTAACTAAGATATATAAGAAGTGTAGAAATACTTTTAATTAACGTCATGTTTCTGTATGCTCATAGTTAATATCAAAAGTACAAAAAAATAAACATAAAAAACAAATGCAATTTCATATCTATTTTCTCAATAAAGTAAACATAAAAACTAATATTCCTTGAATCTATTAAACTTGCAATATTCAACAATATACATAGGTTGAAAACAAAATCTCTGCATTAAAATACAATGACATAGTTGAAGAAGCCGTACTCCCAAAATAGATAATTTGAATATGCAAATAAACACAGCAGGCAACATTCAAATTTGCTAGTGTCGATTCAAAATGTATTTATTGAGCTGACTTCCTGCTTTGTGCTGTTATCTTCAACAAAGATGAGGGCTTTGCCCTTCTGAGAACTGTCAACAAGCTGTCACTAGATAGCAATGCAACTGGTATACACCGGACTAACTGGCCTACTTGATCAGAATAAGTACTATATCAGAAAGTACTTAATTTTCTCGGAAGCCCACCAACTACAGTTGCTTATCACAAACTATGTTTTGTTTTGACAAAACCTACGTTTCATATGTCAAACGATAACATATAGTACAAATCAGATTCAATGTATTGTGATTAAATAGTCATATGTTATTATAATATTTAAGTAGAAAACTAAGTACAAAATCAGTTATGTTTTGCATATACCATTATCCTTATGTTGACGCATTTATATTTTTAATTTTTTTTTTAATTATATTATAGTAAGTGAATCATTCTGTGATATTTTTGTCCAAAAAACAACTGACCTCAAATATTTTTTTGTATTTCAATATTTTATTGTACATAATTACTAAGTTAGTAACATACCTGGGGGCTGGGGCGCTGGCGCCGGTGTATCTGGGGCCACCGTAGTGCCCGGGGTGCTTTTCCCCCAAGACACGGCTCAATCTGTGAAGAAAAATATTTTTAAAAATTAAACAATATTCACTTATAATACCACAAGAGCTTCAAAATTATCGGGTATTTCCCGATAGGTTCGTTGCAAACAAATGAAGGAGTCAAAACTTGACGACTTTATTTGTTTGCAGGGGGATTATTTTTCCGTCCCAAATTTTAATTTCAAACTCATTTTCATGCAAAATCTCCAATTTTCACAATTGAATTCAACCTGTCAGTTTGACGTGTGGTTAATTTGACTGGATCATGTTTTGTTTTTTATATATAGCAACTACCAGAGAAAATTTTCAAAAAATTATCAGTATAATACCATGTAGGTTGTACCACGTGACGTCGAATGGTGCAATTCTATTGGTCGATATTTGGGTCGGAAAAATAATCACTACTATTTTTACTTTTAATGTAATTTGGATTTTTATATCACTTTTTTAGAAATTTACATTTATTAAAGCATATATAGCCACAGAATATTTATAATAAACAATATAAAAGCCAAGGATTATCATCAATTGAAGGAAGTGGGGGCAATGACGTTTTACAAATAGACACGCCATACACTAACTTAATGGCACAAAAAAATGGCGCGATGCGTATTGTACGGTATTGTAATTTCAAATTGGTTCGAAGAAAGAGTAAAAAAGCAAGAAACATATGTTAGAAGAATATGAATAGACATCGGTAGTTACGTAACAATAAGTGCCGCACGGTTATTGGCCAAAGCGCGTGTGACGTAGCACCAAGCATGAAGTACGGGATGACGTGGCGAGAGCTGTCAAACGTCGCTCTGGGAGCGAATTCATTAATTTTATTTAATAAAAAATTAAATTAGCGTGTACTTGCGCACTAAATAAAACATTTTTTTTGTTTCACAGTTTCAGAATCATTTGTACATTATTTTAAATCACTCTAATCTATTTTTCCGCATTTGGTTTCGAGAATACAAATAGTCAGAGAAACGTGTATCCGCGACACTGGTTGAAACGTGACTAATTGCAAGGGAGGCAAATACCTTCCAAACGTCTTGCCATTATAAAGCTCGGACAACGCATCTATGCTTTATAAACATCTTAGAGTGGGGGTAGGTAATAAACATTGAACAGCTCTAGAATCTCTATTTACATTTTACTCCATTCAAAACCCTCTGGACTGTTTCTTTTACTGTAACTGAAGTGTGACATGAAACTTATATTAAAAAGAAATTAGTATACACTGATGTCACATTTAAAAAATAAATGGGTTATTAATGAGAATTCTTATGCTGTGACAAAATAGGTAAACTCTTCAAAACAAGCAAGAAACATTACACTTAATCTCCTATTAATATAATTATAATGATTTTGTTCCTGTAGGTAGAAACATGGCAAGATTCCAAAATGTGTGTGATTAGTATACACTAAGTTGATATGAATAAATATTTACAATTGAACATAGGACATTACTCTTCGACTTATCATAGCATCAGACTATCTATAAAAATATGGTAAATAATTGAGTAGTTAATGCAAACTGTGTCATATGTTTATCATCAAACCTAAAACTGCATAATGGTAATGACTCATTGTGGTTTTGACCCTATTAGCATAGAATAGACTGACCGTTACATCCATGTTTTTGACCATTTCAGAATAACTTAATAACTTGATCTGTATTTTGAAATATCAAATATCTTGACAAATAATTCGCTTGATTCATCTTGACTAAAAAAATTATAATTTTATAAAATAATTGTAATTTGGGTAATAGTAAAGACTATAGAGTGGGGTATTATCACATGTCTGGGCTGTTTTTATTTATTTTTTCATTGCTATGAATGTATGAATATATGAGACGAGCATGCCGTTCGCCTGATGGTAAGCGATACGACCGCTCATGAACAATAGCAACATTCCACTACGCTCGCCATCCTGAGACATAAGATGTTAAGTCTCAATATGTCCAGTAGTTACTCTGGCTACAATGTCCTTCAATCCGAAACGCAACGGTGCATTTACACTGCTGTTTGACGGGAGAAATAGACAAAGCGGTGGTACCTACCCAGGCAGCCGCTCACATATGAGAGACCTACCACCAGTAACCTGTGTTGGTTACTTAAAGCTTTTGCAAGCTATAAATTCTAAAAGTTCCCCTTTTAGCCCTTTTTGAACATAGTACTTATAGTGTCAGTCATTGACCAAAAATTATTCATCTACCTTTTACATAAAAATATGCTATACATTCGCATGAAAAAGTGGTTGAATATTTTTTTCATGAGTACAGCTTACTGATATTATATAAGTTTGGCCATAATTGCCAAATTATAATCTTATACTCGTAGTACAAGAGTCTCATAGTTTAAGGACCAAATGTATCTACTACAATTGTAATAACCTAGCCTAAGCAGGTGAGTTTTTGCTATAAAATTGGGAAAGGAAATTAGCTACCCAATGGCCTTCACCCAAATTTGAGGAAACCTTAATAGTATGATTAGTTCTACAGGTGCTTCTGTTTAAGAACAATTCAGTTGCTCATTTTCTGAGTATTTAAATTCTCAAGATGTAGAGTGCAATACTTGTTGCAAAAACTCAACTTTAAAATGTGTGAGGTAATGGCACTAACCGCTGATTTACAGATATACTTACAAGAAATTAGTTGAAGATGTCCATCACATATTGCTGGAATGTTCCAGGCCGAAGTCTGTGAGATTCTAATAAAATCTCTGGGTATAAACCTTATGGATGTTGAAGCCTCTGTGCCCAGCTATCCAATGATATAAGTTAGCAGTTAAGGTCTAGTTTAAATTGCTTGCAATGTTATATTAGGCTATGATAGGGCTGTCAAAGCCTCTTGTCTAAAAGCCCCTAAATAAATGAAGATTTAAAAAAAAATAGTATTGTAATATTTTGTTTAGTTTACTTCAATATTAAATTAGCAAGATAAATTATTGTTTTCCAGAATTCAAATTAAGTACCACAAAGTATAAAAAATTTGTCTCTAGCACAGCTTATCGCAAATAATGCCAAAGAATCTTATTTTGTAACTATGCAGAATTATGTTTACTAATAAAATGAAATTGTTAGCTTGTTTAAGTATTTTTTTAAGTTTTTTTATATTACTCCTATGAGTTATGAAGGCCTCTCAACAAAACTCAATATCTAATACATATGAGAACTAACTATAACATGACAAGAAGCTTTACATATTAACCTACGCCTAAATAACCTAGTATATACATATTTAAATGCCCTTATAAGTATTACTAAAAGTTTGTGACCATACTTACTTAAACCACAATGTTCTATTAGAAAAATATGGCAGAAGACAAACATTGATTAATTATAATCAAACAAGATTGTATTATGAATGAAATCAACAATATTGAATCAGTGTGTCCCGAAAAAATATTCAAAGCAACTAAGCCATGTAGTAAGTCATGAAGGATGTTAGCGACAGAATGATAAAAACCATATGGATGACTAAGGGGGTGCCGCGTCGGGGATCGGCGCCACTTGACACCGGGAGCGCCGCGGAGGAACCGTGCGGGGTCCGCTACGCCGAGCCAGCCGCACGCCGAACTACTACAAACAGTCCACACCGTTCTCCCAGAGTGTTAACACATTACTTATAATTTTTTGTAATCACTATTACTATTGCTAATTAAACCAAGAAAAAGTCTAGCATTTATATTCAACCCTTACAAAGGATATAAGCTGCTTTAATTAATAATGCTGTACAAGGGTGGAAGGGAAGAAACCCAATGGACAAAGGAAAAAACCGTGGCTGCAAAAAATCCAGGAGTGGGACGGTATCAGCGCCGTTGACCGACCGTTGCCAACTGTTTCATCTGGCTAATGACAAAGAAGAATACAAGAAGCTGACAGTCAACTTTCAACACTGAAGAAACACCCAAAGAACAAGAAGGAAAAACAGGAGCATTTGTTAGAATTGAGCATTCTATCATATCTATCTATCTCACTGCTGGATGTGTCAGGTTTTTGTCTCAGGCTCTGTGCTTTATTTATTTAGAATTCTTTATAGTACAAAGTGACTGAATCTAAATAATGTATGACATTTTAAGGATTCAATAAATATTTTCATTTCATTTCATGTCATTTCAATACATAAAATATGATTAAATAACTTTACAATGCTTTATGATAATGGACGAGCATCAATCAGTGGCAGCTGTAAAAAAAATATTAAGCAGTAATGCTGCAACAGATTGCTATGGAAATTCTTGGATGAGATTAATTGCTCAACTGTAGATTTCTTGTGGCTGAGGATTATTAATTATGACAAACTAATATCTACTATTTTCATATAAGATGGATACCCTATGAATATCTTATAACCACACAAAACCAATAAAATGTTATAATAACTCACATTAGAATAGATCAGTAACATTAAAATAACATCAAGTTGATTTAATATATTCGTAAATGTAATTAAAAATAGATCAGAATCTAGATAAAAATCAACAATTATTATGTAGAAGGCAATTATGAAATAAGATAAACTCACAATCAAGAGGTGAATGAATTAGGGAAATGTAATTTAAGAGGCAATTAAATTTGGATATTGTTTAGCACATAACTTTACATATTTGCATTTCAGCAGTTAATATATGAGTATTATGCATGCAACATTACTGGTTGTGGTAAAAATGTTTTGGAAAACAACAATTGACAAAATATTTTCCTGTACCCTATATGGAGTTTTGATACAGGAGGGACCAAACTGTCAATGAATATTGCTATGTAATATAAATATGATTGTTATACTAAGATGAATGAGTGTTCCCTCCTGCATTTTTAGAAAAAGTTCCTTTAATTTGTTTTCAAGTTATTCAAAAGTTAGGATTCTATTCTACAGTCCCCAATGTTTGTAGCCAAAGTTATATTAAGATTATCACTGAGTAATAAGAATATAATAATTATACTTAACTAAATAAATATTATAAAGGAGCGTGTCCATTTATAGTATCAGTAAAAAATATTTCTGACCCCAATACCGATACTGCTTAAATTCATTATAGCATTTTTTATGATTTGTCCTTGAAAGTTTTCCTGTATTTTTGTAAATATCTATAAAACAAGGTAATTATCATCACATTTTACATTTTGTTCACAAAGCTGAAAACAAAAAAGTAGTTTTTTATGGACTTCAATTTAATCTCTCAAGACGGCCTTGGTTGCAATTATATATATATATTGAAAACAATATGTATTTCCATACACCAAAAACTAGGTTTCGTCGAGGCACAAAAATCTTCACACCAATACTAAGTTTTATAGTAAAATGGGAATTGTCCTGTAAGTTTAATGATTTTGTCTCCCTTTTTCTACATTGCATTCATAAGGTGTTTTCTTATTTTGAATAAAATGTTACCAAGTGACTATAAATTCTATTAATTGTATTCATTCAATGTGGTTTTACTTTTAGAATATATGTAATGAATATGACAATTTTCTGTTTAACTATACATAATTACGGCCAGTCTCTTGGCTGGTATTTATAAGCTATGTTTAACTAAGAAGAGATTGAAACCACCACTACTACTATTCTGATGCAATTCTAACATGACTGCCTCTTTGGCGCAGTTGATTATACACCAAGACTGATTGAGACAAATGTTTATGTAGCCCACAGTATTTGTCTCGGGTCTGGGTGTTTGTGAGGCTGGAAAGTCTCTTATAGTTCTTGATACCCACAACACGAAACTAGATCTTAGTGTTGAATCAACACTATGTATGTGATTGTTTTGTGTATTTATTTGTTTATTAATTTTATTTAAGTCTAAGCCTCAGTAAAAAATATCAATGTTTATCCTTTTATCTAAATATATACTTATATAGAAAAACACTAATGCCATTGAGTTCTTGCTGAGGATAAATAAATTATAATGAAGACAGATCGTATGACTGTTCAGTTACATAGCATTTTTGTAACAGGTTGGGGTTCTTTTTAACTGAAATGTACAAATCCCAAAAAAAAAACTTATAATAAAATATAAGAATTAACTTTCTGTAGGGTAGCCAACATAATATTTGTTTTATTGCACATGGACTTTACTTATATATGAATCATAAACTACACCTCCTGTATCATAAGTTTCGCTACAATTGATAGTGTACTATGTGTGCATAAATGTTATGATCAATAAGTATTTAGGAAATAAATTCTATCTTCTCACAACTAAGACTAATATCTCTGACAAATAGAATTTGTAGAGCTTTAAACAGATAAAAAGACAGCACTAATGAAAATACTTAAGCAGGATATTTAAAATACATACTCTTACTTTGACAAAAGAAACTATATGTTTTAAAATAGCTTGTCATTACAAGACATGAATACACAATAATACTTTAGACTGCAATTTCAATAGTTTAACTGTTATGGATATATTTTGTTATTCACTGTGACTGATAATTATGAAACGCATCAGAACAATATTTTTCTTCCTACTAACTTACAATTGCCAGTCTAACTGATATGGATGGTAACATTACAACTATTACTGTAAATTATGTGTACTTAAATATAGATTATTCAATTTTGTCATTGAGTTGGATAAAAAAGTAATACTGTACTTCCTCATATTTAAAGCTTAAGTGACAAGACCAGAGAACAAAATCTCAAATATTTACATTTACCTGATACACATTCTTATAATTGATTAATTATTACTCCATAAAATAAGAAATCAAAGAATAAACATATTTTGCATATGAAATAAAATAATACATAGACTAAATTACCACTCATCCATCAATTATTTACATGCTGTTCCTGGTTTGCTAATGTGCTCTTTTTTTCATTCCTGTAAGACTTACAAGTCTTACTAGACGACCAAAAATATTTCTGTTTTAGCAATATGTGGTGTAGAATGTTCCAAATTTCACACTTGTTGTCTACAAAACGCTTGTGTGCTTATTAAGTTATGGCATGTGAGGCAATTTTCACAATTTAGCAAACGTCAGATACACACTTCATGTGCAAATTGGTAAACATTCAGCCAAGGTTATAGGTATGACAAACATAATAACATTATAATACAAATGTAGAAACTGTGAATTTTAAATAAGGAAATGCCTCTTCTACTAACACTATTACTTGTTTATAGAATTCTGATGAATCAATGTTCTGTTTTGAATGTGAAATTAATTATGAGGATATACATTATATTTGATGAAAGACCCCGTAATGGACATTAGGCTTAAGTTATCAGAAAAGTGAGATAAATATACATGCACAAATGAGAAAAAGCTCTAAAATATAAACATGCACAAAAGAGTATACTTATTTTAATGTACATTTAGTCTGCACACGGTACAATAAACCCTTTCTAATTGAACAATAAGGTCAAAAGCAACTTTGCTTTGTTGTAAAATGGCACACTGTTCTCTCTATATAAATTGTTCAATTATAACAGATAATACAAAGTCTTCATTTATAAAACTACCAAGTTTAGTTGATATATGTTGAAGGACTATAGTCCTGCAGTTATACTTGTGTTATCAATGACATGCAAAAGGTGTTTGCCCTTTAGGACATCAATAGGCTAAAAATATGTTTCCCACACATATCTGACATAAAAGTGAAGCATCTGTCATTGTTTTGTTGTTACTGCTTGCATGTTAACACAAAATTATTTGCAAATAGCGGTATTCAGCGAAACCGTGTCACAGTGACGGCGGCGTTGAAACAGCAGTCGTGACAGCCGCTCGGCGTGCAAATATCTACAGTCCGCGAGAGAATCTTATCACCAGTGATGAACTAAACACTTGTCAAAAAACCATCACAAACTATAAATAGATAACGGGTGATTGATTGATAGGCACCACTGGACTAATTAACGTAACGGATCGCAGCGCGGGCCCGTCGCCTCTCTATGCGTCATAAAAGAAACAGAGAACAGGCAGCGAACCCGCGACTACCGTCGGGCTGCGTACATACCTTACTTTGTACTGTGACACGAAAAATGTTGCTCCCTGGCCAGTCACCCGACCACACTAATAAATAAACAGCATAAAAACAACTGCTGACATCCACTGGATTAGCAAAATCGATAAATTGATCTAAATTTATTACGAGCGTGCAGTGTCACTGAACGCTTTCAAAACTTGTGATTTTTGCTCGCTTGACCTCGGTCGACACTCCCGCACGGATAATACCTTTGTTGTATGAGTTACGACAGCAGAATAACGGGATTTTCCATCACCTACCAGACAGAGATTGCACAAAGAAAGGTGTCACGCGAGATTCACAGATGATAAATTGTACGGCGTACAGTGTTGCCTACGGTGCGTTCGGAAATTCCATCATTGCCGGAATTTCGCTATGGAAAAACCTGTTGCAACTCGAAAAAACAAGTTATGAAATAAATAACTCTCCTTATTTCAATGATTCAAATAAGTAGGATAAAGAAAATAGTTAAGTGCAATTTTTTTTTGCGTTGCGTTCCAGTATTCGGGTGTAACTCATTTTAAAGTATTATAATAAAAATGGGTAAAGACGCATGTAATAACCATAAATCTCCACGCACTCTTCGTAAACCTATGCCGAAACGCCTAGTGAAGTTGATTATTTTCAATTGGCAAAATGAGTTTATAAGATCTTAAAGCCCAGTTTACATCAGACACTTATTATTTCGCATCTGAACTGTTTTATAATTATAGTAAAAATGACTGCCATCCTCCTTTTTGCTTTGTCGTCCCATCCCGTGACATCCCGTCCTGTCCCGTCTCAATCCATTCCATAACTCAAGGCATACATTCTTGTTCTCTTATATCTTATTTCATTCGCCCTATATTCTATCTCAAACTATCCCTATGAGTTTCCAATAGTGGCGTAACAATAGGGTGGCATAGTGCGCAAAATGCCACGGGCTCCCGACCTTAGGGGCCCCCGGTGGCCCGGCCCCTTAAGCCCGAGAGGCCGTAAGCAGAGAAAGAACCTAACTGATTTATTACCCCTTGGAATAAAAAAAAATCTCGGTTATCGACGATTCGAAGAGCTCAGCGCCGTAAGGAGTCAAGTGGGTCAAGCTGGTATTTTGGGACTTCTACCCAGAGGTGAGAGCAGTACTCCACGTGGTGCCAGATCGTCGCATTTATAAAGCAATAACCGATGGTCCGACGGCAAGTACCGCTTGGCGCTGTTGAGAATCCCTAACTATTTGCTGATCAATTTAGCCTTGTCTTCCAAGTGACACCTAAACTGCACTTTGCTCATTATTTCGGTTCCAGGAATACTCTCGGATGCGTATTTATAACTCACTCCAAGACCTCGGGGAGTAAGCATGTGACACAAAACAATCGGCCTGTGATTCGAAGAATCCGACTGGTCACCCTTTTTGGGGATTGGTTGAACATGGGCGATATTCCATGAACTCGCGCCTGGGGTGTTTTAATAGAAAACACGATATAGGCGCGTGAGTACGGGGCCATCTCATGGGCGGACGTCCTAAGAACTACTGCAAGGATACATGCCGACCCATTCAACAAGTAGCTGTCGAGGAGCTTGAGTCTTGGCCGTGATTTTTTCCATCGCCAAGAGTTCCTGGTTTGGGAGAACGTGATGTCACGGTTAACGAGCGCGAACGTGAGCGGAACCATCCCACTCACCGCCGCCTCAAAAGAAGAAAACGTCAGGTCATGATCTGCTCAAAGGACGCCTTCTATCTTATAGTAAGAGGGCCTAAGAATTCCAGCACGGTCTCCCACGCAAGTCTTAGGAGGCTACCAAAAGGGGCCGCGGGGGTAACTGTTGTTCGGCGCATTCCTACAACTGTGATTCCGAGATGGACGACAGAGCACGTGGTCTCGCGTTTGTCGTGGACGCCCACACATCTTAAAGGGGCGGCCAAATCTAGACATAAGTGGAGAGCAACTTTGCTCCCCACTGAGAGAGACTTGCATCCTGGTTTAACACTGGGTGATCACTGGGAAGGAATCGGGGCGCTTATCCCCCTTTTTATATTACATAACCCAAAGGGGGCCCCATCCGATGATTTTACCACGGGCCCCAGATGGTGTAGTTACCCCACTGGTTTCAAAGAGTAACAAATATTATACAAATTTGAATTCCATTCTCATCCCACGGGAACAGTATATTTTTTCGGGATGAAAAGTAGCCATTATTGCTACCTACTATCATACTTAATTTCAATGGCCCAGCCGTTTGAGCATGAATAAGTAATAAACACACACACTTTGTACTTTGTAATATTATCAGGATAAGACTTATTATCGGTTATTAAAATAATAAACACAACTCAAAAGAAAAGTCAACCATATATTAAATTATGTTCTAAAATCCCACGATATTTTTATAACAATAGATCAGTAGGTGTTTTTGAAACAATGTGAAAAGGCATTTGATAATATATGCCAAATTGATGCCAAAGAACTAAATAAGGCAAGGTACAATTAATAAAAACATTTAGGATAATATATTTTTAATGACGCAACTTTATTAAATATTCTTCCCATGTTCAAAGTTGGCTTGAATTTGAGAATCGTGGATGAATTTATATCCGCCCATGTTGGGTTCTCCACCTGTATATCAAACATATAATTTACAAATTAGTATAAGTGGGTAAGTACGACTTGAATCCTAGGTATCGATTCCCAATTATTTATTCTAGATGGACAATATAATTGATTTTAAATTTATTGATTATTTAAAATAAAATGTGGTTTAAGACTCGCATAAAAACTTTATTTATAATTATGTAGGTACCTAAACGAGTATATCTTTACTGAAAGTAATTTATTAATATTCACCCGAATATCAAACACTTTACACAGCATATCGGTCTGGGGGCAATTACTATATGTCACGTATTTAATAGACCAGCAAGTAGTGGACATAAGATTAACGCCGCCCCGGGTGAGACTTTAACGATGCTCTATAAGTCATATCCAAATTTTAGCGAAAGACAGTAAATCATAGATAATAAAATATAGGTAAATCCCAACATTCGGCACCTTGCACTGGCGCCACAAACCAGAAGACTGGCTTTGAGACCAGCATAACAATGCTAACCAGTAAGCTACTGCTATGTTTTGATTGATGATACTAGCTATAATATCCAGGTCAGTATCAATTGAAAAATATTACCTGCGCCTTCTGCAGCTATATGTTGATTACCTACGATCAGATCTTCTGCCATACCATCTCGATTATCGGTCCTGAAGTTCGCAGGTTGTACCTGAATTTACATTTTCTATTAAAATTACTAATAGTCGCTAATAGACTATCCACGACTTTATGATTAAAACATTTTATTTAATATTAAAATTATATTCGGTGTCGATATTACAACGAGTGAGACCAATACTAGCTGCGAAAGAAATTAATCAATGTCAATTAATTATTCATAATTCATTTGCCGTTGTTAACACAATGGAAAAACTATACATTCTCACTGGTTGAACTTAACGAGGGCGTTTTAAATATTTTATTGTAGTTCATCCTTAATATATGTTTTAAAACAGACATGCAAAAAAGACTTTCCTAAGTACATACCTGTCCTGTAGTTATACATTACTTTTTTGGAATTGCATTTAAAAAATGGGAAGAAATCATAAAAATAATATTATCCGTACCTGACCATCATTCCTCATGAGATCAGGGAATACTGAGCCTCCTGGGTATCTGTTGTAAATGCCATTAAGATTGTAATGAAGGTTCATATCAGGGCCGATGTTCGCTTTAAGCAGTTGCTCCCAAATGCCACCTGGTAAAGCGAGTTAAATAAATAAACTCATTTGCAAAAAAAAAACGGGCATCTAAGCAATGAACCATTTCAAATGTTACTATTGGTTTGTTTGATAATTATAGGTAGTTTTACTTTCACAATTTTGTAAATTAATGAGCAAATAATCGTTTTCGTCAGTATTATCATAAAATTTTGATAAAACTTATGGGTTTTAATGCTAAAGTTCACTAGTAGTGTATGCTCGCTAGTAGTGCATATGCTCGTGAAGTAAAAGTTAACAAAGATTTTTGTTTGTTTTTTCTTTAATAAAGCAAAAGCAGATAAATGTTTAGTATCGAGTGTGACCCCCTCTAGCTGAAATCACAGCTTGAATTCGTCTGGGTATACTAGCGAGGATATCGCGGATACTTGCTTGCGGAATACGTTCCCACTCCGCGGTAATCACATTCTTCAGCTCTCTGATGGTCTGCGGAGCCGGTTGTACTGATCTCACGCGTCGTTTCAGAACGTCCCAGACATGCTCTATAGGATTACGGTCGGGACTTCGAGCTGGCCAATCCAAACGACGAATGCCGACCTCTTGCACATACGCTTCCACATGGCCAGACCGGTGGGCGCGAGCGTTGTCGTCCATAAAAATTGAGTCTTCACCTAAAGCGGCCAATGCGGGTTGTGCATGAGGAATTAGAACTTCCGTTATGTATCGATGTCCAGTCAGTGAGCCGTTTTCAATGAAGACTAACTCTGTACGATCCTATTGAATTTATTCCTGCCCAAAACATAACAGAGCCCCCACCATAAGGTGTGATTTCTTCAAAACAAGCCTCTGCAAAGCGTTCTCCTCGTCTTCGTAGCACTCGCCGATGTCGATCTTCACCGAACAGACCTGGCTTCATCGAAGAACAATACCCTATTCCAGTCTTCTTGAGTCCATGACTCACAATTTCGAGCAAACCTAAGCCTGGCAACTCTGTGCTCACGGAGTAACTTAGGGCCGCGGGCCGGGCGATGACTGCGTATATTGGCCGCGAGAAGCCTCCTCCTGACCGTCCATAGACTAATATGCACATTTCTTACTTCTTCGAGGTTGTTCTTAAGGTCCACATACGAAGACTTGCGATTTCTCAATGCGCGACTCACAAGAAAACGATCATCCCGTGGTTGGGTACATGGTTTTCTTCCAGAACCAGGACCTTCTCTCGACGGAACCGGTGTCTTGATACCGCTGCCAGGTCCTTAGAACCGTCGAGCGACTCACACTTAGCCTCTGAGCCACGAAGCATTGGCTGCAACCCTCTTCGAGCAGCGCAATAATTTTGGTAGCTTTTACCACTTTCTCTAACATTATTGAGACAGCTAAACAGCAATAAATGAACCTTTGACAATTAAGAATATGAAATAAATTCATAAAAATTGACTAAAAGTTATGAAAACCGATATTATCTTTTGGAACTTCGCACCAAAAATGTAGGATAAAAAGTGGTTTTCTGTAAAAAAGAGCATCAAACGAAAATTTGAATTTAGAACGTACTGTTTTAAACACCACGGCATTTTTAAAACCGGCCAGTAACATGTACAAATGATTGAAATCATTTTGGTACCGTATTTTTTTAAAGAAGAATTAAAATCAAAACCGCCCGTTTTTTTGCAAATGAGTGTACATAGTCACTGAATTAATATTGGATACAAGAGTATGAATGTTATCTTAAAATTATGCTGAAATCCGATGACGAACGACGAAGTTCGAGATGTCCAACACGCGACAGTCCATCATGAGACTCAAATGCAGGCGGGGCACGTGGCAAGACGCACTGATGGCAGGTGGAGCACGATGCTAGAAGAATGCTGGTCAAAACTGGGTATGGATAGCGTTGTGTCAGTCGTCCGTCCTCAAAATATACATTGGTTTTGCATGTCGAACCTGGATACGGCTAACAAAAGACAAAGAAAATTGACATAATATGAGAGAGGTCTGCCGTGGGACTTTCAGTCTGTGGGTAATGATTATAGTATTTTATGTACGGTATCTGCCCGTAATTGCCTATATAGTAATTAACGTGAGGCTCTGCCTACAACGAGAATTCCTTTGAGCGCGCTTGGATTATAAGTCCACCAACCCTGGTATACTGAGGGTTAACCGACTTCAACCATAAAAAGCCTTGACAATCTCTAGGGTTTGCAGATTTCCTTAAGATATTTCTATTATTATTTGTTAAAGTGCTTGGTATAAATCACAGGTATAAATATAGTCCGAATAGTCAGAGGTGTACCTACTCTGGGGTTTGAAACCTCGTTCACCGTCACGGCAACTGTGTCCGGTCTTGTACCGTCAGTCCGCCATGCTCTAATAAATATAAAACTTAATTCCTATTCAGGACCCAATTTTAATAGTCACTCGTCTAAAACCCCGTGGATGTCCAATAAATATGGTGCTTCTCCTTTTAAAATTTGCAGTCTTCTTCAAGATGAAGGTTTTGAAATAAATTTCGAGACCAGAATAAGTTTTTTTTTATCTGAATAACACTTCATTCATTTTTAGATGGTATTTAGTCAATATTTGTAATGCCGGTATATCGCAGTGTATTTATCAACCTAAGTCCAGTTTGTGACCTTACCAATGTTTATCGCTTATAGTATAAATAAACCCATTATTCAACATACAAATTAATATTATGAGTAGGTATTGGTTTGGTTATTATCGTGGTATCGCGCCACCTCGTCTCGGCCTAGCAAAACACGTGCAACTGACCAATCACAATGATTTTGTCAGATTATCAGTTTGGTTTGACTGATGTAAATAATATGATTTATATGATCATATGAGGAGGCATTTTTATTGCCTGTATAAACAGAGAAGTTAGCAGTCTGTATGATGGTAATTATTAAAGCAGGAACCAACGCTCATGGGTTTTGGTCACAAGGTTAGGGACAAGTCAAGCTGCCACAGGCTACCTGATGTATTTATTGTTAATCGATGTATTTTATTGCACCAGCTTGTAAACACAAGTGTTAGAGAGACACGCTTAATTATATTGGATTTGGATTTAAGAAATGAATATGACAAATATTTTAATTTCAAGATAGATATATACCGGCGTTTAATTCCTGATTTTTAACAATTAGTAAAAGCTTCGTTCTTTCTATTATAAAAACATTTTATCATTATTTAGGACCGGACAAAGTCCATCCAACATAAGCCAAATTATACCTTATATTATAGCATCAATCACAATGGGTTCTTCGGCATGCGTAATATCTATTAGTAATTTACTAGGCGCCTCTATATTGCAATCGAGTTAACTCACGACCGCGTCATTTTAATTGTCATCTATATTTTTAGAAGTTTGTTGGGCTTGGCTATCCACATCAGAACTTACCTTTGTCAATAGACATAATAGGACGGTTGGACTGCCAGGGATACTCGCCGTGAGCTTGGAAATATATCGCGTATGTCGACAGCTGGAACATGGAAACAAAGATAGGTAAATAAAAAGCAAGCTGTCGGGCTTTCCTTGTCCTGCTGCTGAAGACAGGGACGAATTAAAAGTCTTATAGGTTTTGAATATATTTGCGCCTACATTTCACTACCTTTAAGTACCTGCAAATTCGAATATTTATTATAAACGAATGGGTATGAAACTACCTCGTTATCGATTTATACTCGTAGTCATAACACAATGATTCAAAAATATTAAAAGTTTGTAGATATTTATCACAGACTGAAACTACATTTTTCAATTATTATAAACTCAACAAGGAATCGGGAGGTGCAGATATGAACTCATTATTTTGCAAACCTAACTACCGTTCTCATTTATGTCGTCCTGCAAAAGTATAAAAGGTTTATGATGGAGGGATTTCTAAATACAATTTTTAAACATTAAACTGCAGCTGTATATTATTATTATTATTCGCCTTGCCAAAAAAGTGAATTAAATACTTTGTCTGAACTACACCCTTTGTTTCTTCCACGAAATGAATCCTCAGGGAAATACGCGACCTGTTTGCTCGTTTGCCGGACTTATGCAATAAAACAATAAAATAAATTAATTAAATAATAATATTAAACGGATGCAGGCTGCCCCCAACAGGTCTCTGTGGAAATCATTGGGGAGGCCTATGTTCAGCAGTGGACTTCCTTTGGCTGATGGATGGATGGATTAAACGGTACCTTCTATTTATTTTATTAGCTTACAAATTCAGTTTATAACCACTGCCACGAAATGGTCTTTGTCAGTTGTAAAAATAATCTACTTTGCCGTCTGGTCACAAGTCAATATGAGTGATTCGGGTCTCATGTCACCAGGACGGCTAGATTCTTAGAGCGTCGTAAATCACTGCGATGCTTATTGGGTTAAAGCTCTAACACACCATATTTTTCATCCTGGACCAGGCAAATAACTACACTGAGCTTCTGTTATTCTCAGAATGTCGTAAGATCTGCCTTTCAGCTGTATTTCGCTCGGTTCCTATCATTCTCACGTTAGCTGAGTCAATTTAATGCAATTAGCAGAGTAATCACCTGTGTGTAATATAGTGCTAGCCAGTATTTCCCGCCATGACCGACAAACGCCGTCTCATTGGCGTCCATGAGTGCTGCAGGTAATTCCTGATGCAACATCTCGGGCGAAATACGGAGGTTGCAGCCGTACCTGTGCAAGTTTACTTAATTATTGTTACTAGCAGGAGAACGACTGACGAGGTGTTATATTAATAATAATAATAATAACCCCCCCGGGAGGATCAACCTTGTCGTGGTGGGGGGGCTTACTGGGAGAAGCTACTTAATATCCCGATCTGAACATCTAGATCCTATGCCTAACAAAAGGCGCACACATCATGCCAATAACACCATGGCCCACCCTCCCCAAACCAATAGACCTCAAAAATTGCAACTATGGACCAAGTAAATAAGAAATATAATTTGCGGCCGCTACCCGGGGGTCGCCGGGGCGCATCTGGAGCCGATGCTGGATGCCACAGTATGCGAACCATTGGCGATGAGGGGTTGAACAGGCGGGCTCCCATCGAAGAATTGACTACAGCCGAATCATCTCCACCGTCATCACCATCATCTCTCTTTCCATCTATACCTTCATCACCACCATCATATTTATCCGAAACTATACTGTCATCATCATCAAACTCCCCAGTCAATATATCTCAATACCAGTTATCCGCGAACCCACGAATAGCTTCAATATTACAAACGTCAGTAGATGCTGTATGCATAGGAGGCAGATGCCGCACAAACTGCACCCGCTACTGACACTTTATGTGCGCGTAAAAAATGGTCTCACGATATGAATAGGTCCATAATGCGTACTTATCTTTTACTTACTAATATGGAAAAATCAACTCGTGGATACCTAAGCAGCTTACATGAAAATTTCCTCCAGAGATTCCCACAAATGAATGTGTCTCGACAAAGAGTTGGTGACCAACGCAGAGCAATTATACGCCGGAAATTGATTTCGGATACAGAAATGGAACAGATAAAGGCGGAAGTTGCTTCACAGCTTCAGCTTAATACTAACGAACACACATCAATTCCACAACAATGAATCCCAATGAATTCAGAACGCCCACAGAGAACACAAACAACACTAAATGTAAACGCGCGGACTAAAATGAGGTGGACAGACGACCTTAATGAAACACTCATGAAGTGTTATTATGAGGTAACAAACTTAGAGACAGATTTAACAGCATATAGAAGTAATTTACGCAGCAAATTCCTAGAGAAATACCCTAACTTAGCACATTTAACAGAACAGAGGTTAGCCGATCAGAGGAGGTCAATAATAAATAATGGATATATAGGTGATAACAAATTGCGAGAAATACGTAATGAAGTAGAAAATAGTATTGTTAATAGAACTCGAATTACCACCATTGGAAGCACTGCGCTTATAGAAGATCTACAGAGAGACTTAACTAATACTTTTGAAACCCACAACACAGTGATCCCAACAATACAAAATGATAACTCTCAGATAGTCATAAACTCAGAGCCAATATCTCATAGTATCACAATAGAATTTGATAAAATTACACAGCAATTTCAAAATTGTTATAGAGAATTCCTATCTACAGAACCCACCACAAGACCGGCCATACCAAAGCAGAAATCGTCAAAAAAACTAGCACAAATAGTGAACCATATTAATACACAGATATTACCTAATTATATTACAGAGGATCTTAGTTTCATAACATTACAAACAATTGTATATTGCGCTGCGTATACAGCAGCAATATGTAATGGTAGCAAAATTAAAACCGCCACTACTACTACTAACTACACAAAAGCTACACCTAAATGGCAAAGAAGATTAGAGTATAAAATTAAAGTACTAAGAAAGGATATAGGTAGAATGACACAGTATATAGCAGGAAATAGGAATAGAAAAGTTGTTAGACATGTAGAAAATATAAAAAGTAGATATCCCATACACACACAACACGAGACACCTAATGTAACAGACGAAGAATTCTTAGACACCCTAAAACAAAAACTTACTTTAATTTCAAGCCGATTGTCCCGATATAAAAAGTGTACTGAAAGGAAAAAACAAAATAAACAATTTATTACTAGTGAGAAATTATTTTACAGAGAAATAACCCGTAATACTCAGAACAATCACAACTCTGGCTCTAATACACCACCTCCCAATGAACTACATACATTTTGGTCAAATATATGGAATGTAGCTGTAGAACATAATAAAAGCGCTGAATGGATATCCACCCATACGCCGAACATAGCATCCGATATGATATTCGACAAAATACCGATAGAAATCTTTATGGAAGTTCTTAAGAGAGCACATAATTGGAAAGCGCCCGGTAGTGACAAAATCCAAAATTATTGGTATAAAAAATTCACGAAGATTCATCCTATTTTATACAAACACATAAATATTGTTATTCATTCACACGAAACTATCCCACACTACATCACGCACGGCATAACATACATGATCCCTAAAGACTCTGATTCCCAAAATCCTGCTAAGTATAGACCTATTACATGTTTACAAACTTTTTACAAATTTATGACAGGCTGCATAACAGAAATAATCTATAGTCACATCATAAACAATAATTTACTATCAGAAGAGCAAAAAAGATGCAGAAAATTAAGCAGAGGCTGTAAAGAACAGCTAATAATCGACTCAGTAGTTATGAAACAGGCTATAGCAACAAAAACAGACATATCTACGATGTATATCGATTATAGAAAAGCTTTTGACTCAGTCCCTCACAGCTGGCTTCCTGCATATAATGCAACTCTACAAAATACACCCTACAGTTATCAGTTGTTTAAAGCATACTATGCTTCAGTGGAAAACTCAATTAAAGTTAAATAACACCATTCACCCAGAGTTCATATCAATCCGTAGAGGTATCTTTCAAGGCGACTCACTTAGCCCTCTCTGGTTTTGTCTGGGCTTAAATCCTCTCTCAGTAATGCTTAACCAATCACAATATGGCTTTCCCATCACATCGTGCAATAGACAGGTGATGCTCTCAAACCTGATGTACATGGACGACATAAAACTCTATAGTAACTCTATAACCTCGCTACATAAACTCGCTGATATAACACAAATATTTTCACAAGATATACAAATGGTACTTGGAATTGATAAATGTAAGGCCTTCACTATTACATCAGGAAAAATCACTCCCAATAGTTACACTTTATGCACTGGGGAAATTATGGAAGGCCTAGAACGAAACAGCTCATATAAATACTTGGGATTCGAGCAGTCCAAACATATTCACTATAAAACTACTAAATTAAAACTTAAAGAGACCTTTAAACACAGAATTAATAGCATACTTAGATCCCAACTTAATTCCCGTAACCTAACTAAAGCCATTAACTCCTTTGCCGTCCCTGTACTCACATATTGATTTGGTGTTTTACCTTGGTCTCAAAGCAACCTAAAAAATGTACAAAGGATTATTAATACATCTATGACCCAAAACCGAAAGCATCACCCGCGCTCATGTATTGAAAGGTTAACTTTGCCAAGGCGCGAAGGAGGCCGGGGGCTAATAGACATAGCAAATCTTCACAGCAGACAAATTACTTCATTGCGTACATACTTTCATGAAAAATCCAAGAATTCTCTATTACATAAAGTCGTGAGTAATGCAGATAACAAATTTACCCCCATTAAATTTAAATAGCCATATAGTACAAAATAATGAAAAGGTTTTAGAAAACAAGGAAAAAATCGCAACTTGGTCCCTAAAGTCACTGCATGGAAGAGATCGCCAAGATTTGTGCCGGCCTAATGTCGACTACGAGGCGTCGAACGCATGGCTCACTCGCGGCGATCTCTTCCCAGAGACAGAAGGTTTCATGTTGGCGATACAGGACCAAGTCATTGAAACCAGAAATTATATGAAATATATTGTAAAATCACCGATACCTTCAGACTTATGCAGACGCTATAATAGCTCATCTGAAACTATCCAACACATTACAGGCGCGTGTAAAACAATAGTACAGACCGACTATAAATACAGACACGACCAGGTAGCTAAAATAATACATCAAAAACTTGCACTGAAATATAAATTAATAGAACCAACCACACCCATTACACCGTATTTTAGAAAACCAAACACACAAATTGTACTATGATAGAGCTATATTGACCGACAGGACAGTATACTACAACAGACCTGATATCACAATAATAGACAAGTCGCAGAAAATAGCCCATTTGATAGATATTGCAGTCCCAAATACCCATAACCTCCAAGCAACTCTTACTGAAAAACTGACCAAATATACTGAATTGTCCCATGAAATAGCCCGAATGTGGAAAATTAATAAAGTTAAAATAGTACCCATCATCCTATCTACCACAGGAGTAATACCAAAACAGCTACACGAGTCGATTAAAACACTAGATCTTCCTTCTGCCTTGTACATTCAACTTCAGAAAGCAGTAATTTTAAACACATGTCGGATTACACGAAAATTTTTAAACACAGACCCTCACACCTCAACACACATTTACACACATGCACTCAGGAATGAAGAAAACAGTACTGCCGATCGTGAATCAGATATCCCAACTATTAATGCGTACCACAGAACAGATGAATATAGTTAGAAGGGAAATAAAAGCGTTTGACGCGTCGCAAGGTGGTGCATAAAAAGCATCACTGCCGCGAAACGAATGGGTTGTCAAATTAGTCGCTGTCGAAATGCCTTGGAGAGAGGTGCTCCGGCGAAATAGAGTAAAAATGCAGATTTATGCTATTTTATCTCGCAGTTCCAATACTAAAGCATCAAATATCAATAGAGGAAGAATTTCATACCAATATTCAACCAAAATTTATTGATTTTCACCTTTATTTTCAAAAATTGCCGTTATTAATTACGACATTTTGAAGAATTCGATAATATGATAGACGACAAATCAAAAATATACATTGCTGATTACGCGTACATACAATGCTCGCGAATGCCAAGTTCCTACGCAATGCATACGACTCATTTTTGTTATGTCAACAGCGAAAATTGGCACATGTCACGTAGTGTTGTAGTCTTGTACATAGTAACTATATCGATGTAGTTATAGATTTCGTATACTCGTTAATCAGTTTTTAGTAATTTTGATGCATTGTAGTAGTATTCATCATTGTGGTAACGTTTGATAACGTTAACGACCTATCCTTATGTTCTAATTTCATACCTTTGCCAACTTGAGAACAACATATTTTAGTGTCTGAATATACTTTATAATATATTAACTTATTCATTTATACGTTTCCAAGAGTGAGTCGATAAAGGCAATAGGAAGAGACAACTGGATTCCTACAAAATCCAGTACGATTTGTTCTAAGTATTCATTTTCGTGAAACAGAAGACAATAAAAAAATCTGTATCATAAGAAATATACAAACCAAAAATAATTACGTGCAACGCTTATAGAAAAACTGTATCATGCCGATGAAATAATTAAATATCACTGAATCTATTAACGTAAAAAAATCGTAATTTGGTTATAATAAATGCTTATATGTGCCTTTCCAATAATAAAAATGTTAATACCTCACACACGGATGAAAATACTGTACATATAGATTTGTAAAATAGTATACAAATTAAAATTAATTTTCAATACTAGTCTCATTTATTTTCTACTTTTACTATTTAACTATTTTACTATTTAAATAACTGTATCAGAAAAAAACTATTAAGCATATCGATAAAATAAATTCCGGTCTTATAACAAAGGCATAATTCCATAATTTTATCGATACTTTAAATAGACTATTGCAAGCTTTATGTATTGAATTCGTTGAGGTTTTGTGTTCCGAAAACGACGACGCTGGTTTTCATACAATTTGACGGCTATTGCCTTTCTAACCATATTCAACTGTTCTGTGAATGGTACTCACTTAGCCTAGGCCCGTGAGATCCATTTAAACCGGTTTGCAAAAACCGAGCAGATAAAAAATATCTATACCAAATAATAATAATAATAATAACACCCAACAGTCACATACATAGTCCTGACCCCACGTTAAGATCGAGTCTTGTGTCGTGGGTATCAGGAACTACGAGAGACTTTTCGGTCTCACAAACACCCAGACCCGAGAGAAATATTTGTGGGCCGCACAAACATTTCTCTCGGTGCGGGGATCGAACCCGCGGCCTCTCGTTTCACAGGCGGCGTCTAATCGCCTGCGCCACGGAGGCTGTCAAAAAAATTAATGCTATGTAAATTAGTGAATATAAGGAGAAAAATACATCTAAGACTAAAATAAAATAACAGGAATAGTAAAGATGTTACTCCCACAGCATACTATACTTTAATATTTTTTAGAAGATGTCACAAGTATAAAAATAATATTATATTCGCCCACTTACCAGTCTGGACATGCTTTCAGAATATCATAAGGAGCTCTATAATACTCCGCCCGTCTAACTACTGGATTCCTGATATTAAACCTTTCATTGGGGTCCGTTAGGTTGATACGTTTGATTTAATGTCCCTCCTCTCACAAATGTAGTCGTAGTGGAATTTTGGTACCGATTCGCCTCTAGCGCAGAATGTTTCTGGAACGAACATTCCAATCTATATAAACAGTAGAATATTCAATACAATCAATAAATAATATATCAATCCACGTGCGTCTTGCTGTTGAACATAAATCTCCGTTACACATAAAATTGAGCTTAGTCCACTTAGGATGGTGAATTTATATACTTACCTTTAAAATTATTTTAAAGAAGGTTAGGCAAAGGAAGGCAATTAATAAAATATTTTTTCCCTTCAAGAAATAAATATTAAAATAAATAGATACTTGTATCCAAAGCCCAGTCTGGCACCAGCCTCACTTTCGTCCAAAAAGTGATGAGATGACCCGTCCTGGCAATCGAACGAGGACCTTACGGTTCACTCTTCATACATTGTGCACGAAACAATTGAGCCTTATTTAATACGTACTTTTGTAAGTGCCATCGACTGTATTCACCGCGGCGTATTTATCGATGCAGTATCTGTAGCCCATCACTGTAGGGTATCTCAAATACGGAACCTTGCAAGTAAATCTACCTTCTTGGTACATAGCACCCTGCAAACAAATACAAGCATTACAATAGCCATGTATTACCAGGTGTTGGTAAATGATTTAGCTGTTCTATAAGTTTATCGTTTAGCCAAATATAATAAAAACAAATATATTTTTTATTGCTATGAATGGCGAGACGAGGAACCCATTCGCCGGATGGTAAGGCATATGACCGTCCATGGACCGTAGCAATACTTGACATTCCTCTGCGCTCGCCATCCTGGGATGTATGATGAAAGTACTAAGTATCAATATATCCCGTAATTACTCCGGCTACAATGTTCTTCAAACCGGAACACAACAGTGCGTTCTGCTGTTTGGCGGGAGTTATAGACATTACGATGGTGCCTACTCGGGCAGCCTCTCATATGAAACATCTACCGCCAGTAAAATTCTCCAGGACCCCAGATTACAACTAGAAGCTAGGTCCCGTTAGGCATTCTATTTTATTGTGTGGTGTGGTGTGGGGCTAGAAGGGCTGTGCTACTGATATTCCCGTCTCCTTACGTACGGGAGTTTAATAGGTTTTATTTATTTAAGGAAGTAGAAGTAAAGCGCTTTGCGAAGAAGCTGAATTATAATGTAATGTTTTGGCCGTTTTTTATTTCCATAGAAAAGAGCATTTTATAATTTCTTGAGTAATGCACATAAATAAATTCCAGTTATATTCAGTTGACATTAAGAACTGCATATGTGCAAATCGCATATTCAGTTACAATACGCAGGAAGGATTGATTTAACTTCATCACAGCAGAGTCACATTCAAACCTTCCACGACAATTGGGTCAAACGCTTATTGACACAGTTGCTGAACGAGAATCGTCCAATCTTAAACAAAATATATGATATTATAAAAATACTTCATCCCTATGGCATCAATTGTTAAACCAACCCTAACATGTTTCATTGACACGTAAAATGAAGGTAGGGTAGTCAGGTAATTGGTTAGTGCTCGACATCCGCATGTTGAGTAAGTTTTTGCGAAACTATTTTTGAAGTTATCTTTAACATAAATCTGCTTTAGGTGTACTTATATTTTAATTAGTTGTGTGCAAGCATTGTCCTTTGACGAAAGTCCTTTGAGGTAGAGTAGGCCCGTGCCCTGCAGTGGGACGTATATGGGCTGATACAGATTGTCCTTTGAAGGTTTAAAGAAATTAATTTGAAACACCTTATACACTTGACAGCCTCCGTGGTGCAGTCGGTTAGACACCGCCTGTGAAACTAGAGGCCGCGGGTTCGATTACCGCACCGATAGAAATGTTTGTGCGGCCCACTAATATTTCTTTCGGGTCTGGGTGTTTGTGAGACCGAAAAATATCTCGTAGTTTCTGATACCCACGACACAAGACTTGATCTTAGTGTGAGGTCAAGACTATGTATGTGACTGTTGGGTGTTATTTATTTATTTACTTACCTTGCAGATAACACTTCTCCTCCCAGGGGGTCTGGAGACACCTCCGAAGCAGTAAGTCCTGGTGCCGTTGATCATGATCTCCGTGACTCCGATGTGCGAGATGAGCGTGATGCCGTTGATCCCGGCGAGCGCGAACCTCTGCAAACCAGCTCTCTTGCGCACCTCCACGTTGTTTTTCATGCTCATGGTGTTCACTATCGCCTGCCAGCCGTACACAAACTCGTGCATTGGACCTGAACAGGTTATTCAACTTTTTTATCTTGAATATTCTGCAGAGAAAGATTTTTCAATCATCGCACCGAATCAAATGTCACTGACGTTTTACTTCACTGATATCCACGGTCTAAAACTAATTAAATTAACGCGGAACCGTCTTGAAATATTAGTTTTTTTTACTGGCATGGTAAATTCCCTGTTATGTTTCTGATAGCGAGAGTAGTGCATTCCAAGAAGGGTATAGACCGACGCAATATGAGTTTCTACCATCAGTTGATGTAATTATTTAGGGCAGTATGGAATCAGCTGTTAAAGAACTGAAACTCGAAACTTACATTACGTATGTCAGTTTTCCTAATCGGACAAGTATCATTAGCCCTAGCCACCACTCCACCACTTTTATAATTCTACCCCTCCCTACAACTCCAATTATTCTACTGCTGACCTCATGGTCAGCAGCATACCCCAACAATTTTTAAATATTTTGTATTCCTTTATTAAGATGCATTATATACCAATTCCAAAGCTGTCTCCGTCCAGGAAGTTGAACATTTCCCCGAAGGAGTCGGGCATGAGACCGGCGATGACGGTGGACACCTGCAAGCCCTCATCCGGCAGCATGGGACCGATCTCGTCCGGTGGTGTCGTCAGCTCGTGAGCAGACATGTTGTTGTAATGCCCTCGTGAAGCTCCCTGGAAACATTACTCAAAACTTACTTGCTGCGTTTGCACTGAAGCAGAGATCTTTTTGGAAGAGATGAAGTCACGCTGTTGCAAGACATTGCATAAAAGGGCAGATTTATCAGGGGTGGTAACGAGGTGAAGCGGTAGCTTTGCTGTCACATGTCGTAAGTGTGATTGCCGGATTCCCAATGCAACTTACCTCTTTCCATACTTTTTCCTTCCCGTTCCCCTTTCAATTTAATAGTCTGGCAACATATTTATCGTTTTATACATTTTATGTTAATGGGCGGCAGTGATCACTTACAATCAGGTGACCTACTTATTTGTTTGCGGAACTAGGCAAAAAAAAAGGAAATGGAGTAGAGCAAAGATGTTTAGTAATCGAATTATATTACAAAACTATGTCTATGTCTAATTCTAGGTATTGATGTTCCTGCTACTATGATTTTTAGATAACACCGTAGCTTTATGTAACAAAACAGGTTACCTCTTTGATCCATACTGAAAATAAAAAAAGCACCTTCCACATTGCACACACGTTCCACGGTTGCCTTTAAATTATCTGAAATTTGAAATATCAAGTACCTACAATAAAATAATGGCCAATTTGCACTTGATTGCTGCGTAAAAATTTTATCGGCATTTAACAAAGCGTAAAAATATTTTTTGATGTAAATTATTTGAGATGCAGATTGAGAACATTTACCTGTATGAGAGACATAATGGCGAACTGGATGAATTTTATTTTTTTGCCGATGGAATTAATAAGTTAAAAGAAACCAAAAGTGGGCATGTCGATAAATCTGACAAGATTAGTCTATTTTTGGAATCAATCCTTTGATAGCGATCAAGATCGTTTATTAATATCAGGCGTGGGTAAACATAATCTAACCCTAAACTCAATACTAGAACAGGGTCGTCCTATAATGGTGTGATATAGTTATATAGCATCTCAAATGTATGTTAACAGCATTATTGAAATTAAGACGATAGTTCTTTAGTTAAATATTATTCCTATAATTAATTGATTAAGCAAAAATTTATTTTATAATAGGAATATGAATAAAAATAACAAAGTTATAAAAAAGTATACCACTTCAATCACCAATCACATAATGTAATTTTAGACAAACGTATACAAAAACGTGAGTGTGTGTATCTGTATGCAGAAATAAAACTACAGAAAACTGCCTACGAGAGGTTCAGATAAATATGTATAGAGTATCAGGAGGATAAGGATGACTATATGGTTTATTATTCTAAAGTGTTTTTGAGTCAAGCTCAAAAACTATGTAATATTTTAAAGATTTTAATGAAATGAGTTCCGAGTCGCTGCCTCTCCCTGTGGGTCTGATAAGGAAGCTCAAAGTCACTCAACGAGCTATGGAGAAGGCTATGCTCGGTATTTCCCTACGAGATCGAATCAGAAATGAGGAGATCCGTAGGAGAACAAAGGTTACCGACATAGCCCATATGATAAGCAAGTTGAAGCGGCCGGGCATATAGTATGGCTGTAGGGGCCGAGAGATTCTAGAGTGGAGGCCACGTATGAGCAAGCGAAACGTGGGACGCCCGCCTACAAGGTTGGCTGGCTAAGGTTGCAGGAAGTCGCTGGATGCAGGCCGCTTCCAACAGGTCGACGTGGGAGATCCTCAGGGAGGCCTATGTTCATCAGTGGACATTCCTGTGGCTGTTTATTCTGCCGTACATCTGATCTGTGAGTGGAGCAAGACCTATGGATTAATGGTAAATCCATCCAAAACAAAACTCATTGTTATTAGCAGCTCCAGAATAGTCTCAAACTTTTTCAAACTTTTACTTTTATAAAGTAAAAGTAAAGTTTTACTTTTATAAAGTAAATTTATTTTTATATAAATAAATATATCAGGCAAAAATGTAATAGTACAATGGGTGACCATATCGCATACACATACATATATAACTACCATAAAAATTACACATACACAATATTACATAAATAAAATATAAGTTAAAAAATAAAAACAATTCTTAATGAAGAAGGGATAAGTAGTGATCTTTGACTAGTGATTTAAAAATTATACGAGACTTAGCAAGTCTAATATTTAATGGTAATGCATTCCATATCCAAGCTGCTTGAACAGTGAAAGATTTGTCAAAATATGCTGTATTATGGATTGGTATATGCAACTTCTGATTTTCTGATGACCTCAGGGATCTCGCATGTCTTTCACTGAGGAATGGGAATCTTTCTTTAAGATATAATGGAAAAGAAGGACTGAATAATACATCATAAAGTAAAGAAAGTATGTGAGCATTCCGACGAAAGCGAATTGGTAACTACTTGAGCTTAGCACGAAATGTTGAAACGTGATCATATTTACGAAGTCCAAATATAAATCTTATACAGAAGTTTTGAAGCCGCTCAAGTTTGTCTAGTTGGTCTTCTCTGAGGTGAAGAAAGCTAGTATCTAGCTAGCTAGTCAAGAATTGGCAGAAGAAGAGACTGTGCAAGCGCAATTTTAATGGTAAACGGCAAGAAGTTCCGGAGTCGTCGCAAAGACCCCGCAGCAGCAAAAATCTTGCAACTTACGGACTGTATTTGAGAATTACAGGATATTTTAGGGTCCATTAATATTCCCAGGTTTTTTACATGTGTCTCACTAAATGGAACGATTGTTCCATCGGGAGACACTTGAGGAAGTCAAGTCCAGTCCAGTCTTGAAATCATTCTGGGGCTACCAATAGTAATGATCTGGGTTTTTATTTGATTTACTTTAACACCATACGATTTACTCCATTTGCAAATTTCCGATAGGTCAGCATTGATTCTCACTATCGTTTCCGGCAACCCTGCTAAGGGTCCCTGCGAATAGATTTGGAGATCATCTGCATAAAGATGGTAGGATGCTGGATGAAGTGAGTTTTTGAGAAATTGGATTTATAAAAATAGCGAAAAGTACAGGAGACAAAACGCTACTCTGAGGAACACAACTGTAGTATCGCACCATGATGAAAAGGTGTTCTCGATACATATACGTTGTCGGCGACCAAACAGGTAAGGATGAAACCAATCAATTACCGTTGGGGATATGTTAAGAGAGCGCATAATACCAAGGAGAAAATCAAATTCTACAGCATTGAAGGCGTTACTAAATTCTAATAGAGTAAGTACCGTAAGATTTCCACTCTTCATGGCAGCCCTAACATTATCTGTAACATTGATCAGAGCAGTGACGGTACTATGACCAGGACGGAAACCGGATTGCATGAGATTAAGGAGATTGTTTTTACAGAGGAAAGAATTGATTCGATTATAGGTAAGTCGTTCAAGGTCTTTGGACAGGAATGGAAGAATGGATATAGGGCGACAATCGGAAAAGGATACGGGATTCATCTTTTTTGGTAAAGGAATGACTTGGGCGGTGTGGCTTGGTTTGGTGGAAAGAATTCCACGAATGTAGAAACTCGCAGCAGGTTACGGAAAAATTAAAAATATGACAAATAATGGGTAGGATTTCCTCAAGGATAGGAGTTGTCATTTTACGACTAAGACCGTCACTCCCAACCGCGCTAGACGAAATGGTCAGGATGCACTTCTTAACCTTACAATCGGAGAATTTACTGAAGACCAAAGGTGGATATTTAGGAGTCCTCTCACGCCTTCTTATCTTAAAGATCGATTCATCGCCCTCCATGACCCACATTCAATTCTTGAGGTCGTCGGAGAACCTAAAACTGAAAATGCCTATGTACTCCACAGCATTCATGGACAAATCATTTACGGTTCAAGCTGTTCGAGTGTGCAACTCAATTCCAGTTGAGATGAAATGGGCACGGACACTGTCATCTTTTAAAAAAAATCAAAGACAATTTCCTTTCTTAACTAGAGCGTAGCTAAGGAATATCCTTTCCATTCACCTCTTTGATAAATATTAGGATAGGCATATATATTTATGTACATAGTGAATTGTATGTATGTCTATTTTAATATATTATGTTTGTATGTAAAAACATATTATTCATTATGTTATTATTATTATTTTATATACCTTAGACTGCCGTATCATTTCCCTATTTCAATATCCATTCAAAGGTTGCCTGGAAGAAATTACCAAGCGATAAGGCCACCTCTTGTACTATTATTATTGTGTTGTTTCTTCACTGTATTTTTATTTTTATTATGTACAATAAAGGATTAAATAAACAAATAAATACTCCTTAAACCTAAACTAAAAGCATGTTACAATAGCGTGGGCATTTGAAAAGAACAGGCTGAAATAAATATATCACCTCCCGCTGGTAACCCACTGATTTTTTATCCCTATCGGCAGGCATTTTTGAAAATTGTACACGTGTGTGAATATATGATTACTACTCCCATCAGTGTTTTCCATCTGCCATCTACCCGACGAACGCTCACCCCGTTACAAGTATACTAAAAAAAATATAAGCGTCAACGTGAGGATCAGACTCGAACTTTCATTCCATAGCCTTGGCCATCGCATGAAAACATAATGTATCGTACAATTTATAAATGATGCTGCTGGCCAAGTCGATCTATTTATTTAAAACGTAAAGAATTTTTAATATTGATATGATAATAACTAACGAGATAACTTTATACAGAAGGTCCCTTAAGCAAGGACTAAATAAATTAATCGACTTGGTATTACATGCATCTCACAACTTATTGCGGTAGAAAACCTGAGCTGCGAGACTTGGAATTTTTTTACAGGATGTTTTTGATGGGATTTTTCAGTATAATATCATCTTGGTGTTTATTCTAATCTACTTGACGTCACACTTTTAACATTCATAGAGTATTTATTATATAAAATTATATGAATCTCTTTTTTATAACAATGTTAAGGCGTGTATACTATTACATTTTCAGCAATTAAAATAAATATTCGATAACTTCGCACACTTTTGTGAAATATGAAGTGTCACACATACATTCAAATTTCAACTCAGCACTTCACAGACTAAAGTTCAAAATTCCATCACTAGGCGGCTGACTTTTGTCATGCGCGTCCCCGCCCTTTATAATGCCTGAAAGCGGCATCTGTACAAGATATTCGCCAGCCTTAACTGTAAGCCCCATTGGCTCAGCTTGGTAGAGCGTCGTGTCACGGGCACGAAGGTCGCGGGTTCGAACCCCGCATGGGGTGTTTATCCAATTCCTCTACAGTATGGCGCAATTTTTGTTTTTGTTTACTTTTATCCAATTTTTCGTGACAATTACAGCACCACAGTAATTATTTGGTTATTGCATGGGCCACCTCCGCTTCGCTTGACAAAATTAATTTATTACTCTGATAGACTACCCTCACTTCGAAATTGTATTAATATAAAAAAAATTATACGCGAGTTACGTGTACACTTAGCCCCAAGAAATGAGCCATTGAGATAACTTGCGCAGTCGGTAGTACAAATTATATCCACTTTACTGACGCTTCATACAGGGTATCTCAAGACTGCTACCGAAAACGAAGCCGGGTGGTAGTTTAAGCGACTTCAGACACAATGCAACAGAAAAAGTTGCAAAAAAAGCGACAATTTTTTTTTGGTTATTTTTTTCCTTTGACCATATTTGGGTGGTAAATACATTTTTTCCTAAAATAATAGTGTATACCCTTTTATTTATAAATAATCTAAGGTATAAAAGAGTTTAAATTATTATTTTAGCAAAACTATGGATTTACCACCCAAAAATGACGATATTTAAAAAATCATAAAAAATAATTGTCGCGTTTCTTTGCGAAATTTTTAATTGCATTGTGTTTGTAGCCACTAAAACTACCACCCGGCTTCGTTTTCGGTAGCAGTCTTGAGATACCCGGTATAATTTAGGAATATATTCGTAGAATAAGGAAGGATGTTTACCGGTTTTATATTAATGTACCTAGTTATAATAAAGTATATTGTAATTCAGTCTGAAGTACACTCTCATAAATTACTCAACACGTCCTAATCGCCCAAATACAGAATGAACACTCTTGTAATAGAAAATTAAAAAAAGTGACTCAAAAGTGCCTTTACAAACTAACAAATCTATCTATATCTCTATATATATAAAATGAATCGCCAATTAATGTTTGAATGCGCATCACTCGAGAGCGGCTCGACCGATTTTTCTGATTTTGGTCTTTATCTATCATTCTATTGTCTTTTATTGACGGCTATCGAAATTGAACAAATAGAAAAATTACGATGGTCACGGGTTCATATCCCAGGACACACCTCTGATTTTTCGGAGTCATGTGTGGATTGATAGTCAACATCGCTCTTTATTTTTTCTACGGAAGGAAAAACGAAAAATGTTGTTCATTACAATGTAATAAAATGTCGTATTTAGTTGAATAATTTATAAAATATTTAGTTCTAGGATTTGATATGGTTTTGATAAATTATGACAGATTTCATTTTATGAAGTACGAAAAAGTATAAAATTCCTCTACCAACATCGGGCGGGATACCAGGTGTTAAGAGAGCTGAAGAAAACATTGAATTTTGCTTCATCTTTCTTTTTGAAATAAAACTATTATTTACGGATTTTATCGTGGATTTGGTTTAATTTTTACATTCTTTGAGTTCCCGACGTTTCGATTACTTTAGAACTTTCGTGGTCACGGGGCGGACTCTTTCTTTTTATTTTACGTATGTCAATCCGTCCGTGAATTTGTTTCCTATATTAGCAACATTATCGAATGGTGAAATAATACGGCGTGTTTCTTTTTCAAAATAATTGGGTTCGATTACTATCTAGGCATATTGATTTACTAAAAATCTAAGTATGCAGTTTTAGTTTTTATCAAAATCGGGCTCGTAAGTCCTTTCAGCATTTTTCGCTATTCCTCATAGTTTTGGATTTGACCATCCACGCCCACTTGAAAAGCTCATCTCCTGTATATAAAAGAAAGTCGTGTGAGCTACACTATTTATAACTCAAGAACGGCTAAAGTGATTTGGTTGAAAATTGGTGTGGAGGTAGCTTAGAACCAGGAGAAGGACATTGTACTTTATATCACGTTCCCATGGGACATATTTCATGTCTCAATCAATCGTGGCGTGGTATTATCAAGCCAATCTTCCCAATCTTGTAGATGATCTTTTGAGGAGAATTTTTCACTATATTGTTTTTTAATTTTATTTATTTAAAACTCTGTTAGAGTGCTCCAAAATTGACCGGATTCATCAACTTTGACATTTCCATAATGTTGCTGCATGTTTTGCCTGAACAGTGGATACTGTAGAGCATTTCTGGCCTGCTTTTCTGCAGCCACCCATGCTTCGTCAGTTTTCTTTGCATCTGTAGAAAATTAACATGTTTACTAAATATGTTTACGATGGTCACAGATTCAAATCCCAGAGCACACCGCTGACTTTTCTGAAACATGCGCGTATTGATAGTCAATCATCTCGTACTAGAGCTTAGAAAAATGTTGTTCATTCCATTAATATAAATAAAATAATTATTAACATCTTAGACGATATTGATGGCAAAAAATAAGGCGATACGAAGTTCGCCGGGCTGCAAGTTGAATATAAATATACAAGTGACTCTAATAAGTCAAAGTTATACTCCGGCAGTAAAACCCTGTATTTTTTATCGTATCCAATTCATTATATCTATAAACCCCTCGACTGTCGTTTGTTTTTCTGTCAAAAAACTGTCGTGACCGTAGGCCATCGGAAGCGCCAGCGCGGCTTCAAGCAAAAAGCAACCTACTGTCATTGAAATTGTGTTAATTTTAGTGTAATAGGGTTATAATGTAAACAAAGAGCCGCATTACGGCTCGCGACGGTTTCGCGTCACCTTTGACGTTTCTTCGACGAGCCGCAGTGCGGTTCGTCCGACGGTTTAGGGGAGACCACTACACACATGTGACACATCTCAACAAATGTACTCGTAGGACCAATACGTAAAATCTATTTGGGATGCGAAGCATTGGTTTGTAATTCAAGGTGTTTGGTTTTGCTACTGTTCATGAGTAGTCGTATCGCTTACCATCAGTCAAACAGGACGCTCGTCTCACCATACATTGCAATAAAAAAACATTACATTAATTTGTGTTAAATCCACTTATGTACCTCTTTGAGCGCCAACGATGCAAGATCTACACCTATACTCCATCGGTTTAGGTACTTAATTAAATGTAAACAAACCAGAACACATGACGCATGGTTGTTCAACAGTTTATTGCAATGTCCTATTTACGAATATTTTCATAGTCAACCAAGTAACAAGTATTAAAACAATTAACAGCAGCTTATAACAAATTATAACTAATACAGAGTAAAGAACAACGATGAACACTTCCAAACACTTCACCACTTCACGCACAACTTCACGAAAACAGTAAGTACATAAACGCAATGAATAATTATTGGCTGCCATAGATAACATATGATGAAGCTTAGTTATCCGACCTAACGCATTATCTTTCATTTAAATGGTCGCATTACGGTAAAGTCATACTTCTAGATTTTGTAGCATAATATTTCTTGTAACTTTTATGAAAATGTTTTGGATGCCTGACTGTTCGGGTATTTTTTATTGACAGATTGCATTATGTAAAATTAGATAATTTAATTTAGATAATTTCATTATGATCTTAGATAATTCAATTGTTTCCAAGCTCACACATTCATAATTATAATTGTTATAATAAATATGTTTACATTGAATGTAGTTGTAAAACTACGTAAACATTTTTTTGTCTTCAATTAATCTAATATATGTATTGTAAGGTTTATATTGGGATATATGTCAAAACTAAAAATAATAAGTTATACAGGTAATATGGCGTTTAATTTTTGGGTATGGCTAATGATGATGGATTGAGCGAGTATTGGATCGGGAGAGAATATATAAGGCACGGTTTGTTTCACGGAGCGGAACTAGAAATAATGTTGTAAAAGAGAATAAGACCATGTTGACTGTATGGGAATAATAACTTATGAAAAGTACAAGAAGACTTTTAGTGGAGTAATTCCTTCAAGTGAACCCCTATTAGTATGTATAATACTTTTCGACAGTAGAGTTGTACCAGCAAGGAGTATGAACACGGTGTTCAGTTGAGCTTTCCAGCTGCCGAGGGGGAGGCCCCCAACAGAATATCGACAATAATGTGCATCGCAGCAAAAAAACGGTTAATTCCAAAACTGAGTGCTTATCGTCTACCTCTTACCGAGGCATCCGGCTTCACCAGCTCTCGCAGACCAGGCAACTCCAACAGCAATAGACAATTGACAGCCTCCGTGACGAAGTTGGTTAGACGTCGCCTGTGAAACGAGAGGCCGCGGGTTCGATCCCCACACCGAGAGAAATGTTTGTGCCGCCCACAAATATTTCTTTCGGGTCTGGGTGTTTGTGAGACCGAAAAGTCTCTCGTAGTTCCTGATATCCACGACACAAGACTCGATCTTAATGTGGGGTCAGGAAATGTATGTGACTGTTGGGTGTTATTATTATTATTTTCTGTTGTTTTTTAAACTCTCAGAATTTTTCTGGTGTAATAATGGCGGTACGAGCCTAGGCCAGGTAACCGTCATGTATTCTTATTTAGATTAGGTTCAGGTTGATGGTCGTCACTTTGCATGAACTTTCGTACTATTCGACAAGTATTTAATATTGCTGTTTTTTGCATTGAGATATATTTGTATGGGGGTAGGTCCAAAAGTTTAATACTATGGTGTAAATGTTTAGGGATAACTCCGGTAGTAGATATTACCATGGGTACAATGTAGACTTTGTCCATTCTCCAGATTCTAGCTATTTCATCTTTAAGTTCGGTATACTTTGTTATTTTTTCTGTTATAATTTTAATGATATTATGTGTATTAGGTACGGCTATGTCGGCAATGTAAGTAATTTTCTTATTTTTATCTTGTATAGTTATATCATTTGAATCGGAAGAGCTCGGTACCTCCATGGCCCACATCCTAATCTGCTTGTGTATTCTGTATTATTTTCAATATTATCATCCAGAATTAAGGATTGTAACAGAGCCTCCGTTGTCTCCTCAATACCAGTTGTGAAATTGTTGTCAATTTTTAAATTCTCAATATAAGCCAAATTGATTCACCTATTCGCTTTAAATTCATGGTATAAAGGAGACTACGGACCCTCATTATCTAACCACAATTTTACGTAACAAATTACCTTTCGATTTTTGGACGGCCGCTTTATAATGTGATCTGGCAACTCTCAGTTTATTTAAAGCAGATGTAATTGCTTCCCCTGTGACACAACGTCTCTTAAGCCCGTTGAAACGCCTACGCGCTCTGCGAAAAGTTCGACGTAGTTGTACCAATAAGTCATTCCACCAATCGCACCTCCGAGTGTTAGTGATGGAGCCTCGACCGATGGTAATGTCTGCGCAATATGTAAAAGTGTCCGACATAATCTCGGCACAGGTTACAGCAGATAGATTATTGCGAGTGCAGTCCCCAGCATGCCGAGCAAATAGCGAGCTAAATAAATCCCAGTTAGCACCTCTAGATTCATATCTAAAATTAAAATTATTCTGTACCGGACCCTGTGTCAATCTAGGCAAGAACTCGTACACAATCAGGCGATGGTCACTACACGACGCGTCCGGTAGGACGCGCCACCTATCAATACGGACGTCTCCACTAGAAAGTGTGACGTCAATAGAAGATTCGCCCGTAGGGCTACTGTAAGTAGGTGGTGCATCGGGGGTGTTGTGTATTTCGAGATTCATCTCTGCAATGAAATCTTCTACAGCGCAACGTCGCTCGGTATCAGTGGAGCGATATTTGCCATACCAAAGGACAGATGACGCATTAACGTCAGCACCTATAATAATCTTATGTCCTGCAAGGGACCGCAAGACATAGCGGGGGTGATGCAGATGAGGACCCACAGGATCTGAGTATTGAAAATAACAGCTCACAACATAAACTTTACAAACCGGACTAGACACCTCAGCGACAGCACAGTGTGACGTCATAAGATTACGCACTGAGGTAATGGTATGATGTGAACCCGACACAAAAATACCTGCTCGTGAGTTGTGATCGAGTTGTACTACCTTACTACGTAATCGCGCATGTTGGTATTGCTCCTGAACTAGAACGATATTTAATTTATAATCGTGAATTAACGTGTCTAATTCTGACGTCGCTACCCTATCGTTATGAAGGTTTAACTGACCGATTGTAAATGTATCCATAATTTTTTAGTATTGAGTCGAAAGAAGTAATTGCTCGGTTTTGTTTTTATATGTTGGGCACTCTTGAGACCCACAACGATGGTCATGTGGTTTTTTAAATCTTTTACAAGGCGCACACACTAACTTAAATTCCGGGTTCGATTTCTGCGGGCAAGCCTTAGTTTCATGAGACTCAGCACAGATGGCGCACGTTGGTGTTTTAACTGTGCAAAACTTTTGTACGTGCCCGTAATATTGACAATTTAAGCAACGTACTACTTCTATGTCATCAATAAAACGGCAGGTGGCCCAATCAATGAAAAGTTTATCTTTTGTATTCATCAAATGTTTGCGAATCTCTGAGTCCAATTCTAAGCTTATCCATTGACGACCGTTATCTAAAATACGTCTGCGAGTTATTTTAACGGACTTTGAAAAGTCATCCTCCTTTATGGGCAATTCGTCCTTGATGTTTTGACGATATAATGCTGTTAAGAAAGCGCGGTCTTCCATGGAGGATGGCACGTCTTTAACTAAAATACGGGGGCGGCGACCCTTTGGTTTCTCGAGACGCAACCCCGCTGATTTTATCGCGTCGACAGATTCCAATTTTTTTATTTGTTTGTCATTTGCAAGACGCAGAGCAACACCAGTTTTAGCGGTTTTTTTAACCCCAACGATTTGGAACCCGTCGTCACTAGGATTAATTGCCTTAAAGAGCGCCTGTTTCGTCGCGGATGACGTCTGCAAATCAGCTGACCGTTCGCTCGTCGGGTAAGCTATTACGCACGGGGCAGGGGCACGCGGCTGCACTACCGGAGCGGGTTTCGCTAAACGCAATTTTAAATTATCCGAATATGTACTAGTGGACGCGTTAACGCGTTTGCATTGAAACAACTCGCGTTGCATATTAGCTATCTTGGTTTCATTACACGATGATTTTAGAGCCAGTAACGAAACAATTGAAGTTGCGTAATATCTAAAACGGCCGACCTATTTGCAATATTCATGCGCGAGCCCTAGTCATTAACGAGTTCGTTTATCTTTGACAAATAACTCGATACTTCCAACACCATATCTCAATAGTCCGCGCGGCTCGCGTCGCTGCCGTTGTCTACAGACGAAGTATCTGCCGATTCTGATAATTGCAGACGTTTCG
Organism: Hyles vespertilio; assembly: GCA_009982885.2. Lineage (NCBI taxonomy): Eukaryota > Metazoa > Arthropoda > Insecta > Lepidoptera > Sphingidae > Hyles > Hyles vespertilio. The sequence goes on along the minus strand of CM042833.1, from coordinate 36,766,336 downwards.
ATTGAACGGGGGAAACAGATGTGGGCGAATTCACATCGCTGAATAACCGTTTGGCCGAACTGGGTGACCGAGGTGTGAGTCTACTTTGACCGAAAGGATTTGGGCCCCGATCGGGCGGATCGTCATTATGAACCGACATTTGCTTATCAGAAATAAAATGCAAGTTATTTACAATATATATTGTAAACTAACACGAACTAATTAATGTTAAACAAATCAGCTGACTGACCGGCCGGGCGATATTTTATTTCGCAATACCCACTTTAGAAAAATAAAAGTACTTACCGAGAAATAAATTTGAGTAAATCCACTAATAAACCATATAAAACTTTAAAAAACTTACAAATCGCTGCTGACAATACGATACCATACAACAATAAACAACTCACAAACCGATAATCGCCGTTAAAACACACAAAACACAATTAATCATGACGAGCACGTAAACACGTCACTGCACTGTGCACCCGCGGGAGGGGAAGTGAAAGAAGAAACTTCAGACTGTAACAAATATTTTTTACACAAAAATGTTAACGTCGTAGTGAGTATCGGACTCGAACTTCCATTTCATAGCCTTATTATAGAGGTATAGAGGTCTGCGGAGATGGGTGGGCACAAGCTGCTTTCAACAAGTTCTCCGAAAACTCCTTGTGGAGGCCTTGTATCCTTAGTAACAGATTTCTTTCAATTGATCGAAAATAGATGATTGAATATGGAGTCCTATATTAAATTGATTATTGCTTATAAATATGAATTTGATCACCTTAAAAGGCCTCAGTAAATAAGGTTTATAAAATTGTAGCCACAAATCTGCGCTGCAGCAAATGGTAGTGAAAGCGGACTCTACCACCGTACAATACGTGATAAGTGATGTGGTAAATATATTCCTTTTACTTATTTTACTATTTAAGTCACTTTGCTACTTGAATGAGTTGAATACATACATTACAATCTTTGATTGTTCATTATAATATTATTTTGGTGTCTATTCTAATCTACCTGACGTCACACTTATAACATTCATTATATAAAATTATATGAATCTCTTTTATATAACAATATATCTGAAGACGTGTATATTATTATTACATTTTCAACAATATTAATAAATATTCGATAACTTTTCACACGCTTTTTACTGATTTATCTTGATTTGAATGTGAAATATGAAGCGTTACACATACATTCAAATTTCAACTCAGCACTTCACAGACTAAAGTTCAAATTTCCATCACCAAGCGGCACACTTTTGTCATGCGCGTTCCCGCCCTTTATAATGCCTGAAAGCGGCATCTGTACAAGATATTCGCCAGTCTTAACTGTAAGCCCCATTGGCTCAGCTTGGTAGAGCGTCGTGTCACGGGCACGAAGGTCGCGGGTTCGAACCCCGCATGGGGTGTTTATCCAATTCCTCTACAGTATGGCGCAATTTTTGTTTTTGTTTACTTTTATCCAATTTTTCGTGACAAATACAGCACCACAGTAATTATTTAATTATTGCATGGGCCACCTCCGCTTCGCTTGACAAAAGTAATTTATTACTCTGATGCTCTACCTTCACTTAGAAATTTTATTAATATATATATTTTTTTATACGCGAGTTACGTACGCTCAGCCCCTAGAAATGAGCTATTAAGATAACTTGCGCAGTCGGTAGGACAAGTTATATCCACTTTACTGACGCTTCAGATCATTTAGGAATATATTTATTAATTACATTCTATCTGAAGTACACTCTCGTGTCGAACAGTTGTATTTTTTAAAAACTAATCCGGCACGCTCCCGGCATATCTCACGGCAAAATATATAAATTACTCAACACGTCCTAATACAGAATGAACACTCTGATTGTAATTAAAATTAAAAAAAACTGACTTCAAAGTGCCTCTACAAAGTAACAAATATATCTATATATATCTATTAGTTCAGTCAATATGTAAATTGCCCTCCGAATAAATACCTACCCTTATTTAACATAATGAATCGTTAGGAGGGCATGTCAAGAGGTCACAGAAAAATTAAAAAGGTCGCGCGGTTTGCTAATTTTGCGAAATTCAAAAAATTCATAAAAAAATAATTAAAACGCTTTTTTCTTGGAAAATGTAGTTTGCAATGCCCTCAACATTTCTTATTAAAAACTTTTTTCTAAAACTAATAGTTTCCAAGAAAAAAGCATTTCAATTTTTTTATTCATTTTTTGAATTTCTCAAAATCAGCAAACAGCGCGACCTTTATAATTTTTCTGTGACCTCTTGACATGTCCTCCTAACAATTAATAATGTTAAATAAGGGTAGGTCTTTATTTGGAGGGCAATTAATTATTCCTTACATATTGACTGAACTATATATAATATATAAAATGAATCGCCAACTAATGTTTGAACGCGCATCACTCGAGAACGGCTCAACCGATTTTTCCAATTTTGGTCTTAAAATATTTGTAGAAGTCCAAGAGAGGTTTAAACGGTGAGAAAAATAGAATAATTGTGAGGAAAATACTATAAACGCCAATTTTTTTTTATCATTCATGCATGGTGCGTACAGCCAATATAGTATGATCTTTGTTTGGTTGACGGGATACGTAAAAGACGGGCAAGCTTTAACGACGAACCAACATAAAATTATCTATCATTCCATTGTATTTTATTGATGATTGTCGAAATTGAACAAATAGAAAAATTACGATGGTCACGGGTTCAATTCACTTACGTACCTCTTTGAGCGATAACGATGCAAGATCTACACGTAGGTTCAACTGTGCTACATTTACTATTTCTTCTCGTTCGCCACTTGGCCACCCGGCTTTAAAATATTATGTATTTAAGATTTGTTAGATAATCAAGTCAATAAGAAAATTAATCAATGTGTACTAGCACAAATAAGTACATATTATTTGTTCCTATCCTATGGCACACCTCTGACTTCGGAGTTATGAGTGGATTTATAGTCAATATACAACATGTAACAGATTTAAATGTAAAAGCGGAAAGTAGTACGTTCAGAATCAGCTACTGAATCGATATAAACATTTTTTTTGGTAGGTATTTTTTTTTCAAAATAATTAGTTAAGACCAAGTAAATTACAGACACTCTTTCATTTAGTACTCCGAACAAACGAAATTGAAACGTAACTCCAGGGCATAAGATCTTGTTTAAATGAATCACTAAACGAATACTCTAATAAACTTAATAATGAACAAAAATGAACTTTATTTCGATGATCATAAAGTTTATTTAAGCAATCTATCATTAATCAAACGCACACAACGATAGGCCTGAATAAACGTAATAAGCTACCAAAATAAATAACTATCATATTCTCTTTTCCGCACATTTAACTACAACTAGATAGAGCAGGATGCAGCTATTGTTTATGCAATTTGATCCATCCGACATACGATGGCGCGCGCGGCGCGGCGGTACATCAAAAGGTTTGGCAAGTGGGTATAGGTATAGCGATGCGCCACGAAAAAAATTACTCCCGGTATTCGCAAGACCGGGCGATCCAAATCCCGCGCAATACATGCACTTAAATGAAACAAATTAAATTGTAACAAAATCACTATAAAAAGAAACAACAAGTAGGTATTTCTATGAAATATAATTTCGTGGAACGTAAAAATGGTGATTAAATTCGGTTTGTAATTTTGCTACAATGTATGCGGAATCCCGGTGTGTCGGATATCCCGTTATTGCAATCCCTAAATGGGCACCGACTATGTGAAAAAAATCTAGTCGTGCACCGCAGTTATCTGTGTCTACTTGTGTTTAAGTGTTAAGTAGATATTTCGATAAATTTCGCGCGCGATGTCTTTTCGGTATTCGAATATTTAATACACTGAAATGGTGAGAACTTTGGCACTGTGTGGTGATAATGTATCATTGGCGTGCAGGACATTTAACAACAGGCACGGCACCAGTGTAGTGCCCGAGAGTATCTCGATGCTGATTGCTGAGATCGAAAAGCGCTGGATAGGTCGCAGCGGACCTGTGCAATAGCTTACTAGGTCACCTGACTTGACGCCTCTTGACTTTTTTTCTGGGGACGTAATAAATCTCTATCGGTATACTTCAGTGAAAGTACTAATGTGGAGGAACTAAAAAGTAGAATAGTGGCAGCCTTCCTAAAAGTAAAGAGTGACACTGAAGTTTTACATAAATTACGTGAACAATTATTACGCAAATGTGCATCAAAGTGTATCAAGGAGGTGAACATTTCGAACATATTTTAAAAATAAATCGCCGCATGAGTGCCATGTAGCACGTAAGTTAATTTTGTTGTATTTTTTTGTGTTGTGATTCCCAATCTAGTCTTCGTTGTTAGATATTGCGTTATCTTATTATCTTATTCATTAGTAATGCAAAATAAGTGACGCCCGTATCCTGCCCGCCTGTAGGAACTAAGTTTAGCGGAAGTGAAATTAATAATATTTTATAGCCGATTCATGCAAAATATTGTCTTATGTTGGGTTCGTACGCATTATATCTAGTAAGTAAAATAAAAGATTTTGTAATTATGGTAGTACGATTTTAAAGCATAAACTATGATTGCAATAATATTTTAAAGTTGGGGTGTCTGAGGTTGTGAATTAATCCTGTTACACGTTGTATAGCTATTTGTTTTCTCTACGGAAGGAAAAACGAAAATTGTTGTCATTACAATGCAATCAAATGTGGTATTTTGTTGAATAATTTATAAAATATTTATTTCTATGATTTCGATATGGTTTTGATTAATTACGACAGATTTCATTTCATGAAAAACGAAAATTTTCCTTTTATTTCACGTATGTCATTCCGTCCCAGAATTTGTTCCATTAGCATATTAGCAACATTATCGAATGGTGAAATAATACATATTGTGTTTTTTTTTTCAAAATAATTGGTTTCGATTCCTAGCTAGGCATATTGATTTATTAAAAATCTAAGTATGCAGTTTTTATAATGGTTTCTTAGATTTACGCGAATGTTACACATTGAAATAAAACTATTATTTACGGATTTTATCGCGGATTTAGTTTAATTTTTAACATTTTTGACTTCCCGACGTTTTGATTACTTTACAGCTTTCGTGGTCACGGGGCGGACTGAGATATTGGTCGTCCGCTCTGTGATTGTTACAATTCAACTACCCTTTATTTACAATTATTAATTTAAAAAGTTAATTCAAATAGTTAATCTGTATTTGCGATCCGATCTACGCAGAAGGAGCTCACAGTGTCTTGAGGTTTGGCAGTTGGTCTTTTGGGTTCCGATTTAATTAAACGTAGTATTGGATCCCATGCTTGTGCAAGCTTCAAGCCATCTTCTCTATTGAAATTTGTTTCAGAGAGCACGAGGAATCTGTGACGAGAAACACCTGGCGACTGAGCTGAGCAACACGTCAAGCAGGTATTGCGAGACAACAAGCTCCAAATTCCACGCCGCCGTCACAGAAACCGAGTGAAGCCAGCCACAGTCGAACGAGTCCCCGTTGTCTTGCCTTACATAAAAGGAGTCACAGACAAAATTGGCTATATCCTGAAGCTTGCTTCTATAAAGACCTACTTCAAGCCGCCCAAGATAAGTCAATTTCTACCACCGGTCAAGTGTCATATACCCTTGCAAGAACCGGGCGTATACAAAATAGATTGCGACTGTGGCCTCTCCTACATACTCGTAGGTCAAACAAAACGAAGCATAGGGACCCGCATGAAAGAACACATAGCTGACGTGACGTCAAACATCGACGCTCAACGAAGTCTGCAGTTGCTGAACATATAGAAGAAGGCTCCAAGCATCACCTCCGCTTTGACCATCCCCAAGTCCTCGCTAAAGAACACCGTTTCCTGCCCAGGATGTGTCGCGAGGCTATTGAAATTAAAAAACATCCAAATTTCAATAAAGAAGATGGCTTGAAGCTTGCACAAGCATGGGATCCAATACTACATTTAATTAAATCGGAACCCAAAAGTCCAACCGCCAAACCTCAAGACACTGTGAGCTCCTTCTGCGTAGATCGGATCGGAAATACCTACAGATTAACTATTAAAATTAACTCTTTAATTTAATAATTGTATAATAAGGGTAGTTGAATTGTAACAATCACAGAGCGGACGACCAATACCTCAGTCCGCCCCGTGACCACGAAAGCTGTAAAGTAATCGAAACGTCGGGAAGTCAACAATGTAAAAAATTAACTAAATTCGCGATAAAATCCGTAAATAATAGTTTTATTTCAATATGCAGCTTTAGTTTTCATCAAAATGGGGCTCGTAAGTCCTTTCAGCATTTTTCGCTATTCCTCATAGTTTCAGATTTGGCCATCCACGCCCACTTGATAAAACTCATCCTCTGTATATAAAAGAAAGTCGTGTGAGCTACACTATTTATAACTCAAGAACGGCTAAAGTGATTTGGTTGAAAATTGGTGTGGAGGTAGCTTAGAACCAGGAGAAGGACATTGTACTTTATATCACGTTCCCATGGGACATATTTCATGTCTCAATCAATCGTAGCGTGGTATTATCAAGCCAATCTTACCAATCTTGTAGATGATCTTTTGAGGAGAATTTTTCCCTATATAATTTTTTTTTTATTTTATTTATTTAAAACTCTGTTACAGCGCTCCAAAATTGACCGGGTTCATCAACGCGTCATGAGAATCCGGTCAAAACGAAATGTTTAACTTACTTTTTTTTTAACGTTCTTTTTTATTTTAAATATATTCTTCAATTTTTTTGTTAAATTCGTACGTTCGTTTTTTAACGCGGTATCCCCAGTAGGCCTACTCCATGGACCTATAAGGTAATCCTCGACATCATAATATTTTTAATCACTTATTAGCTAGCTACTCTAATCGACTTTCCTTCGATGGTCCAGGCTGTGGGTCAGATCATAAATCAACGTCAAATGTGAAAGTTTGAGGAATAACAGAAGTTAAAATTGGAGTCATAGTTGGAAGTTCATCCTCAAATTAATTTTCTTCCATTAACTTGGACATTTCCATAATGTTGCTGCATGTTTCGCCTGAACAGTGGAGGCATACTGTAGAGCATTTCAGGCCTGCTTTTCTGCAGCCACACATACTTCCTCAGTTTTCTTTGCATCTGTAGAAAATTAACATGTTTATTTACAATGGTCACATGTTCAAATCCCAGAGCACACCGCTGACTTTTCGGAGACATGTGTGTATTGATAGTCAATCACCTCGCACTAGAGCTTAGAAAAATTGTTGTTCATTTCAATGAAATAAAATATTTATTAAAATCTTAGACCTTAGATTATTGATGGCAAAAAATAAGGCGATACGAAGTTCGCCGGGCTGCAAGTTGAATATAAATATACAAGTGACTCTAATAAGTCAAAGTTCTACTCCGGAAGTAAAACCCTGTATCTTTTATCGTATCTTATTCATTATATCTATAATCAGGCCACCACACACATATGACACATAGAAATTCTATTAAAATCTCAACAAATGTACACGTAGGATCTATTTGGAATGCGAAGCATTGGTTTGTAATTCAAGGTGTTTGGTTTTGCTACTGTTCATGAGCGGTCGTATCGCTTACCATCAGTCAAACAGGACGCTCGTCTCGCCATACATTGCAATAAAAAAAAAACATTACATTAATTTGTGTTAAATTCACTTACGTACCTCTTTGAGCGCCAACTATGCAAGATCTACACGTAGGTTCAACTGTGCTACATTTACTATTTCTTCTCGTTCGCCACTTGGCCACCCGGCTTTAAAATATTATGTATTTAAGATTTGTTAGATAATTAAGTCAATAAGAAAATTAATCAATGTGTACTAGCACAATTAAATAGATATTATTTGTTACTTTTAGGGGCACTTTGAAGTCTGTTTTTTAATTCTTTCATTAAACTTATTTCATATGTTACTTTTAGTTTTGATAAGCATTGTTGATTGTACTGAGGAGAAAGGTGATCTTGTTTGAGTAGCCAATCCTTTATTACGTTTTTTCGGAAAATAACCCACTAAAATCGGCTTAAAGCTGTTAGATATTGATATTGACATATTGAGTACATCTATGTGTGCAAATTATTTCTCACCGCCTCATCGCTTCACCTTCTTCACTTCATTTTCTTAATAAACACTTGTGTGTTGTGACACCCGCAGGCAATGCTTTAAGCATGATACCGAATCAATTATGTATTAAATTTAAAAAACATTGTAATTGCCGTTGGATGTCCTCGAATAAATTAAATAAAATAAAAATAAAATAAAACACATACACTGAGCCTAATGCAAAAAGATTCATTGCGTTTCCGCAAAATTTTGAGGAATTTTGCTCTCCACATTACATATCCACATTACTTTACTTATTCATCAGATTTTCATCATTTTTCATGTGACTAACGTAACATGCCATACGTTCCCAAGAAAAGTGTTTTTTTTTTAAGTCAGTTAATTGCCATTGGAGATATTAAGTATTTAAAAGTATTTATATATCCTCCCTTCCCCCACACCCTTTCCTCCTTTCCATCCCCCTTTTGTAGTAATACGCTTATACTAAATCTAATGCAAAAAGGATTATTTTTTAAGTCGTTTAAGTACTGCCGGAAAAATTGAATATTTACAATTGTACCGATTTTCTAACAACCCCGCCCAATCTTTTCTCATTTTCACACGCGCTTTACAAACTACACTTATACTTAATGTATAGCAAAAATAATTAATGCTGGACTGTTCAGTTTTGAGTAGTTCTGGTCTGCAGATGCGAAGATATTCATCAGGTCTTCACATATTTTTTTTATGGAACCAACCCTGTATCATGCTTTACGACAAAAAAGAAATTTTCAAAATCGGTTTCCAATTACTGGCGTAATCGTGTAGTGTAGCATACATACAAAAAAAGGGTCGAATCGATTGAGGTAATCGAATCTCTTTGGAAGCCGGTCAAAAATAGTCGATGACGTGTTCTTGAGTGAAGACCGCGGCTTGGTAAGCGTAGTGTAGGACGCCCACCATCTTGGTGGAGTGACGATTTGCGAGGTCGCTGGCAGATGCTGGATGCGACAAACCGGAGACAAGGTAAAATGGCGCAATTTAGAGGAGGCCTACGTCCAACAGTGGTCAACAGTTTAGGCTGATGATGATGATGAACACATGTTTCCCTAGATTGTTATAGTGTTATAGTATTCGTACGTGTTCTTCTTCTACTTGACGTTATTCCGGCCGGTGCCAGAGTCCGCTTTCCGGAAATTATAGTACTCGTTCTACAATATTAGTTATCACTTAACTTTGTTACGTGATTTATGAATTCAGAGCCCGTTTCATCATCAAAGCCACAGGGGCTGACAATCTATGAAAACAATAATAGTATATTAGATATTATTATAAAAAAACGCAATACTTGTATGCACTATTTCACCCTATCATAGTGTTACAGGTATATGGCATCTTAAATTATTGTGAACAATATTATTGAAATTAATACGATGGTTAGTTACATATTTATCCTATTATTAATGAAGTAAGGCAAAAAATATTGTATACTTGGTATATGAAAAAATATGATAAAGACATACAAATATATACCTATATATTTTTATTGCCTTGTAGGCACACGAGCTAGCGGCCCGCCTGATGGTAAGCGGCTACCGCTGCTCATGGACCTCCGTAGTGCCAGGGTACCAGCACAACAAAGTCGCTGCCTACCTCGAGGAGAGTACTCTCTTTAAACCTCGTTTGAAGAAGGACAGATCATAGTGCTGAGGAAACACCGATGCAGGGAGTTCATTCCAGAGCTTGCACGTACGTGGTAGGAAAGAACACTGGAAACGTACCGTTCGGGAGCGGTACGCCTCCAGGTGGTGGGAATGAACTCTACTGCGGAGACGTGTGGTGCGATGGTACATAGGCGACGGTGGTACCATCTCAAACAACTCTTCGGAGCACTTCCCATGGATCCGAATTCTCTCCGCAGTCCTAACGGTTCCAATGAGTCCGTGAGATCGGGATCATTGACTATTCGACAAGCTCGTCGCTGCAAGGAGTCAAGTGGGTCGAGCTGGTATTTTGGGGCACCTGCCCAGAGGTGAGAGCAGTACTCCACGTGGGGCCCGATTTGCGCTTTGTAAAGCGTCAGTCTATGACCCGACGTAAAATACCGCTTGGCTCTGTTCAGGATTCCCAACTTCTTGCTCGCCAGTTTGGCTTTGTCCTCCAAATGACTTCTAAACTCGACCTTGCTTGATATTTCGATGCCAAGGATTCCGGAAAACGGTCAGACTTCATCGAAATTGTGTAGATTTGTCGAGACTCGATGACAATACAAAAAAATATATGATTTTACCTTATCTAGAAACTTCAGTATTTTTTTAAAATAAATTATGAGTGGGTAATATACGCGCAGCTATTTTCCTTTGATAAGATAGCCGTAGACAGATGTTTTTAGTCAAAACAATTAAAGTATAGTTTAAAAACTAAAAATACACGCTTTAATAAAAGACCCGATTAAAAAAGTAAAAATAATATATTGGAGAGGAATACAATTATTTTGGAATTTTATTGTTAAAAAGCTAGGGTGCTTGAGGATAAGTAATTGTTGTAAGCTCCCCACGCTTTTTAACAATAAAATGAATGTATTCCACTCAATTTTCTAATCTTAAACTCATTTTAAATTATTTTTACTCTTTTAGTTGGGTCTTTCATTAAAGCGTGTATTATAGTTTTTTTAACGTATTATTTAATTGTTCTATTAATTTAATACTGAGTCAACTTAGTAACACTGTAGTATCCTTTTCATTGCTTAGTGTGTGCTTGTTTAATTCATGTAAAAAATTGTATATTGTATATCTGGCTATACTCTTAAAATTCTTATTCTTCTAATTTACACTATGTTCAAATTATAATGTACAATTTTTTATATTCCCAAATAAAATAAATTAAACAACATTTTATTATCCCTTACTCTTAAGAGCAAAGCAGCAGACACATCTTTTAATATCATCTAATGCTTCAACTATCTGAGAATATAAGAGATCTGAGGGTTTGGACGTAGATAGGGAAAATCCATATTTTTTCTCACTCCCACGTGAAAATATTATGTATTTATACAACTTACACGACAGCTTCTGGACTGGTTTCGGCATGTTCTTCACTAACGTGTAATATACTGGTATTCCAGCCAGGGTGATACCAAACCCAGACATGATTGCGAAGGGCTCGCTGATGACTGGTATCACCAGCAGCATCGACGTGATCAGCACAAACGTGAAGGGCATCCACAATGGCATCTGTTGAAACACATCAGGTACTCAATAGTCACACAAGTAAAATACTAATCTAAACCGAAATCCAGATCCATTGCCGTGGGCATCAGAAAATGCCGTAGAATTTTAGAATTAAGAAACTTCAAACTGTAACAAATATATTGGAACACAAAAATGTTAGCGTGTATAGGCAACGAAGCAACGGGTTACTCTTGTCCGCAATGCATAATTTGCCAGGAGTTTTTTTTTTTTCATGAAGAGGTGGCATATGACCCCACTAAGTTAAAAACCCAAAATACTTACAAAAATGGCGTCCGCTAGAGCCGCCATTTTGGAAAACGCGTTTGAAGCCATATCTCCGGAACCGTCCACTTTAGGCCCATCATGCTAAGGACCTTTCTTGTAGATAATTAAATTTCCCATCTTTTTTGTTCAATATTTTTTTTGTACTATTAACCGTTCGCGATTTACAATGTTATTATTTTCATTTTATACCTTTTTTACAATAAATTTTACATGGATTTTTAACAACATTTACTATTTCCTCATTGCTTTGTTCCCTTATGCCATCAGTATTTAATTAATTACATGATAATCATGGAGATTCGCTAAAGTGATCCTAGAAAGAATATCATTAACACTAAACGAAAACCAACCCGTGGAGCAGGCTGGATTCAGAAAAGACTTCAGCACAATAGATCACATTCACACAATAAAACAGTTGATACAGAAGTATAACGAATACAATAAACAAATCTACTTGGCTTTTATAGATTACTCAAAGGCATTCGACAGCCTCAGGCACCAGTACATATGGAGGAGCCTTGAACAACAAGGGGTCCAGAGCAACTATATAGAAATACTTAAGAGTATATACAAATCTAGCAAGGCCAGTATCAAACTAGAATCAACAGGTCAACCATTTCCTATCAAAAAGGGCGTACGTCAAGGTGATCCTCTCTCCCCTACGCTATTTAATGCCGTACTGGAGCACATCTTTAGACAATTAAACTGGGACCACTTAGGGCTGAACATTAATGGAGCTCGCCTAAACCACCTAAGATTTGCCGATGATTTTGTGCTTCTTGAGGAGAATCCAGCAGCAATAGAACGAATGATACAGAACCTAGCAAATATAAATAGAGAAGTTGGCCTGGAAATCAATAACAGTAAAACAAAATTGATGACAAACTCAAGGGAAATAAACGTCATGCTAGATGGCAAAAAGATCGAATATGTCAAAGAATATATCTACTTAGGTCAGATAATATCCCCTTCAGATGAAATGACAAAGGAAATAAACAGACGAATAGCCCAAGGATGGAGAAAATATTGGTCACTGAAGGAAATAGTGAAAAGTAAGGATCTAGGCAACCATATAAAAAAGAAAACATTCGAGACCTGTATTCTACCAGTTCTTACTTATGGCTGTGAAACTTGGTCAACAACATTATACCACAGGGAAAGGCTAACAAAATGCCAACGTGCCATGGAAAGAAGCATGCTAGGGTTAAAAATCAAAGACAGAGTCAGGAACGTAGACATAAGAACAAAAACAAAACTCACAGACATTCTTACCCAGATAGACGTCCAAAAATGGAGATGGGCTGGACATATGCTACGCCACCCCACTAACAAATGGAGCAAGCAAGTCACCCTTTGGCAACCAAGAGACGGCAGAAGAGGTAGGGGGCGACAAGTCAGGAGATGGGAAGATGACTTGAAACAGACAGCGGGACCATTCTGGTTAAGAGTAGCAAGGGACAGGACCCATTGGAAGAACTTGGAGGAGGCCTATGCCAAAAGGCACACCGAACTTAGGGACCTCTTGTAACCCTTTGTTTAGGAATAAAAGGCTATTATTATTATTAATCATGGAGAAATCATTGGATTTCATATTTACGCTATTCGGTAGCATAGGTATATTACCTTGATTCGGTAGTACACCATTCAACGCGCGATAACTTCTAAAATATTGATTTTAGAGAAAAAAAGTATGGGTGAAAAGTTGTTAAGAATTTATTGATTTAAAAGTTTAGTCATTAACAATTTTTTGTTTAAACAATTATTAACAAAGATATCGGCAAAAAAGCATGAAACTAATATTAATAACATTGTAAATCGCGAACGGTTAATCGTACAAAAAAATTATTGAACAAAAAAGATGGGAAATTTAATTATCTACAAGAAAGGTCAGCATGATGGGCCTAAAGTGGACGGTTCCGGAGATATGGCTTCAAACGCGTTTTCCAAAATGGCGGCTGTAGTGGACGCCATTTTTGTAAGTATTTTGGGTTTTTAACTTAGTGGGGTCATATGCCACCTCTTCATGAAAACAAAAAAAAACTCCTGGCAAATTATGCAGGAAAAAATGCTTCGTAGCCTGTACTATAGGGAGGATCGGACTCGAACTTCCATTACATAGCCTTATTATAGAGGTCTGCGGAGATTGGTGGGCGCAAGCTGTTTTCAACAAGTTCTCCGGAAAGTCCTTGTGGAGGCCTTGTATCCTTAGCAACACACTTCTTGCAATTTATCGAAAATAGATTGAATATGGAGTCCTATATTAAATTGATTATTGCTTATAAATATGAATTTGATCACCTTAAAAGGCCTCAGTAAATAAGGTTTATAAAATTGTAGCCACAAATCTGCGCTGCAGCAAATGGTAGTGAAAGCGGACTCTACCACCGTACAATATGTGATAAGTGATGTCAAATTGTTCGGCATTAACATTAGCAATGAGACCAGCATCTGGAAACAGAAGCATTTCAAAATATGTTTCCAAATAGTTATTATAAGTTGTACTTGTCTCTTCGTCAATTCTGTCGTCCAAAAGATAGATCTTAGATCTGTACCCACAGGTCTGTTACACAATAAGTTCATGTATTGTGTTAAGATTCATACATTTGAAACGATTGAGAATAACTCTTACGTTTCATGTTAGTTTCTTGTGACTGGAATGAACTGTAAACATATGTTTTCTATGGCCTATGAATAGGGATGTCCACCACATAAAGCATGCACTTAACTGACCAGACATGCATTCGTGTAGGCTCGAAAAATAACTAGGCAACCGCTGATAAAATATTAAAAAGTTATATCACAGGTGTTTATACCGATTGTGAAAATCTTTGTATTGGAAGTGAATGTTTATATTGTCTCAAAATGTGCTACAGAGCGAAGTGGTAAATATATTCCTTCTATTTATTTTACTATTTAAGTCACTTTGCTACTTGAATGAGTTGAAGACATACTTTACAATCTTTGATTGTTTATTATAATATTATCATGGTGTCCATTCCAATCTACTTGACGTCACACTTTTAACATTCATAGAGTATTTATTATCTATATAAAATTATGTGAATCTCTTATATAAAAACATACCTTAAAACATGTGTATATTATTGCTATGCATCATTACATTTTCAGCAATATTAATACATATTCGATAACTTTTCACACGCCTTTCACTGATTTATCTTGATTTGATTGTGAAATATGAAGTGTCACACAAACATTCAAATTTCAACTCAGCACTTCACAGACTAAAGTTCAAAATTTCATCACTAAGCGGCAGACTTTTGTCATGCGCGTCCCCGCCCTTTATAATGCCTGAAAGCGGCATCTGTACAATAGATGAAGAGCCCATGGCCGCCAGACCATCGTAACTTTATAAAAGCTGAAAGTTTGTCTGCGCATGCCTCTGACATAAGAATCACACGATCAGCTATTACGAAGTTCCGATCGTGGTTGCTTTGGAAGTTATGAGCTTTAATGTTTCTGGCAAGATGAAAGAACCATCAAAAGTGTCTGAATACCAAGGAAATATTTGTTTGTAATTGCCTTAATAACATATGTAAAATTCGGCTTTTATACTATAACTTCGGCAAAATTACATGTTATTAAATATTACGCTATCTTCAAACTTTAACATAATGTAATTTTGTCAGCGTTTTAGACTTTCTCATTCATGCGAATAAAATCCGAAATTTTATTAATATAAATGTTGTCGTTCGTAACCGTAGTTCATAACACTGTATTTATGTTGCTATTATGCATAATTTTGGGTGCTATGAATATTTGAATCCGACAACATTGAAGAGAAGACAGCTGGCGGTTGTCAGAAGGAAACAAAAGAGGAGTTCGAGAAGTCTTCAGATTGCCGCACGGACGTCGATATTGACGAGGAAACTGGAAAACTATATTGATAAGTTCAGCAGAGTAGATCTGGGGTTTGTGAGTAATTTAGTTATATTTAATGCTAACTTTGGTGTACGATGCTTGCTGATTAATAATTAGAGCTGCTGTATCCATGGCAACATGTACCAATAAAGTTCTAAGTAATAAGATGTATGTTCCGATGACTATAGTGTCCTTATTTATTTTACATAAAAGTTTTTTTACGCGAGTTACGTACGCTCAGCCCCTAGAAATGAGCCATTTAGATAACTTGAGCAGTCAGTAGGGCAAGTTATATCCACTTTACTGACGCTTCAGATAACTTAGGAATATATTCGTAGAATAACATAGGATGTTTAGCGGTATTATATTTATGTAATTAGCTGTAAGAAAGCATATTGTAATTCAGTCTGAAGTATACTCTCGCGTCGAACAGTTGTATTGTTTAAAAGCTCGTCCGGCACGCTCCCGGCATATCTCACGGCAAAACATATAAATTACTCCACACGTCCTTATCGCCCGAATACAGAATGAACACTGTAATTGTATTAAAAAAATTAAAAAACTGACTTCAAAGTGCCTCTACAAAGTAAAAAATCTATCTGTCTCTATCTCTATATATAAAAAATGAATCGCCAATTAATGTTTTAATGCGTATCACTCGAGAAAGGCTCGATCGATTTTTCTTATTTTGGTCTTAAAATGTTTGTATAAGTCCAAGGAAGGTTTAAACGTTGAGAAAAATTAGAAAAATTGCGTGGAAAATACTAAAAACGCCAATTTTTTTATCGTCCAAGCGTGATGCGTACATCCAATATTGTAAAATCCTTGTTTGATTTACGGGATACATAAAAGGCGGACAAACGACCAACCAACGTAAAATGATCTATCTTTCCTTTGTCTTTCATTGACGGCTGACGAAATAAAACAAAATTCAAAAAATGTATGCATTGTGTATACTGGGTGGAATCGCTTAGCGTCACGAAAAAAAAAATGCATGGCAAGTACATGACTTAGAACATTTTGGCATACTTATTTTAATTTTTCTTGTTTTTGTTTATGTAGTGTAAAATTAATTTACCACTACTAGTTACTAATTTAGAATAAGTTATTCATAAAAAATGTTGTTTAGAGAAAGATGATATAAATGAAAAAAATCTTCATAAATACACATCATTGTTACCCTACTTTATACAATATGAATTCGAGTAGAACCTTCTAAATCTAGGTAATAAAATCCTTTGATCAAGCCGCCCTCACCGCCGCGCCGCCGCAAGCGCAAGTACAAAGCGTGCCGCCGCGCCGCGCCGCCCGCTCCCGCGCCGCCGACGCATTCCAGGGTTGTTGCTACTTCCTCAGTCGTGCGAAATTCGGTACCGAGTGACGTTGTACGAAATTATTTTGGTTATTGGTTAGTTTCTTGCGGTCAAAATGAGTGATATTGAGTATGTGGCAATGTTGACATGCTATGTCCGATCCAATGAAAACTTGGGTCATGCAAGAAGTATGTATGTAGATCAAGAACATGTGCAGTCTTTGCGTAGGAGTGGTATCATGAATGATGAATCCACGAGTTCCCAGCACAAAAACTATTTTAAAGACTTATCCGATGCTACTCGATCATGGTAAGTTCAGACTTCCTAATCATGCAAGAATCCGTGAGTTCCACAGCGAAGTCGTCCATTCTCGACTTTATTAAAAGGTTTAAATAAAAACATGCAGCTTTTTCTAAGATAAGATAAGGTAGGTACGTTATGAAAATAATATGTTCAATTAAAATGTAAATCTTAACAACTTACCAACAACTACATTTACTTAAATGATCCTAACATACTAAAATTCTAAATAAATCAAAATGTTATATGGTAATATTTGGAGTAATAATACCGATAAATAGGCGCAAAGTAAGTTCAAGGTCGCTGCCCGATAGTCAGCAGTGGCTTGGCGTGACTCATACACGTGCGCGTCTGTGTATTGGCATGTCGTTGCACTTTTAAGTGTAGGGTGATTTAGATAATATGTGTTTTGGGGATATCATGTACTAATATTGTTTATGGGAATACTTTGTAGTTTTTAATGATAAATATTGTATATAACGTTAATTTCACATACACAATACACTATGAAATTTTCCGGACGATAAGCGATTCCACCCAGTATAATACCTAGACACGGGGTCTGTCGCGTAATTTTGTTAAATGATAAATAAAACGATGTCCATATCTACAACATTTGGCCCATGGTTTTATGAGATGATTGCAACAGTTTTATACGAGGTATACTCTATAGAAGGAGTACACCAAAACATATCTAATGACAATTTTTAATTTCTTAAAGGACATTGTTTATTGGATTGATACTACATACAATTGATACACCTAAAGGTGCGGTGGGGGACAAATTTAAATTCCGCATCAGTATTGTTTTAAGACACTAGAATAAAAATATATTGGTACGTTGATGCCGTGTCTAGATATTATAATGAAACGATATGCAGGTTTATATTTTTAAACTTTGATCTATTACTTAAGTCACCTGGAAAGGCAGTATGAAGGTTTTATTTATTTGTATCTTTATAGAGAAGCGCTTGGTTGCCCGTTAGTAACGTACCAGACGCGACTGCCAACATGTTTACGATGGTCACTGGTTCAAATCCCAGGGCACACCTCTGACTTTTCGGAGTCATGTGTGGATTAATAGTCAATATAGCTATTTTTTTCTCTACGGAAGGAAAAACGAAAAATGTTATTCATTACGATGCAATAAAATAACCATTAAAATCTTAGACTTTAGATAGTATTGATGCCAAAAAAATATGGCGAAACGAAGTTCGCCGGGTCATCTAGTAATATATTATATTTCATTTTTCACAAAGATTTCTATCAATGTTAACGTGATATAAAACTATAATATTATTCACGGATTTTATCGCAGATTTGGTTTAATTTTAAACATTTTTTGACTTCCCGACGTTTCGATTACTTTACAGCTTTCGTGGTCACGAGGCGGACTGAGGTATTAGTCATCCGCTCTGTGACTGTTACAATTGAACTACCCTTATTTTGCAATTATTAAATTAAAAAGATAATTGGTTTTTGCGTTCCGATCTACGCAGAAGGAGCTCACAGTATCTAGAGGTCCGACAGTTGGTCTTTTGGGTTCCGATTTAATTGAATATTGATGAATATTATTTCTTTATACCTTCCAACCTTGCAATTTTTGCATAAGTGACATTGTTGCACCAAGGGTGCGATATATACTTTTTTCATAAGATTTATTCATCCGATCTTCACCATTTTTGATGACTAACATAACATACCACACGTTCTCAAGAAAAGTTTTTTTTAAATTATTCAAGTGCTGTCAGAGATATTAAGTATTTATAATTGTATATATCCTCCCTTCCCCCACGCCCTTTCCCCTTTCCATCCCCCTTTTGTAGTAATGCGCGTATACTAAATCTAATTCAAAAAGGATTATTTCTTTACTGTTCTATTTTGAGAAGATCTGCCCTTCATGTCCGAGGATAAAACCTGTCCCTAAACAATTCTACTTTACTTTATTATGCTGTCATTTAACTTTTATTTTTTTATGAAACTTTATGATTAATTGCCTTTCTTTTTCTTTATGTCAAGCCTGTTTGAATTACCTAACTGTGCCTGTATAAGTAGACAAGTTATCTGTTTCTTGTGACCCTATTTAAGTATATTTTAATTATTGTATATTAACTTGTCGGTAGTATAATACTTCCTATTGCCTGAAATTTGTTATTGTAATGCATCATGAGGCAGTTGAAGCGAGGGAGGACATAGGAGCTGCATTCCTCTGGGTCCTCGCTGGCTCTATCTGTCTGTGATGTTTAATTCGTGGGCAACGGGGTTGGTTGCACTTTAATTACATTTTAAGAAACTTAATATTAAGTATAGTTATTAGCAAAATGTAATTGTTTGATGCTCCTTAAAAATAAATGAAAAACAACAGGTATTCATCAGATATTTACGGTGTTTTTTTTTTCGGCCTACCTTAATATACACAGTCAGGTCATAAGTATTGTCACACAGTAAAAACTTTTCTTTTAGAATGCAAACAAAAAAGTTTATTAAATTCGAATTTTGAATTGTTCATGAAAATATAAATGTATAGAGCCACAAACTTATCTGGCCCGGTGGCCAAAAGTGGAAACAACGACGTCATTTGGAATTGACAATTTACCTGCCACTCACTGACATAACCGCCATTGGTTATTTACTCAGTGTATTTATTTTTCCTGCATTATTTATTTTTAGTATGACAGCCTCCGTGGCGCAGACGGTAAGACGCCGCCTGTGAAACGAGAGGCCGCGGGTTCGATCCCCGCACCGAGAGAAATGTTTGTGCGGCTCACAAATATTTCTCTCGGGTCTGGGTGTTTGTGAGACCGAAAAGTCTCTCGTAGTTCCTGATACCCACGACACAAGACTCGATCTTAATGTGGGGTCAGGACTATGTATGTGACTGTTGGGTGTTATTTATTTTTATTTATTTATTATTAAAAATTAGTGAAAAATTCCGAAATCTTTAAAAAGAGACTCTAGGAACGTTAGACTCCAGGTATACAATTTTACGAAGGAAGATAAGCGTCTTCAGACACCAATAATAGCCTTCGAAAAATTGTATCAACGCGTAGCTGCCACCAGAGGCCTGTGTTGTCAGCTTTTCAAAATAAATTCCACGTAAACAGAATTTTGTACGTACTAGTAGAATAGGTGTAAGCACATATCATAAACTAAAATGTATCGTTACGTGCGTGGTGGCCTGTTGGTAAATGGACCTGACGCGGCTGCCAACATATTCACGGTGGTCGTGGGCTCGAATCCCAGGTTACAAATCTGACTTTTCGGAGTCATGTGTGTATTGATAGTCAATAAACACGTACTAAAACGGTGGAGGAATACATAGTGAGGAAACCTGCATACCATAGCGATTAATAAGAATATCTATGGTATGTAAGTCCACCAACTCGCATTAGGCCAGCATGGTGGACTATATGGCCTATGATATGGCCACAACCAGCCTCAATAGCACTCTCGATTGTAGAATAGGCCCGTTCCCAGCAGTGGGACATATAGTATATGGGCTGATACAGATACACTTGTTTAAGGGTATGGGGAGCGATTTGTTAGAAATCTTGGGAAGGAAAAACTACATGCAAATGAAACTGGTCCACTCATTTTCCTGACCCTATTGATCGGATTGAAAAATCTTACTTCACCCACTTTATTGCTATATCTATTTTTAATGGCAACACCAAATTCGACAACAGCGACTCCCTCACTGGGTCAGATAAGTTTGTGGGACTATATACTTTTAAGAAATTTATTCATTTTTAAATATGGAGTGAACGCTTAAAGAAGACCGTGTTGCAGTTATTGCGTTGCATCGTTGCGGTTACGCGCCAATTCAAATTTTTGACATACTGAAAAATTTGAATATAACCAAAAGATTCGTTTATCGTACCATCAAACAATACAATGAAGACTCTAGTGTAGATGACAGGTCAAGAAGTGGTCGCCGTGATAAAAGCTGTGAAGGCGCAAATTCAAAGAAATCCCAAACGTAAGCAGAAACTGTTGGCCCTTTAGATGGGGTTAAGCAGAACCACGGTGAAAAGGGTGTTAAATGAAGACTTAGGGCTTCGGGCATATCGAAGAAAAACAGGACATCGTTTGAATGCTCCTCTAATGGATCTGAGACTGAAGAGATGCCGCGCTTTGTTGAAGCGGTACGCGAGAAAAAAATATCGGGAAATTCTTTTTTCAGATGAAAATTTTTTTACCGTTGAAGAGAGCTACAACAAACAAAATGATAAGGTGTACGCACACAGTAGTGAAGAAGCGAGCAACCATATTCCGCGTGTCCAACGAGGTCATTTTCCATCCTCGCTCATGGTATGGTTGGGAGTTTCTTATTGGGGCTTAACAGAGGTACATTTTTGTGAGAAAGGTATAAAAACGAATGCAGTTGTGTATCAAAATACAGTCCTGACGAACCTTGTGGAACCTGTTTCTCATACCATGTTCAATAACAGGCACTGGGTATTCCAACAAGATTCGGCGCCAGCTCATAGAGCGAAGAGCACACAAGACTGGCTGGCGGCGCGTGGAATCGACTTCATCCGGCACGAAGACTGGCCCTCCTCCAGTCCAGATTTGAATCCGTTAGATTACAAGATATGGCAACACTTAGAGGAAAAGGCGTGCTCAAAGCCTCATCCCAATTTGGAGTCACTCAAGACATCCTTGATTAAGGCAGCCGCCGATATTGACATGGACCTCGTTCGTGCTGCGATAGACAACTGGCCGCTCAGTTTGAAGACCTGTATTCAAAATCACGGAGGTCATTTTGAATAAACTTTAGTGTCATAAGAATCTATGTTTTGTTAAGTTCATTTTGGTATAATAATCGTTACATAATGAATAAACTTGTTTCAATTATTTTATATTAAACATGTGACAGAATTTATGACCTGACTAGGTATAATATTTTAAGAAAAAAAAAAATAAAAAAAATTGATAAATACTTTAACTGCCGGAGATATTGAGTAATTACAATTGTACTGGTTTTTTCACCCCCGAGCCCATTCTTTTCCCATTTTTACCCGCCCTTTATAAAACTACACTTATACTTAATAAAATACTTAATACTTAATAAATGAATAGCAAAAATAATAAATGGGACGGGCAGCAGCGTCATTATCGCCAGTCCCCAACTGCGCTCGCCAACCCGCCTGCCAAGCGTGGCGAGTAACGGCAAATACCCCCACAATGGCGACACATATAGAGACCAGGCCCCCAGTCCCCGGCAGCCTCACTATTCCTGGCTATGGTAGCAGTCATGGTTACGGTGGGGCAGGGGGTGCTAAGAATAAGAAATATTCTTTGAAGGTCATACAGGTATACGCGCCGACCTCGACACACCCAGATGAAGAAGTAGAGGAGATGTATGAGGACATAAGTCGGGCCATACATACTTCCAAAACCTACTTCAATGTTGTTATGGGAGACTTCAACGCAAAGTTGGCCAAGAGAAGCGATGCAGAGTTGAAAGTGGGGCAATTTGGACTCGGGCAACGGAACCTCAGGGGTCAGAGGCTGGCCGACTTTCTGGAAAAAGAGGGACTCTTTGCGATGAACTCTTTTTTCCAGAAGCCGCCTCACAGGAAATGGACCTGGTTGAGTCCTGACGGTTCTACGAGAAACGAGATAGATTTCATCTTAACGACGAATAGACGGATATTCAGAGATGTCTCTGTGATCAACAGGGTGAAAACCGGCAGTGATCACCGAATGGTTAGGGGCACACGGAATATTAATGTCCAATCGGAAAGGCGTTGCTTGATGAAATCTACGCTTCCGACCTACTCGCGCTCATATCCAAAACCCCGAGAGCTTTCAACTCGAGCTTACAAATCGCTTTGATTGTCTAGAAGAAAACCTTGCAGTGGACGAGCTTAACAGCGGTTTGGTAGAAGCGGTGGGATCTTAGTATTTTAGACCTCGCCGTAGAGATAGACCACAAAAACTCTCGATCCACACTCTTGACCTCATGGCCGAACGTCGATCTTTAACGCTGCAGTCTTCCGATGACGCCGAAGCATATCGGCGGCTCAATAGACAGATCTGGAAGTCCTTGCGACACGATGTCCGTGCTCACAATACTGTGAGCATTAAGGAGACAATCGAGCGGAACGGAGGCTCCAAAGTGTTTGCAAGAGACTTGTCTATTGGGCAAAGCCAGTTGTCTAGGCTGAAGACGGAAGACGGCCGCGTAGTATCGACGAGGGCAGAGGTATTAAGGGAGATCGAGAGGTTCTACGGACAGCTTTACACCTCGGTTGCCAAACCTGCTGTAAGCTCGGCCAAAGACCCGAGAGCCGAGTTGATCCGACACTTTAGCGATGATATCCCGGACATCAGCCTGTGTGAGATTGAGATGGCCCTGAAGCAACTTAAAAACAACAAGGCGCCGGGCGAGGCGGAATCACTTCAGAGCTTCTGAAAGCGGGCGGAACGCCAATACTGAAGGTCCTTCAGAGGCTCTTCAATTCTGTCCTTCTCGAGGGCTCAACGCCAGAGGCATGGAGCAGGAGCTTGGTGGTCTTGTTCTTCAAAAAAGGTGATAACACCTTGCTGAAGAACTACAGGCCCATCTCGCTTCTGAGCCATGTCTATAAGTTGTTTTCGAGGGTCATCACAAATCGTCTCGAACGCAAGTTTGATGACTCCCAGCCTCCCGAACAAGCCGGTTTCCGAAAAGGCTTTAGTACCATAGACCATATCCATACGCTTCGGCAAGTTATACAAAAAACCGAGGAATATAACTTGCCGCTTTGTTTAGCGTTTAGGAGACTGTCCCGCCCTCACACCCGCCACTGCAACTCCTGTAAGCCAGGATCAACAGTGGCACGCAATGTAATGACACCAAGCATTGAAGCTCGGCGAGTCTCCGGGAATGTCTAACTTGTCTTTAACCCGCAACGAAATTAATCAGAAAGTTAAATTAATAGGAGGAGTTGGAAATAAATAATGTCCACTTCCCTCCGTGCAAAGCGGGTGACAAAATATTGAACTAAAGAGGTAAATAACCTCACAAAAAGACATTTACAGCCGGAGAAGCCAGCTGTAAAGCACCACGGAATTCATTATTACATTTAAATGGGACCTATTGTGTGAGCTGTTATACTTGATTCCAGTAATAGGTATGGCAAAAACGCCGGAAAGCACGGAAATTCGTCCTAGTCTCCACTAGGTCCATGTAGTATACGACTCCGGATGATATCTGCATATTATCAAACATGATTTTACGCTCATTTTGCCAAATACTACACTCCCAAAGTATATGATGCGCGGACTGTTCATACTCGCAATTAGGTGTTGAACATGGGCATGCAGGCGAATCAACGAGCTTAAAAGAGTACAGTTTAGACTTAAAGTTACCATGGCCCGTAAGGAACTGTGATACGCAATAATCGACATCTAGCTATCTTTGTTTAGCGTTTGTGGACTATGAGAAAGCCTTTGATTCGATCGAGACTTGGGCTGTGCTATAGTCTCTCCAGCGGTGCCATATCGACTATCGGTACATCGAAGTGTTGAAGTGTATATACAAAAACGCCACCATGTCGGTCCGAGTACAAGATCAGAGTACGAAGGCAATTCCACTACAGAGAGGCGTGAGACAGGGAGATGTCATATCTCCGAAACTGTTCACTGCCGCGCTGGAAAATGCCTTCAAGCTCTTGCAGTGGAAAGGATTCGGCATCAATATCAACGGCGAGTATATCACTCACCTTCGGTTTGCCGACGATATTGTAGTCTTGGCAGAATCGCTGGAAGACCTTAGCACTATGCTCGAAGACCTCAATCGAGTCTCCCAACAGGTGGGTCTTAAAATGAACATGGACAAAACGAAGATCATGTCGAATGTCCATGTTGTGCCCACCCACATCGGTGTTGGGGGCTCGACTCTTGAAGTTGTTGACGAATATGTCTATTTAGGACAAGTGATCCGGTTAGGCAGGTCCAACTTCGAGAGAGAGGTCAATCGTCGAATCCAACTCGGTTGGGCAGCGTTCGGGAAACTACGCGACGTCTTCTCGTCCAAAATACCTCAGTGCCTTAAATCGAAAGTCTTCGATAGTTGTGTGTTGTCAGTGATGACTTACGGCACCGAGACGTGGCCTCTCACTATGGGCCTTATTAGGAAGTTCAAAGTCACTCAACGAGCTATGGAGAGGGCTATGCTCGGGGTTTCCCTACGAGATCGAATCAGGAATGAGGAGATCCGTAGGAGAACTAAAATAACCGACATAGCCCACCGGATTAGTAAGTTGAAGTGGCAATGGGCAGGGCACATAGCGCGGAGATCTGATGACCGATGGGGTCGGAAAGTGCTCGAATGGAGCCCACGTAGCGGAAAGCGCAGCGTAGGACGTCCACCCACAAGATGGTCCGACGACCTGGTAAAGGCTGCCTCCAACAGGTCCCTGTGGAAATCATTGAGGGAGGCCTATGTTCAGCAGTGGACTTCCTTTGGCTGATGGATGGATGGATGGATGGTCGGCAGATGCGAAGATATTCATTAGGTCTACACAATTTTTTTATGGGACCCACACGGTACATTAAGCATTCCGACAAAAAAAAATCTGTTCCCGATTGCCGGCGTAATCGGATTACATAATTAGAAAAAACTGTCGAATTGATTACCTCCTCTTTGGAAGGTCAAAAATAGTCGATGACAACACATGTTTCCCGAGATTTTTATAGTGTTATAGTATTCGTTCGTCTTTTTTTCCACACGGCGTTATCCCGGCCGGTGCCAGAGTCCGCTTTCTGGAAATTATAGTACTCATTCTACAATATTAGTTATCACATTACTTTGTTACGTGATTAATGAATTCAGAGCCGGTTTCCAACTCTGCCACAGTGACTGAGAATCTAATAAAACAATAATAGTATATAAGTTATTATTATAAAAACGCGGTACTTTTATG
The DNA here is from genome assembly GCA_009982885.2 of Hyles vespertilio. Classification (NCBI taxonomy): domain Eukaryota; kingdom Metazoa; phylum Arthropoda; class Insecta; order Lepidoptera; family Sphingidae; genus Hyles; species Hyles vespertilio. The sequence continues at coordinate 36,740,397 of CM042833.1, read as the reverse complement.
TACCATTTCACCCTATCATAGTGTTACAGGTATAAGGCATCTTAAATGTTTGTGAATAACATTATTGAAATTGATTTGATAGTTCTTTAGTTATATATTATTCCTATAATTAATTAAGCAAGGCAAATCCTATTATATAATAGGTAATATGCATGTCATTTTTTTATATTTTTAATCAATTCGATATGTTATTACATTATCGGAAAAAAATATAAGTCTTAGAAAATATCAATCAAAAAAGTACAAAAAAATAATAAAAACTGCTATCAGTTGCCATGTTGGCGCGAACTCGCTGTGACGTCAGAGGTCACGATATTAACAACGTAGTATTTGGATTAAGTTTCTTTCATGAATTGCTACAGAACTGTATTTCGCGACAAAATAATCCGTTTTATTTAATAGTATAAAGAAAGCACAAAATAACTCATAAACAAACGTAAAACAACAAGCTAAAACTTCATAAGAACGTGACAATTGTCGTCACTTTCCTTTTCAAGCAATAGATCGCGTTTCGGAAAAAATGCGCGGCAAATTTGTAATGTCATTTGTTAGTATTTATTTTATCCATTTAGAGTTGATAAATTTAAAAAATATCTTTAAGGTATATTTCTATATTAATAAAGATTACAAAAAAAATATTTTGACTTATTTTGAAGTCTGGTGCATATTCCCTATTGGTATATGAAAAAATATGATAAAATAATACAAAAATATATATATTCCGCTACTATTCGTTTCATCACTCATCTTTATCTTCGACTGCCGATAGGAACAATTTCTGGCAGAAGTACGTTACTGACACTGAAACAAAACGGTTTATTCTGTAAACATGCTTTAGTTATGGAATTAATTTAATTAATAAAATCAAAACGCCTACAGGCCTATATTTCGATCCTTGAGAGAAGCCTATGTTCAGCAATGGATCATATAATTCTAATGCATAATTCTATGCAATGGACTTTCTGTGGCTGAGGAGAGAGAAAGAATAGGAAAAAACCCATACATTTATCGAGTCCATCCTCTATCTCCGGTAATCTCAGACTAAATACCGGTAATGCATTTTTTGACATTAGGTGTCACAAACTCTACATTTAGTTTTCTTACTTAACTATTTAGTATTCAAATTGTTTACGCTAAACCAATGAACGATTTTTGAGAGGATGTGGTTTACGTCGTCAATAATGGGTCTATGTTGATCATGGACGTAGTATCAAATGGACTCGACATTCGAGTTCCACCGTAAGGGACAGACATAAAGAAAAAAAAAAGCAGGGTTACCAGGTCATACATTTTCCCATAAATATTTTAACTAAATAAATAAATAGACGCAACATTCAAATTCATAGTCCTGACCCTACAAATGAAAATCTTGTGTCGTGGGTATCAGAAACTACGAGAGACTTTTTGGTGTCACTAACACCCCGATTTGAAAAAAATATCAAGTCACTCAAATTTGTCTCTTCTTGAGCGGGCACGAAACCGCGGCCTCACGTTTTACATCTGGCGTCTAACCAGCTGCGATGAATGATGCAGATAAAGGGCCTCAGTATTAAACAACGTGACGTTTTGCAATATTTTCACAAAGGTTAGAAAGCAAAAAAGGAAAGATGGCTTTGTATAATTACTAATAATTATATCATTTACGTAACTCGATTAATACATAGTAATGATAATATATACATAGAAACAAAACCTGCCGAGTGTTCTATAAATTATAGAAGATCAGAGAATTCATAGTAACGTAACTACTAAGGATAGAATAACATCCTACTTTATTTTATTTATTTATTTTAAGAAAACTTACAAACAAGTATTTACAATATAATTAATATTTTCATAAATTAAGTTCCTAATAACAAGCTTCTACAAACGAATCGTAAATAACAAAGGTACAGAAAACCTTTTGATATAGACCTAAACATTTCTCAAATTTAACAAAATGGAAAAAATATACCTACATTTTTTTTCTTTTCTATACCTTAATTAAAATAAAATGATATAGCAAAGTATCGAATGTGTAATAATACAGCGCTTGTACATTTTTTAATCATCTGGCTTTTTTTCCTGGAATATTGATTTTTCAAAAATACAATTGTGCACTTTTTGTTTTTATCCATATCAGGCTCATGTGTCCTTTCAGCACTTTGTTATTCCCCACGGTTTCGGATTCGATCATCTGTAAAAATTAAATCTAATTATTGAAAGAATAAAATATATGTAATTAATATGTGCAGAACAAAATATAAATTGAAATAACGTAAGGTAACGTGACGCCTCGGATCAAGGCGTGTGTGGATTGGGTATTTATTGCATTGACTTTAAGTTTTGGCACTCAAATCTGTAAGTTGTAAACATAAAATCTTTGTTTTTGTTGTTGAAGACGACTGTTTGTGTCCAAAATAAAATAAATAAAAAATAAAGAAGTATTAAGCTTGGTAGATTGGGTGCATTTTTGTAATTTTTTCGAATACAGACTTCAAATTTGTGACAATTTATGAAGACAGGCTGCCGGGAGACTGATTATAGAAGAGGTTTCATTCATTTTCGTCTCAAGGATGAATACTCTGAATTTTTATTATTTAGATTAAATAAATTATACGAGTAGTTTACCTTTATTTCGAGTGGTGGGAGAGAAAACGGTTTTAAGAAAGTTATAATATATTATGCTTAGTCTTCTGAATGCAATTTTCGAACGAGTGTGTTTACCCAGCTGTCTAATTTTCCGTCACATCCTATTAATTTGATCCACAAAACACGCGAAGGTAAACCTTTTGAAAAGCTGAAATAAAATGAATGATGGTTTAATTTACCATAAAACCAGGAAATGCAAATTGTTATAAGCTGGTATCGCGAAACATAATATAATCCAACTAATTTAAAATCATGTACAAAATGACGTCCTCTTCGAGTAGTATACAGATTGTCATAATAAACAAAGTCAAGATAATTTGGTCGGTTAATACTTTTAAAATACGTATTTTTTATGCAAATATAATCCTATTTTTCAATATTTTCTATGAAATACTAATTGCAGATGTTAGTAATAATGAACGTCTACATTTATTTTTACCATTATCTTATATATAAAAATGAATCGCAAAATGTGTTGGTAACCGCATAATTCAACAACGCCTGGACCAATTTGGCTGATTTTGGTCTTGAAATATTCGTGGAAGTCCTGGGAAGGTTTTAGGGGTGAGAAAAATAGGAAAATTCCTGAGGAAGATACCAAAAACCTTTTTTTTGGGTATCGTTTAAGCGTGATGCGTCCAGCCAATATAGGATGATCTTTGTTTATTTGACGGGAGACGTAAAAGACGGTCCAGCTTCAACTACCATCCAACGTAAAATGATCTATCTTTCCATTGTCTTTCATTGACGGCTGACGAAATAGAACAAAATTCAAAAAATGTGTACATCGTGTATATAATATTATCTAGATACGGCGTCTTGCGCATAATTTTGTGAAATGTAAATTGAAATCATGTCCACATCTACCAAAATCGCCCATTGTTTTTTGAGATTATTGCAACAGTTTTAAACAAGGTATACTCTATCGAAGCGTTTTGCCGGAGTACACCAAAATACAGGGTATATCAAGACTGCTACCGAAAACGAAGCCGGGTGGTAGTCTAAGCGACTTCAGATACAATGCAACAGAAAAAGTTGCAATAAAAAGCGACAATTTTTTTTTGTTATTTTTTTTCTATGGCCATATTTGGGTGGTAAATACGTTTTTTTCCTAAAATAATAGTGTATACCCTTTTATTTATTAATACTATAAGGTATAAAAGAGCTTAAATTATTATTTTAGCAAAAACTAAGGATTTATCACCCAAAAATGACGATATTTAAAAAATCATAAAAAATAATTGTCGCGTTTCTTAGCAAAATTTTTAGTTGCATTGTGTTTGTAGTCACTAAAACTACCACCCGGCTTCGTTTTCGGTAGCAGTCTTGAGATACCCGGTATGTACATGTATATGGAGAGACGGGATATAATAGAGTGGAAGGTACGGGAGAGGGCTGGGATAGCTGACAGATTTGATAGGACGAAATGTAAATGCACGTTATAAGACGGGATGGATAATAAAAGAAAAAGGACGGGACGGATCGGGAAGAGACTGAACAGACGGATGAGACGGGATTGAGCCAGACAGTAGGATAGCTATGTCAAGTTTAGGTATACAAGAGATTAATACGAAAAATAACATGTATTTGGTGTGGAGTGGAATCAAAAAATATATGCACCCAGGCGAAGCTGGGTCGGGCCGCTAGTACTAAATAAAATGCACATACCAGTGAGAGGTTATATTTTCATATTATCGTTTAGATCGGCTATCACAGCCAATAATAAAGAAGCACACCATACCTTTTGTCTTATAATCAGTTTTAACACTCTTTTACATACATTTTTGACCGCAAATATTCGTAAAATACTCAGTAATTCAAGTTTATAACAAACCACACGTCCTATTTGTTTGGGTACACACAAAGTATTCACTACAAAATTATGTGAAACTGTGACAAGGACCGCAAATTGTGTTTTGTCACTTTCATTTTTTAAGGTTTATGCATAAGTCTAAGTGAGATGGACTATATATGTCAAATGCATGTCAAGTCTATTGATACTACTACTACTACTATACTACTAGTCTATGATGTTGATTCAGTTTAAATATTAAAAAAGTGTCATCCCACACTATGCCATACAAAAGGTAAGTCCAAAAATTTGTTTTGCTACTGGCAACTTTTATCGAAAATTAGAAAAATATTGAAAATTTCTTCAACTAAAATTGCTCTGTGTGTACAGTGCCTTCGGTACTAATAATATTATTGCTTATATCCCTTAGAATCTATTTCTTAGAAGCAAACCCACACAATATATGTTGCGATTTGATTGATACTGAACTGACAACACAAAGCGTGGGGTGCTTCTAACAATTACTTATCCTCAAGCACCCTAGCTTTTTAAGAATTAAATTAATTTATTCCACTCCATTTTCTGATCTTAAACACATTATCATTTTTTTTACTTTTTTGGTTGGGTCTGTTATTAAAGTGTGTATTTAAAGTTTCAAAAACTATTATGTGATTGTTTTATAAATTTAATACTGCATAAACTTAATTACACTGTAGTGTGTCTTTCATTGCTTATTGTGTGCTTGTTTAATTCGTGGAAAATATTGTGAACTGTATATCTGCCTATACTCTTACTATTCCTATTCTTATAATTTATACCATGTTTAAATTATAATGTACAATGTTTTGTTGTTTATATTCCCAGATGAATAAGAATAAAATAAACAACATATTATTATCCCTTACTCTTCAGAGCCCAGCAGAAGACACATTTTTTGTAAATTATCTAATGCATCAATTATATTAAAATATACGAGATCTGAGGGTTTGGACGTAGATAGTGAAAACCCATGTTTAGTTCTCACTCTCACGTGTAAATATTATGCATTTTTACAACTTACACGTCAGCTTCTGGACTGGTTTCGGCGTGTTCTTCACTAACGTGTAATATACTGGTATTCCAGCCAGGGTGATACCAAACCCAGACATGACTGCGAAGGGCTCGCTGATGACTGGTATCACCAGCAGCATCGACGTGATCAGCACAAACGTGAAGGGCATCCACAATGGCATCTGTTGAAACACATCAGGTACTCAATAGTCACACAAGTAAAATATTCATCTAAATCGAAATCAAGATGCATTGCCGTGGGCATCCGAAAATGCCGTAGAATTTTAGAATGTAGGAACTTCAGACTGTAAGAAATATTTTTGTACACAAAAATGTTAGCGTCGTAGTGAGAATCGGACTCGAACTTCCATTTCATAGCATTATTATAGAGGTCTGCGGAGATTGGTGGGCACAAGCTGCTTTCAACAAGTTCTCCGGAAAATCCTTAGCGGGGCCTTGTTTAGTAGTAGGCTTTTTGCAATTGATCAAAGAAATTTATAATTGAATATGGAGTCCTATTTTAAATGGACAAAAGCTTAAAAATATGAATTTGATCACCTTAATAGGCCTCGGTAAATAAGGTTTCTTAAATCGTAGCCACAAAACTGCGCTGCAGCAAATGGTTGTGAAAGCGGACTCTACCACCGTACAATAAGTGATAAGTGATGTCAAATTGTCCGGTATTAACATTAGCAATGAGAGCAGCATCTGGAAACAGAAGCATTTCAAAAGATGATTCCAAATAGTTATTATAACTTGAACATGTCTCTTCGTCAATTCTGTCGAAAAGAGGGCCAGATCTTAGCTCTCTACCCACAGGTCTGTAACACAATACTCATGTATTGTGTTATGATTTATACATTTAGAACGATTGAGTTATAAATAACTCGTACGTTTCTTATTAGTTTCTTGTGGCTGGAATGAACCACCACATGTCCACCACATAATGCATACAATGAACTAACCAAAAACACCAACGCAGGCATCGGCGACATGCATTTAATGTTGATGTGCCCGAGCAGCTGTGGCATGTGGCCATTCCTCGCGCCCACGAAACAAATCCGAGATGACGTCATGATGTTCACCGAGAGACCTCCGAGAGTGGCGATACAGACAAGTGCAGGCATCAACCACTTGAACCAGCCGAGGACTGCTGTTGCAAAGTCCTGAAATAATATGCGTTATTGAGCAACGTCAACGAGAATTGGATTTCGTATATTGGCTCGAAAAATGGCTAGAATACATCTGAGTAAATATTGACTAGCTATCTTCTTTTTCTTCTTCTACCTGGCGTTGTCCCGGCCGGTGCCAGGGTCCGCCTTCTGGCAAATTCTTCTTCATATATTACAGGTTATTCTAGTCGTGAAAATGATACAACGATATTGCTAATATTGATTTTTTTTTCATTTCGCAATGACTTGAAGGCAGGTTAGAAATTCCACACGACTTATATACCCTATATGGTTAATTTATTTTATTTTATCATGCAGGAGTTGCAATTGACTAAGGCACTGGAACTTGGAAGTATCTCTAAACTGTGCGACTTACAACGGCAATGGCCTCGGTGGTGAGTACGTGTCGGCCGAGCACGGCCAGGTAGGCCACGTTGGCCATCATGTAGATGGCGGTGACCATCGGCAGCGAGATGTAGATCGCGCGAGGCAGGTTCACGAAGGGATCGCGCAACTCCTCCGTCATGAAGTTCAGAAAGTTCCTACAGGAATGACACAATAATTATTTGGTGCTTAATAAAGGAAAAGTCCGTGTAGGGCTTCCACATTTTTGACCATGTGGAGAACTTTAATTTACGTAGTCAGCTGTAAATCAAAAAGCGACAAGTTCAAACCCGGCACAGATATAAGTGCTCGTGTGATCCATAACCATTTTTCAGGTCTGGATGTAATTGGTCTTGATATCACGTCATGAGAATGTTATCATAGTGCATGGTCAAAATGGTGGACGTGAATTCTGGGTGCATTTTATATTCATGAACTCTTGCTTTCGTGCGTGACCGTTTGACAAAGATATGGCTAGATGTCAATTATTGCGTATCACAGTTCCTCATGGACCATAGTAACTTTAAGTCTAAACTAACTCTTTTAAGCTTGTTGAATTGCCTGCATGCCCGTGTCCAACACGTAATTGCGAATATGAACAGTCCCCGCATCATATACTTTGGGAATGTAGTCTTTGGCAGAATGAGCGTAAAACCATGCTAGATAGTATGCAAATATCATTGGGAGTTGTATACTTCATGGACCTTGCCAAGGAAGAACTTCCGTGCTTTCCGGCGTTTTTGCCATACCTATTACTGAAATCTAGTATGATAGCTCACATAATAGGTCCAATTTTAATGTAATAATGATTTAATCCGTGGTGCTTTACAGCTTCTCCGGCTATGAAGTAAATAACCATTTACCTCTTTACTTCAATGTTTTGTCACCCACTTTGCACAATTCATGAACTCTGCTCAGTGGCGTTGAGTGACTTCTTTTGTTGACCGATTAAATTAAATACTATTACAAACATATATCTAACAAATTGTTACCATCCCGAATACGAGAAGATTCCAAGAAAAAAAGCGACCGACCAATCGCTTATGGCACTTTGGGTGCCGGCCCAGCCATCTTCAAAATTTTCGATATGACCTGAAAAACAAAAAAAATATCGTACCTATACATACATTCAATGTCATCAAATATAGATTTTCAATATGGACAGTATAAATATGAACTAAACATATTAAACGAACGTATTATACGAGCTACCTATTGTAAACACCATAGACTAAGAAAACTATATCATCGGGTGACTAGAATTAATAGACAGTTGATATTATTAAATAGGTAAAACCAGTTAAATCATACACTGTATACAAAATCTCTCACAATACGATGGTACGTTTCGTGTCGTAGTTATCAAATATAGACTGAGGTACCCATAAATTATTCGGTCTTTACATAAATAGTAGTATATACCGGGTATCTCAAGACTGCTACCGAAAACGAAGCCGGGTGGTAGTTTTAGTGGCTACAAACACAATGCAATTAAAAATTTCGCCTAGAAACGCGACAATTTTTTTTTATGATTTTTTAAATATCGTCATTTTTGGGTGGTAAATCCATAGTTTTTGCTAAAATAATAATTTCAACTCTTTTATACCTTAGAGTATTTATAAATAAAAGGGTATATACTATTATTTTAGGAAAAAAAGTATTTACCACCCAAATATGGCCATAGGAAAAAAATAACAAAAAAAAATTGTCGCTTTTTTTTGCAACATTTTCTGTTGCATTGTGTCTGAAGTCGCTTAAACTACCACCCGGCTTCGTTTTCAGTAGCAGTCTTGATATACCCGGTATTTATCTGAGTCTACCGTTCATTATTGTAATTCGGGTAATATTACTGACAATGATTTCCCGATTATCATAATAAGTTTATGTGCTTCCTTCACAATGATTTTACAAAAATATGACTAGCTACAATTCTGAAAAATTAATTTTATAATATTTTTAACCTAAACTGCAAAGTTCTCAACTACCCAATGGGGAAATCGAATTCAGAACATTATCCTAGATACAAACAAAATACGTTATTACTTTTAATATTTCGAGTGATCGCAAAATAATTAAAAATATTTTTTATTACATTACAATCATTGGCTATTCATTACAATAATATCTTGCTGTTTATTTAATCTAACCACACGTTAACCATTTATAGCAAGAAGCTTATACCCAAATTGAGATTACATTACTAACATTTTTTTGAATACTAAGAAAATGTCCACTTGTGTTGTCTTCTATCTCACCCATTCTTTAACTTATGTTGCGAAAGTTTACGAATTATTTCCCCATGTAGCACAAAGTATGCAATGTTGTTATAGTTTTTAATTAACGGGGATAGGCTCGCCACCTATCACATGGTGAGACGAACTTACAAGGTGAAATGTGGGTGTCCTGGCACCTCTGCCTACCCATTCTGGAAAAAAGGCGTGAACTGATGTATGTATGTAAATAATTAAATCTATTAAAATTCACGGTCACCTTTTCGAAACTCGATATGTACTGAAAGGCATGTCTTTAGTTTTTAAATCATTGATTTGAATTTTGCAAACGGTGCAATATGATCGTAAGCAATAAATATGTTATTTTATTATTGTTATTGCCTCGGTGGCGCAGTACTACGATATAATGATTGCAAAGCTGTGGTCTCGGTTTCGAATTCCAGGTCATAGTGATATTAGATTTTTGTATTCATTATCAACCCGGAGTCCGGATTTTGTGCCCGATATGGCGATAGGCTCGCCCCTTATCTCATCATGGGACGGAAAATATTTGGCGCACGTGTTTATGTATTTGTATGATTGTACCATCATGCGTTTCTAAGAAAATTTCTAAAAAACATTCGAACTATTCAAATTGAATACAGTTCACCTGGATAACATAGTTGGCTCCGTTTACTGTGCTATACTGTATCAGCCCATATACGTCCCACTGCAGGACACGGGCCTCCTCTAGAATCGAGAGTACGATTGAGAGCGGTTAGGCCATATAGTCCAGCACGCTGGCCCAGTGCGGGTTGGCGGACTTACATACCATAGATTTTTTTATAAATGGCTATGGTATGCAGGTTTCCTCACGTTGTTTTCCTTCACCGTTTAAGTGCGTGGTGATTGACTATCAATACACACATGACTCCGAAAAGTCAGAGGTGTGCCCTGGGATTCGAACCCGTGACCACCGTGATCATGTTCGCAGCCGCGTCTAGTCCAGTTACGTTATGCAGTGTTTTATAAAATAAAAAATATTTCCTAAGGACATCTACCAAAACGTTTCCAGCCTAGGCCTAGTAGGATCCATATCGGAAAGTAGTACGCATCGTAATCCAATAATATTCCATACGCCTCATAGCTTTTCTTCATTGCCACAACGCGTTGAGATTGAATAGCATGTCAGCCACGACACGAATTTCGCTATTTGGTTTTTCTTTGATTGCCACAACGCGTTGTGCGCGTTTTCATTAGAACAATAACACGAATTTCGCCATGTGGATGTTTTACTGTGACCACAACACGTTGTGAGCTATTTTTCCGTTCACTGAGCGTTTTCGATCTTTGAGCGTAACATATATAATAATTCTCGATTAAATATTCGAAAATTTTATTTGCTATGTCCTGGCTTAAAAAAAAGCTTTATCACTCTAAAAAAAGGACGGCAGACAAGTGACGTCATTTTAAGGTCATACTTTTGTGCTTCAGTTTTATATACGGAATGCAATAATGCGGAATGTTTTATATACGTGCTTTCCGGCGTTTTTGCCATACCTATTACTGGAATCAAGTGTAGCAGCTCACATATTAGGTCCCATTTAAATGTAATAAGGATTTGATCCGTGGTGCTTTACAGCTGGCTTCTCCGGCTGTAAAAGTCTTTTTGCGAGGTTATTTACCTCTTTATTTCATTGTTTTGTCACCCGCTTTGCACGGAGGGAAGTGGACAATAATGTATTTCCAACTCCTCCTATTAATTTAACTTTCTGATTGATTTCGTTGCGGGTTAAAGACAAGTTAGACATTCCCGGAGACTCGCCGAGCTTCAATGCTCGGTGTCATTACATTGCGTGCCACTGTTGATCCTGGCTTACAGGAGTTGCAGTGGTGTGAGGGCGGGACAGTCTCCATACGGAATGCAATCTCCATTTGGGTATAATCTTCTTGATTCATAGATTATAAATAAAATAAAATTATATAATATAAATCTTTTTTAAATAACATACCTTAAGACGTGTATATTATTGCTATGCATCATTACATTTTCAGCAATATCAAAATAATATACCGATAAATTTTCATACGGTTTTTACTGATTTGTCGTGATTTGATTGTGAAATATGAAGTGTCACATTTACATTCAAATTTCACCTCAATACTTCACAGACTAAAGTTCAAATTTGCATCACCAATCGGCAGATTTTTGTCATGCGCGTCCCCGCCCTTTATAATGCCTGAAAGCGGCATCTGTACAAGATATTTGCCAGCTTTACTGTAAGCCCCATTGGCTCAGCTTGGTAGAGCGTCGTGTCACGGGCACGAAGGTCGCGGGTTCAAACCCCGCATGGGGTGTTTATCCAATTCCTCTACAGTATGGCGCAATTTTTGTTTTTGTTTCCTTTTTTCCAATTTTTCGTGACAAATACAGCACCACAGTAATTATTTGGTTATAGCATGGGCCACCTCCGCTTCGCTTGACAAAAGTAATTTATTACTACCCTTGCTTCTATAATTCTATAATTCTCATTCATGCGAATAAATTCCGAAGTTTTATCGTAATAAAACTTTTTTAGACGCGCCTTAATAAGTTATTGATTGTTTTGTATCCGCATTTAACCCATATACGTCCCACCGCAGGGCACGAACCATATCTGCAATCGAGAATACGATTGAGAGTGGTTAGGCCATATGGCGTATTACTATATAGTCTAGTAACTTTGACTATATAGTCAACCACGTTGACCTAATGCTTAGTGTATACAATATTAATTACTAACACTTACGAATTAATTGTACGCTTATGGTCGTAAAGTTATCAAATTAATATTCCTCGATTTCCCCGACTGCATTTCGTTTGCACGTCATTATCACTTCTAACTCTCAACATAAACGTCGTATACATTTGATTGGGCGAAAAGCTTAATTATAGAGCTTCGGATATCGTCCATTTGATCGCGATCGGAAAGCTCATCACGGCTTGTACGCGCCGGAATCTTGGGGAAGTTCAAGCTATATAAGCGCTGTTCCATTATGTGTTGCGCCTGATTAAGGATTTGTATTTCGGATGGATTACTTACTTGCCGATTAATATCTGCTGAGCTCTCGCTTGTGACTCGCACTCGCTCTCGGTCTGAATTCATTCATTTGTGCTTTTGTTTTTGTTCTATTTTATTTATCGTATTTAAAATGAAAACATATTTATATGAAGTAAAAAAATAGATTTAAATAGTCAGTCTTATTTAGATTTAAAACAAAGATTAAATGTATCATCATAATTTGTTTCATAAGAATTTACTTTACTACTGGCTTTGAAATTATACATATACTAGCGTTCCGGCCGGGCGTCGTTCGGGTGCAGAGATTTCTCGAATCATCTTCATACCACAAACATTCTAGTACCCGTGTTAGCTTTTGTATATTATAACTCAACCTAAGTACCATACCGTCCCCTTTACTTCCTTTCTTATCTTGTCCGCTGTTTTACGGTTCAAGAGAAACGAACATACATTATACACTCATCTGCTTTTATAGAAGGAAAAATATATTTGCGGTATAAAAACTGTGTTGCAACTATACAAAAACTCTCCTTTTAATTTTCATTTATTTCACGTACCAAGTATTACCCGTACTATAAATATGTCTGTACTGTATGAGCCCATAAACGTCCCACTGCAAGGCACGGGCCGACTCTACAGTCGAGAGTACTAATGAAAAGAGTTAGGCCATATATTCCACCACGCTGGCTCAGTGCTGGTAGGCGGCCTTTACATACCATATCAATTCTTACAAATCGCTGCAGTATGCAAGGTTTCCTCACGATGTTTGCGTGGTGATTGACATGGTCATTTTATGTTGGTTTCGCCTGAAAGCTTGAACGTCATATATATTTTAACTAGCGGCCCGGCCCGGCTTCGCCTGGGTGCAGATACTTTTTTATTTTACTCCACACCAAATACGTGTTATTTTTCGTATAAGCTCTTGTATACCTAAACATGAATTAGCTATCCTACTGTCCTGCTCAATTCCGTCCCATCCCGTCTGTTCATTCACTTCCCGATACGTCGCGTCCTTTCTCTTAATTAACCATCCCGTCTTATACCGTGCATTTACATTTCGTCCTATTAAATCTGTCAGCTATCCCAGTCTTCTCCCCTACCTCCCACTCTATTATATCCAGTTTCTCTCTACTTTCTAAACACTTTATCGATTTTGATTATCCATGCAATATCCCATCCCTTATTTCACCCCCACTATGCTGTTTCTCCAAAAATATTACGCCATTACTCTTGTTAGTAATAAAGAGATGAAATATTAATTTTCGTAGAAATGCACTCACACACACACAATTAACGTAGAAACAATTATATTTAACTGGTTTTTCAAGACACAGGCAACGCCTAATTTGAGAATCCCTGCAATATTCTCCATAATTATATAAAATTTTTATTTTATTCAGTTCAGTTCAGTTTTTATTTTTATGTGTTATTTTATTAAAGATTTTTCATTTTCAAGTGAAATTCTATCTTGAAAAGAAGTAAAACTTAATACATGTGAATATTATTTATTTAATTGTCCTATATTTATGTAGCATCATAATATACTCTTTAGTTTACAATAAATTCCTGAACGTATGCATAAATATTTGACAATCAATTTAAATGTCAACAACTTTTCATTACTGTCATTAATTTACATCTTTAAAATCTAAAATACGCCATAAATCGAATATTGTGGCTATGTGTTGTCGATTCGAAACCTTTATTTAAATACGTTATTTAATTTTAGGGAAGAGTTTACCGTATCGACGCTATGAACATTAAATCTTTGACAGTTACAAACCCATGAACATTTTGTATGGCAAAATGTTTTTTCCTTTTTTTTATACTTTCGTCAATTCAATCGAGATAAAAACTATGCCACCTTTAAGTTGGAACAAATAACACATATCTACAAAATTTCATTATAATCAGTTGAGTGGTTTAGGAGTCCATCGCGGACAAACAACGTGACACGTGAATTATATATATTAAGATTTAAACTATCTGATCTCGCAAGTGGAATGACACTCCACAGCGTGTGCTAAATGTAATTAAACTATCTGATCTCGCAAGTTGAATGACACTCCACAGCGTGTGCTAAATGTAATTAAACTATCTGATCTCGCAAGTTGAATGACACTCCACAGCGTGTGCTAAATGTAATTAAACTATCTGATCTCGCAAGTTGAATGACACTCCACAGCGTGTGCTAAATGTAATTAAATGCGTTCAGTAGTTTAGGAAATCATCGATTTCAATCATCATTTTCTTTGTTCTCGGAAAGCAAGATATAGTTTTGGACTAATAAAAATTGGTAAAGACCGAATATGATGAATATCTTCGGATCTGCCGACCAAAACGCCTCAAAATTGAACAGTCCAGCACTAATTTATTCAATTCTGTAATTATAAAATGACCGTAAGAAATATTTGTATAAAACACTATGACCATGAACTAGAGCAAACTGACCACATGAAATTCTTAGGCATTACCGTAGATAAATTTTGCAACTGGAAGTTACATGTTCTATCCATAAGCAAAATAATAAATAAATTCATTTTTGTGTTAAGAAATGTACGTAGAGTGGCTTCAGAACATGCAGCACTAGCTGCCTATCACGGTTACGTGGTGTCCATTTTACGATACGGTCTAGTGTTGTGGGGTAACTCAACAATCATCACAAAAGCATTCCTAGCCCAAAAAAATGTATTAGAGCGATATGTAACGCTGGGCCCTTAGACTCGTGTAAACCACTCTTTACTCGGACAAAATCACTCACACTGACCTGTTTATACATACTTGAAATTGCACTTTTTGTCAGAAATCATCCCGAGTTGTTTGAGAAAATAGGTGATAATAGTATGTACAGCCAAAGAGACCCCACGAAGCTAATAATAAAAAGTTGCAGAACGTCTCTTTGTCACAAAAATTGTCATAGTATGTGTGTTAAAATATATAATAAAATTCCTCAGGTCTTACGTGAGCTACCACAAAGATTGTTCTTGCGAAAACTAAAACAATGGCTTATAGAAAGATGCTTTTACACAATTCAGGAATTTTACAGTTATAATAATTAAAATAAAATATAATTAATGAAAATAGTTAAACTTGCAACATTTGATTTGAATTATTATTAGTATAAAAATGTAGTAAATAGCTGCTACGTATTATTATAATTATTTAAAGTGACATAACATGTAACATAATATTATTGTAAAACTTATGTTAAATTTGACTGACAGCATGACAAAGAATTAAAATTAAAAAAAACCCTCATGAATCATTCATGTATGTACGTTTTATTACTTATTACCACAATGTTATATCACAAAATATATTTGCATGTCAAAATTTGACAAAAGTTGCGCTTTGCCAATTTGTATTAAGATCTATCCTGTACCAACTTTTAAGCAAATAAAGATTCTTATTCTTATTCTAATTATTTTTGTGTTAGATTAAGTATACGCGTATTATTACAAAGGGGGGAAATAAATATATGAAAAGGGTGGAGGGGAGGTAAAAATATATACTATTGTAAATACTCAATATCTCCGGCTTATAATTGTTTTTATATTAGGTTCAGTATAAGTGTAATACCACAAAGGGGGAAAGGAAGGGGAACGGGGCGTGGCGGTGCGAGGGGGGAAGAATATATGCAAATATAAATATTTAATATCTCCGACAGTACATAACTGATTCCAGCTTCACGACGTTTTAACTTTATCACATGATGCACATTCATCAAGTTAAGTAACTAAATGAACTAAAGGGAGGTGTCGCGGGCGTAAAAGCGACGTATTTGTAGTAAAGTAGACGAAATTTAAAAAAATAATTATTTCAGTGGCGTAAGGTTACGAATTTCTGCATAATACCTGTAGCATAAAATATTTTCGTACCATTTTTTTCACATACTTAAAAAAGAAGTTGAAATTTTAGTTTATGTAAATATTATACCAAATAATTTTTATTTGGCTTTTACCAAATATTTTTTATTTATTTGGCGTTTTATACTTATTTAACGAATGAGAATAATTCCAGCCTGTTTTTTTAACGGTTGTGAACATGGTAGTTACCATGAAAAATTATTTTATTGTAGTGGTAACACTTTTGTTTACATTTTTGATCCCGGATTCCATTTCCGAGTATAGCTTCAGTATACGAATTTTATTAAGAAAATAAGGTGAAGAAGGTGTAGAGGTGAGGAATGATTACTACACATATGTAGTTGTACTCAATGTCTCCGCCAGCTTTGAGCCGATTTTATCGATTTTTTCGGAAAAATGTAATGACAAGTTGGTCCCACAAAAAGTCATAAAATCGAAAAATTCTCTTAGGACCAGAAGAAGGTGGCAAGAAATCGCTGGGGATGCAGGCTGCTTCCAATTACAAGTTTCTGTGGAAGTCCTTGTGGGAGGCCTATGTTAAGTACTTCCCATAATTGACAAGCGTAAGTAATGTTAGTTAATATGGACTAAGCCACCAATAGCTAAGGATTGAGAACCCAGCAGTACTCAATGTCTCCGCCAGCTTTGAGCCGATTTTCGATCGATTTTCGATCGATTTTTTCGGAAAAATGTAATGACAAGTTGGTCCCACAAAAAGTCATAAAATCGAAAAATTCTCTTAGGACCAGAAGACCTATTATAAATTTTCGATTCTGAAGTTATAACGGATCACAATTCTTTTTCCCATTAATTCCAGTTTTCATTATATGATCATCTTTCTCATCACTACAATGCATATCGAAACTAAAAGGTAACAAATAAAATAATTATATTAAAAAATTAAAAAACCGACTTCAAAGAGCCATTAAAAGTACAACAAATAATATATATATATATACAGGGAGCGCAAATAAATGGCGCACTTGCTCTGTTCGATACAAGGGCATAATATTAATATCATAATAAAAAATAATATTTGGAAAATACCTATCCGTTTTGGAGTTATGACCGTTTAAAGTTTTAAGTTTAATCACCACTTTTTCGCATAAAGCCAGTTGGAATGGATGAAGAACAAGATTTAAACACATACGTATTTTTTCGTTTCGTCGTTAATTGAACGGTTAACGAAACATACCACGAAAACC
The DNA here is from genome assembly GCA_009982885.2 of Hyles vespertilio. Classification (NCBI taxonomy): domain Eukaryota; kingdom Metazoa; phylum Arthropoda; class Insecta; order Lepidoptera; family Sphingidae; genus Hyles; species Hyles vespertilio. The sequence goes on along the minus strand of CM042833.1, from coordinate 36,723,025 downwards.
ATTTTTAACAGCATCAAAACTTTCTTAGACTTCGCGTTAACCGTTGTTTACAAATGGGTAAGGTCATGAACTCTTAGCTGTATAATTTATCCTTCTCTAACTTCAAAAAAGGATATTTTTTGTTTCATTTCAAATAAATCAATTAGTTAAACAGGGACGTACTTAGATTTAAGCGTCAATAAATTAACAACATAATAACTTTAGGTGCAGTTGCATCGTGTATGGATTGACTATTTTGTTTGTCATTATTTTCCTTAGTGTCACAAATACAGACTGAAAGATACCAAGAAATCACACTGGTTATTGCTTAAATCATGTAAGATTGCGAATTTAATTATAATTAGAAAAGTTTTGGTAATACCTACATAACATTTAAATTTTCCAAATAATTAATATTCATTGAAAAAATAATCTGATGACACTGATTAATAAGAAATAAAGTTTTTAAAATGATGGCCCAATTCGGCCCTGTTAGTCAAAGGAAGCCGCCGGTCATAGTGTACTTCGTCGGATACAACGCGGCTCGATTATTCTTCCTTTGAGGTTGCCGCCGCCGTTTGTGAGTGCGAGCCGAAAGGCGGCAATTTCTTTGTCGGTAACTTTTAGCATTTTGCAAAAGAAGCCCGACATCTTGAGGTGTGTTCACACTACACACTTGATATAACTTAATTGGATTAAGTACCTACTCCGATATAAAAGTTACGTTAAAAAAAATATCTTATTGGACTGATAGAATGGTGCTTACTTGCTCAAGAGCTTATAATATTATTTAAATATGTCATCAACCGATCCAGTCAGTTACAAATTGCCTATTTACTTTGCTTATTATTGTATTTAACATTACTATAATGCATTTTGAAAATAATGTTACTTTAAAGTGATACAATTTCTTCTAAATTCTTATACCTAGAGAAATGTCGTCTACCATTATAGCATAGAATTTGCATATGAGACTTCTGTGAGATAAAATTAGTGAAATCAATAAACACTTACTACTAATTTACTGCACTGGAGACCCCGTGCCATGCAATGGGACGTATATGGGCTGATACAGTACTAATACTAATTGTTCAGATGAATTATTATGGACTCAAATAGGAAAGCTTTGTATCTAATATGAACAGGCCTTTATCTTTCAAAAATCAAAATAATAATTTATTTTTTATTAGTTGAATTCGGATTGCGATCGCGTGTGCATGTAATAGTCGTGTGAATATTATTGTAAATTCGTTTTCAGTTATTTTGAGTAAATTTTTTTAATTTCACTATGCTTTGAACATTACCCAATTTGATAGCTTTTGTTGTAACTTGTGTTATGTGAAATGTAAAAGAAAAAAGTGATTTGTGCTACCAAACTGTGACAGTGTTTTCGTGTGGGTTTTGGCGGATCTTGCGCTTCCATCCTTGCCTATCAAGGTCATTACGGTTTACATTACAAGGTCAGTTAACTATTTTAGTGGTCATTAATGACAACTAACCAGCCCATATCAGCCTCCGTGGCGCAGTTGGTAAGAACCGCCTGTGAAATGAGAGAACGCGGGTTCGGTGCCCGCCCCGAGACAAATAATTTCCGTGAACCATAATTATTTTTCTAATACCCGCGATACAAGATTTGTATCTTAGTGTGGGGTTAGTACCCATGTATGTGACTGTTGACAGTATTCATTTAATATCTTTTTTATGTACCCTGAGCGTTATGTAAACAATCGCACGACTTATAAGTAAATAATGAGCTCTGCTTATTTATTGTTGTGTGTCTACCGTACTGCCTCGGTGGCGTAGTTGTACTACGGTACGGTTACAAAGCTGAGGTCTCGGGTTCGAATCCCGGGTTGGGCAAAGTGATATTGGATTTTTCTATTCAGTATCAGCCCAGAGTCAGGAGTTTGTGCCCGATATTGCGATAGGCTCGCCACCTATCACATTGTGGGACGGAACATACAAGGCAAAATGTGGGTGCCTTGGCACCTCTGCCTACCCCTTCTGAGAACAAGGCGTGAGTTTATGTATGTATGTATGTGTCTACCGTTCAGTTGTAAGGGTCAATCACTTTAGCGTAATGTGTTAAGGGGTAGCATATGTAACGTCAGTTTTTTTTTTCTCTGCATCTTTCTTAATATTCGCTAGCGCCATGCAAATCCGTCTTAATTAAGATGCCTTCACGAAATACTATAATGTATATTGGCAGGTGCGCCGTTTTCTTGCACACCCTGTATATTTCATTGTGCTAGTACACATTGATTAATTTTGTTATTGGCCAAGAAATCTTAAATACGTAATATTTTGAAGGCGGGTCGCCAAGTGACTAACACGACGACTTGTTTAAATTAATTTGTGTAAAAAAAATCTAACTAAAAACAGGCAGGTTTTACCCGCAATATTAATTTGTAATAATGTACATAAACTCACGCGTTTTCTTCCAGAAGGGTTAGGCAGAGATTCTCCTGGTATGAACCAGGACAGCCACGTTTCGCCTTGTGTATTTTTTCCAATGAAATATACCGGGTATATCAAGACTGCTACCGAAAACGAAGCCGGGTGGTAGTTTTAGTGACTACAAAAACAATGCAACTAAAAATTTCGCAAATAAACGCGACAATTTTTTTTATGATTTTTTAAAAATCATCGTTTTTGAGTGGTAAATCCATAGTTATTGTTAAAATAATAATTTAAACTCTTTTATACCTTAGAGTATTTATAAATAAAAGGGTATACACTATTATTTTAGAAAAAAATGTATTTACCACCCGAATATGACCATAGGAAAAAAATAAAAAAAAAATTGTCGCTTTTTTTTGCAACTTTTTCTGTTGCATTGTGTCTGAAGCCGCTTAAACTACCATCCGGCTTCGTTTTCGGTAGCAGTCTTGATATACCCTGTATATTATTTGTTACTTTGTAGTGGTACTTTGGAGTCTGTTTTTTTATATCAATTATTTTTTATAAATTATGATATTGGTGGTTATTTTTTTACTTTATTGAATGACGAGATGAGCATGCCATTTGCCTGACGGAAAGCGATGAACTAGAAGGCAATGCTTGGCATTCCACTGCTCATCCTGAGACATGTTATTCCTTAATATGTCCAGTAGGTACTCTAAATATATATAACCTTGATTTGGCGATTTAATCTACGCCTTCTCATTTCAAATCATTTATTACTGCGCCACGGCTCATTAATCAAAAACATTTTGTTTAGAGCTTATCGCGAATAAATATTTAGTTACCTTTAGCCATCCACACGATTCCTCCGCCAACAATGACCACCAGCGCGGATATCATAGTAAAGGAAAATAGGTTTTGTACCCGGGTGGTGAACTTTATGTCGTACGCATTGATGAACGTAAGGAAACCTGCGAATAATTGTTATACTATTATGTTCCGTAGTAAGAATAAATCTAATCGAAATTTAAAAAAACATATCCATTGACTCATAGAAGCTACAAAAGTATTCTTGTAAGGCAGTTACTTCTTAGACTCTTAGTGAAGAATACAAGAAAACATCGTGATAAAACCTGCTTAACTCGTTCTCACAACGTTCGTCAACCTTCTACATAAAGTCAACCAACTTCATTGGACTAATGTGATGTACTAAGGCGCCGTGTAGACAGAGCAACTTTATTCAAAGAATCTGTCAACATTTTACTAATTTTTCATAACATTTGCCAGATTTTTGTTGCTAAGTGGCTAGAAATCGCTAGGGATGCAGGCTGCTTCCAATTACAAGTTTCTGTGGAAGTCCTTGTGGGAGGCCTATGTTAAGTACTTCCCATAATTAACAAGCGTAAGTAATGTTAGTTAATATGGACTAAGCCACCAATAGCTAAGGATTGAGAACGCAGCAGTAGGACATACATCAGCAGATCAAACTGAGTTAAACTTACATATGGTTGAAGCAGCAATGAGTTTTCTGCACAGCGGGTGTATGGGGCACCCGATGAAGATTGGTTGGAGCACGTTGTTAGCAAACGTAAGTGCCATAATAGCATTAGAGCTCGGTCTATAAAAACATGAAAGATCTTATTTGATGTATGTTTGTATGGTATCAACCAAACGTTAATAAAGACATAAACATATCCACCATTTTAACTCATAATATAGTTTACTAAGATACGCTAAGATGCAAATCCTATGTCATGGGAATCAGAAACCAGGAGACTTTTTCAGTTTCACAATACCATATTTGAAACAAATATTTGTGGACAGCACATATATTTTTCTGGGTGAGGGGATAGAACAAACTGGCCTTTTCGACAGCCTCCGTGGCTCAGTTGGTTAGACGCCACCTGTGAAACGAGAGGCCGCGGGTTCGATCCACGCACAGAGACAAATGTTTGTGCGGCCCACAAGTATTTGTCTCGGGTCTCGGTATTTGCGAGACCGAAAAGTCTCTCGTAGTTCCCGATACCCACAACACAAGACTTGATCTTAGTATGGGGTCAGAACTATGTAAGTGACTGTTGGGTGTATTTATTTATTTTATTCCACAGCATTCTAGTCCATTGAAATGTTACATGAGCTTTGCATTTTTTAGAAGACGTAATTTTATTTTTGGGATTTGTATGGGCGGTCAATAGAAGCTTAACCTCAAGTTTGTGGGGTCGCCACCCTTGTCCCCCGGCCGCCATCTTGGAAAAAGGGGTGAAAACACATTTTTCGCGTTATCTCGGAAATTATGCGACTGACGAAAAAATTCCAAAGACATAATTTGTAGCTAATTGTTTTGCCTACAAATATGTTTTTATAACTTTCTGCTCTAAATTAAAAATTAAAGAAGTTATAAGCAAAACAGTGAGTAAATCTGTATAAAAAAATTCTTTTTTGTTCTATAATTTTTATAAAAAAATCTCACTTTTTTGCTTTTTTTATTTTTATTAACCTATTCTGTCCCACTACTGGGCAAAGGTCTCCCTCAACTCCTTCCACTTATCCCTATCAGTTGCTAATGCCATCTAAGTGCTGCTAAATTGGTCGATATCGTCGCGCCACATTTTATGAGGCCTGCCGCGTGGCCTCTCGCCATTCTTAGGCACCCATTGAGTGGCAATCTTTGTCCACCTCTTCGGGTGCATCCGGGTGACGTGGCCCGCCCAATCCCACTTTAGTTCAGCCAATTTCTGTACAACATGCTTGACTCTGGTTATGGAGCGCAAGGTGTTATTGGGCACTCTGTCCATGCGTGTTACGCCTAGCATGCTGCGCTCCATATCTCTTTGACAAACCCTGAGCCTGGACCTCTGAAGTTCGGTCAAAGACCAGGTTTGAGCTCCGTATGTCAGAATTGGTAAGATACAAATCGACGAGTCTACGTTTAAGAGAAATGGGAAGATTTCTTTTAAGAAATTTCTTCTTCACTTTTTTGCTTATAACTTCTTTGATTTTTAATTTAGGACAAAAAGTTGTAAAAACATATTTGTAGGCAAAACAATTTGCTACAAATTATGTCCTTACATTTTTTTTGTAAGACGCATAGTTTCCGAGTTATCGCGAAAAAAGTGTTTTCACCCCTTTTTCCAAGATGGCTGCCGGAGGACAAGGGTGGCGACCCCACAAACTTGAGGTTAAGCTTCTATTGACCCCCGAAACATGTCCCAAAAATAAAATTGCGTCCTCTAATAAATGCAATATTCGGTCCTTAAATTGTAATATTTCAATGGACTATTCACCTAATTCTGCAACAGCAGTAGCTGCAGCTGTTTAATAATAATAAATAGCGGCTATAATTTAGAAATAGAGACTTAACGACCTAACTCGGGTATTTAGGCTATTGACTTACACAAATATAAAAACAGCATCCCATAGATACAAGAAGGCAGGCACAGGTCCGTAAGCTTCGTGGATGTAGTGGTAATCACCACCACTTTGAGCCAGTGACGTGCCTGAAAAATGGAGATTCTAGACACATTATTGGATTGTAATATGCAATGTTTGAAATACTTCAAACATTGCTTGGATGATTTCATTTAAATATTTCTCTGTGTCCGTCATAAAATGTAATTTTCTGCATTATTGAGCATTAAATGAATCCTCAATATTTTAATATCTGTTCTGTTTCAGCCCATATACGTCCCACTGCAGGGCACGGGCCTCCTCCACAATCGACAGTACGATTGAGAGCAGCTAAAACCTCACTCTGCTGAACTAGGTAGAACCTGTATTTCAACACACGGCGCCTCTCCCCTTAGAAGTAATCCTTAGCAGTTATCTAGAAAATAATCGTTATATTGTTGTCTTATATAGGCTAGTGACTGCACTACAGTTTATGATAATTGCAGCAACTAGTATACAAATACGTCGAAATAAGTAGTCCAGCCTGATCTAAAAGCGACAAATTTACATGGGTCACAATAAGAGTTCCATCATCTACAGTGGCGGCATCAAGAAAATAAGAAAATCCTCCCGCCAGAAAAAAGTATTACCAACCTAACTCAGCATAACACAATGCGCCAAGGGTAGCCAGACCTCCACAGATAGCCCAGACCGTAAGCGAACCCCACACTGATCCCGTCTTGTGCAACACCTCCCGCGGCGAGATGAATATACCACTCCCAAATATAATACCCAAAATTAAAGCTACGCCCTCCAGCAGGCCTAGCTGCTTGCGCATCTTGATTCTTTCTTCTGGCATATCTATATTCCTACTTGCGTATTAAAAGCTAAATACTCTCGCAAAATGTTTGGTATTGGTAGTCACTCTGTTATTGTTTACATCTGTCAGTTCCATCAAAAACTATAGTGAATAGTTTATTGACAAGTTTATTTTTACTATTAGGTTTAATCCTCTTCAATAACCTGATAAATAAGGTGCCAAAATCAAAGGATATCTCAAACATGTTTAAAATTGAATAAGCTGTGCTGACCTTTGAAGCTATTAAACTAGAACGGACATAACGAGCAACATTTTTCTGTACCAGCTACGTTCGACTCAAAGTTATGTGGCGAACATGGGCGCGGAATCAACGCCAGCATAATATGTTAATGGCTAAAAAAGTTCAGCAAAAGATAGCAAAGATGATATATTTTCCACGACTTTCAATTTCCCTGTCCTATTCCTCTTATTTTCGGCACTGCATTTTAGTTTAGTTAGTAATCATTTTAGTTCTTTAAAATTCTCATTTGTTTTGTTTTCTACATGGTAATAATAATGTTAGACTTAAATAAAAGGACTACTTATATCTAATATATAACTTAATGTACCATTATAAATTGTTGCATACACAGATTTCTGTATCCATTTTGAATGTTTTTAACGTACTGCAAGCAAAATGTAACCCCATGTCGTGAAGATCCTGGTGATCTGAAACACAGGCCCTGCCTATATCAGACACCAGTCTCACATCCAATATGTATTTTTAACATGTCTGTACCTTTTCTGTATGAGAGAATTACATAAATATATTATATTATATACTGCCGCGATGAAATATTTTACAGTGCGGACTAGGTACTTAGTTCGTGCCTAGATTTCCTACCTCACAATTACAAGAAGTCGGCAAAACACAATATTATTCACCACCTGCCAGGGGTTAAGGCGTCGGCGAAATTATTAAAATTACTTTTAAAATTTGACCAAACTCGTTTATCCTAAGAAAACACAACGCAACTCAAATGCAACATGGGGTAAATCATTAAATAGGCAATTTTAAACAAGAATAAGAATAACAAGAACATTTGGTTTTTATTTTACGAGAGCGGGAAAAAGACAATGGAAACGAGTTGAAAGCTGTCCAGTGTCCGTTTCCTATAGTGAGACGCAGAACACGTGACAACTCAATATCCTATCGTACCCGTCCTGCCTCTTTGTTTGTGCAAGTGGGCATGTGTGTCTGTCTGTGTGAATACTGATGTGTGTATGTGGGAAAGGGGTAACTGGGTGACACCACTTTTAATTAACTTCTCTGTGCCCATATGATTGATTTTTTCTGATTGTTTTATTTGCTGTCATCTGTTTGGCTTTGTTTTTTAACATTGAGTGGTTTCTTTTATTTAAAAAATATGGACTTACAACGTATTTAGATATACCCCGTGGAGAAAAACATAGATATCGTTTGTAAAAGATGTGTCGTTTTCGGGAATTTCTTATTCTAGCTTTGTATTGAGTGAAGACGGTTTTCTGCTTAAGAGCAATTGAAGTAAAATATCTCTGGAATTGTACATAAAAGAGTATATACAATTCCTGAGAGCTTTAGCAGTTTTCACAAGGTTAAATAATCACATGTAAGCTATTATTTTTATTTATGTAAATGATAATTAATATAATAATGTTCTAAGGAATTAACTGAACTGTGTATTTTTGTCTTATGGTCGTGTTGTAATAAAAAAACATACAATCAAAAATGGAATATAATTTTTGAGTACTATTTTATGTTGTATTAACGTTGAAAATATAGTAAAAATTACATTAGTACCACAAAAAATACGAAAAATCCAAAAACGTACGGCGGCCCTACCGAGACTTGAACTCGAGTCCTCTGCCAAGGCAGCGTGCTATCCCCACTACACCATAGAGCCGCACAGCCTCGATGACGAATTAATGCTACCCTCGCAACCCCAATGAATTTGGGGCAGAGGAAACTGAGCTTAAAGCTTTGGACCATATGTTACATATTCCTGTGCTGTTTTGGCGCGTATACTGTTACGTAACTTACATCGCCTTGGAAATGTGGTTGAATTGTACATTAATATGTGAGTTATGATTGTTTCTCTAATTATAAATCGCCAAAGCTTTATGTTAAACAAAAGATGTATGGAATGAAAACGACTAGAGACATAAAAATGGTATTTTAATACTAGCACGAAATATATTGCGATTTCAGTGCAGTTCACCTGGCATATCATATTGTTTTGTACTGCATCAGCCCAATTATGTCCCACTGCAGGGCTCGACCCTCCCCTGCAATCGGCCATATAGTCAACGCCACTGGCCTAGTGCAGGTTGGTGGACTAAACATAAAGTTTTAGTTTAAACTAATTCATAATTTCAGCCTCAAAAAATGCATCTTTATTTCAGGACAATAAAGAATGACCGCAGCTTGCACCTGCAGCCCACAATCTTATTAATCATATTGTGAAATATTTACTATTTCGCTATGTGTTACACACTACATACAATTTTATTATACAATGTATTGTATGTAGTATATAATATGTTAGCGTCTCTTGTATTTATGGGGTTGGGGCCACTTCGCCACGTAACGGAACTCTTTTAATAATCAAAAAGTAAATGTGTCGGGAAGTGTCAAACAAGAAAAAAGTAAGAAGAAAAAACAGTAGACGAATCGGGCAAACGGCAAACGAACGAACGTAGAACGTATATCGGAAATGGAATCCGAGATCGAAAATGTAAACAAACAAATGTTATTTCAAAAGTGACATTTCAGGGATATGAAACATTTTCTCAAAAACATATTGGATATAATTTGGTTAGTGAATAGATTCAAATGTTGGGAGTACTATGTTTTATTTATTTATATTTATTTTTGAATATTGAACATTTTGAATGTTTTATTATGCCTATCGACGTGACCCTTGACTTGGGCCCAAAGAAATTCTAATGGGTTTAACTCATAGTGATTTTCAAAGACCATAGTGCGTTCGGCTAGGAACACGATCGCCTTACCCTGTGGTTTGGGGGTACAAGAATTCCTCCACGGTATCCTCTGCCCGTCGTAAGAGACGACCTAAAGGGGTCATCGGAGTCACTGAGCACACGGCGGGGGCCGTGCGCCCTCGCGTATAACGGACTCCGAGACGTGTGATGGAGCCTCGTCTCCGTCATGGACTTCCATAACAGCTTTACGGGCGTCCGGGTTCAAATGATAACATAAGGCCCAGCAATGGTTTTGCGCGGGGCGGTTCGCGGACGTAAATCGGGGCGCCCTTCGCCCTGGGATGTCCGGTGCTGCCCACAATGCGTGTGAGGGTTATCGAGAGGTTTTTAGTCAGTATGCTGGCGTAGGTATTGCTAGGGACCCAGTTCGGACACAATATCCGCATGTGTACCGGGCTGGAAGGCCAGAGACACTGACATACCCCTTTCGGCCTCTCCCGGGGTACCGAAAGGGCAGCTAAAGGGCGTCAAAGCGACGTATATGTAGTTAAGGAGACGAAATTTAAAAAAAAAATTATTTCAGTGGCCTAAGGTTACGAATTTCTGCATAATACCTGTAGCATAAAATATTTTCGTACCATTTTTTTCACTGCAAAAGTTGCAATGGCATTGTTTTCAAGTTTAGGCATATCACAGGTGTATAATAAGTACAGGACCGGACCTAATACACTTCCTTGTGGTACTCCAGCTTCTATACACTTTATTTCTGAGTAAGAATCTTCATGTTTTATACGAAACATTCTTTCAGAAATATAAGATTCCAGGATTTCTGAAAATTGCTTGGGCAGCATTTGCTTTAGTTTGTAAATGAGGCCGTGGTGCCATACTTTGTCAAATGCTTGTGCCACATCTAGGAAAACCGTCGAACAAACTTTTTTCTCTTCTAGACCTTTTTCGATTAAATTAGTAATCCGGTGGACTTGATCTATTGTTGAGTGTTTCTCTCTGAAGCCGAATTGGTAGTCGGGGATTAACTTCCGCTCTTCTATAACAGGTTTAAGCCTTTTTAAAAGTAATTTTTCATATAACTTGGCTATTATTGAAAGCAAGGAGATTTTGCAGACGATACAGCAATTATAGCTACAGGTTCGACTCATAAAGAAGCAGTGGAAAAAGTCCAAACAGCTGTTAACATCATCTCTAACTGGAGTGAAAAATGGCGGCTGAAAATAAATGAAACAAAATCTGTTCATGTGGATTTCACCAACAAAAGACCAAATTATGAGCCTGTGTTCATAAACGGTACAACCATACCATATGAAAATACAGCCAAATACCTAGGCATGACTCTGGACGCAAAACTTCGCTGGAAAGCACACGTCAAAAAGAAACGAGAAGAGCTGGAGATTCGCTACAGGAAAATGTATTGGTTACTGGGCAAATACTCCTCGTTGTCGATATACAACAAAGTACTTTTGTACAAACAAGTCCTGATGCCAGTATGGACTTATGGTATACAGTTGTGGGGATGTACCAAACCAAGCAATATACTAATAATACAACGATTCCAGAACAAAGTACTGAGGGGTATAGTAAACGCTCCATGGTACGTAAGAAACGAAGATCACTTCCCCTCTGGCGGGGGCACGGTGATGTGACGTGTTTACGTTCTCCTCATTTTAAATTGTATTTTGTGTGTTTGGAGTGCATTTAATCGCTCGTGGGTTGCTTATTGTTGTATGGTGTAGTATTGTGAGCAACGGTCTGTAAGTTTTTAAATGTTTTATTGCGTAATTTAGTGAAATTAAGCAATTAATCCTCGGTAAGTACTTTATATTCTTTTTAGTGTGGGTATCGTAAAAAAAAATATCGCTCGGCCGGCATACAATCAGCTGTTGTTTCTTTTCTAAGTAATATTTTATATTGTTTGTGTCATTTTATAAGATTAAAAATAATAAAATCTTAATTTCATTTCGGCAAAATAATGTCAGCTCAAAATAAAGTTCCGCCCGACCGTGGGCCCAATCCTTTCGGTCAAAGTAAGCTAACACCTAGGTCACCTAATTCGGCTAAACGACTTTTTAGTGACACGACTTCACCAACTTATGTTTCCCCCGTATGTTCCAAACGTTTGCAATTATCGGAATCGACCGAGACTTCATCTTTAGATAACGGCAGCGACGCGAGCCGCGCGGACTATTGTGATTTTGGTGTCAGATGTTTCCAATTATTTGTCGAAAATTAATGAGCTTGTTAATGATCAGGGCTCGCGTATGAATGTGGCGAATAGGTCGGCAGTGTTAGATATAACGCAACGTGTTACATCCATAGTTTCGTTACTAGCATTAAAATCATCTTGCAATGAAACCAAGTTGGCCAATATGCAACGCGAATTAGACCAATACAAACGTCATGATATTGTCGAGAATAATAATTCACTTTTCTCCGATCGACTTAAACTCCGTTTACCGAAACCTGCACCGCTAGTGGAGTCGCGCGCGCCACGGCCGTGTATTGTTGCATGTCCGACGGACGAGCGATCAGCTGATTTGGCGTCATCGTCCGCAACTAAACAGGCGCTTTTTAAGGCAATAAAGCCAAGTGATGACGGATTCCAAATTGTAGGCGTGAAAAAAACCACGAAGGGTCGCGTCGTGCTTCGTGTTGCGAATGAGAAACAAATTAAAAAACTCGAATCTGTCGAGGCAATTAAATCGGCGGGATTACGTCTCGAAAAACCCAAGGGGCGCCGCCCCCGTATCCTCGTTAAGGATGTGCCATCCTCTATGGAAGACCGCGCTTTTATTACCGCACTGTATCGTCAAAATATCAAGGACGAATTGCCAATAAAGGAGGATGATTTCATTAAATCCATTAAAATAGTTCGTAGACGTAATTTAGATAACGGTCGTAAATGGATTGGCATTGAGTTAGATTCAGAGATAAGGAAACATCTGGCGGACACAAAAGAGAAATTATTTATTGACTGGGCCACCTGTCGATTCATTGACGACTTAGAAATAGTGCGTTGTATGAATTGTCAATACTATGGGCATGTGCAAAAGTTCTGTACAGTAAAAACACCTACGTGTGCCGTCTGTGCTGAAGCACACGAGACTAAGGCGTGTCCGCACAGTTCAGACACAGATTTTAAGCCAGTATGCGCACCTTGCAAGCGCTTTAAAAAACCCCACGATCATCGCTGTGGGTCTCAGGAGTGTCCAACATATAACTACAAACTCCAACAACTATTTCTCTCGACCCAGTACTAACACAATATGAATAACTTTACCATCGGACAGTTAAACCTCCATAATGATAGGGTAGCAACGTCGGAATTAGATACGTTAATTCGCGAGTATAAGTTAAATATCGTACTAGTACAGGAGCAATATCAACATGCGCGTATATCTAGTAAGGTCGTACAACTTGATAGCAACTCACGAGCAGGTATTTTTGTGTCGGGTTCAAATCTTACCGTAACCTCTGTGCGTAATCTTATGACGTCACACTGTGCTGTCGCTGAGGTGTCTAGTCCGATTTGTAAGGTTTATGTTGTGAGCTGTTATTTTCAATACTCAGATCCTGTGGGTCCTCACCTGTGTCACCTCCGCTATGTCTTGCGGTCCCTCGCTGGACATAAAATTATTATAGGTGCTGACGTTAATGCGTCATCTGTCCTTTGGTATGGCAAATATCGCTCCACTGATACCGAGCGACGTTGCGCTGTAGAAGATTTCATTGCAGAGATGAATCTCGAAATACACAACACCCCCGATGCACCACCTACTTACAGTAGCCCTATGGGCGAATCTTCTATTGACGTCACACTTTCTAGTGGAGACGTCCGTATTGATAGGTGGCGCGTCCTACCGGACGCGTCGTGTAGTGACCATCGCCTGATTATGTACGAGTTCTTGCCTAGATTGACGCAGGGTCCGGTACATAATAATTTTAATTTTAAATATAAATCCCGAGGCGCAGACTGGGATTTATTTAGCTCGCTATTTGCTCGGCATGCTGGGGACTTCACTCGCAATGATCTGTCAGCTGAAACCTGTGCGGAGATTATGTCGGACACGTTTACATATTGCGCAGACGTTACCATCGGTCGATGTTCCATCACTAACGCTCGGAGGTGTGATTGGTGGAATGATTTACTAGTCCAACTACGTCGGACTTTTCGCAGAGCGCGTAGGCGTTTTAACGGGCTTAAGAGACGTTCTGTCACAGGGGAAGCAATTACATCTGCTTTAAATAAACTGAGAGTTGCCAGATCGCATTATAAAGCGGCCGTCCAAAAATCTAAGGGTAATTTATTACGAAAAGTTGTGGCTCGGTTAGATAGTGAGGGTCCGTGGTCTCCTTTATACCATGAATTCAAAGCGAATAGGTATCATTGGCATATATTGAGAATTTAAAAATTGACAACAACTACACCACTGGTATTGAGGAGACAACGGACGCTCTGTTACAATCGTTAATTCCGGATGATAATGTTGAAAATGACACAGAATACCACAAGCAGATTAGGATGTGGGCCGGGGAACTGCCGAACTCTTCGGATTCAAATCTGTCGTCGTTTGATGAATTTAGTGAAATCGTACGATCTTTTCCCCTAAACAAGGCTTCCGGTGACGATAAAATATCGAACAAAATGATTAAAGAGGCGTGTAAATCGGCAGGCGATGCGTTACTTACAGTTTATAACAGATGCATTGCTGAAGGGGTATTTCCGCGAGTATGGCGTACCGGTTTCATTCGGATAATACCCAAGAGTGGCGATAAACCTCCACATGATCCTAAGTCGTATAGACCTATTACACTCTTGCCGTCGCTAGGTAAACTTTTAGAACGTCTTATCGTCCCTCGATTGCTACCGGGCGGACCAAAATTTCACGAAAATCAGTTCGGTTTTACTACGGGTAAGTCAACTATCGACGCGGCAATTTCGGTTAGAAGAGCGGTAAGTACATCGGTGTGTAAATATGTACTCGGTATTTTTCTGGACATCTCCGGTGCTTTCGACAACGCTTGGTGGCCAATGCTGCTTCTTAAGTTGAAATTACGAGGTTGCTTTAAAAATATATATTCACTTATTTACTCGTATTTCTCGCATGGAACAACAAAACTTAAACTTGGACACTATGCCGTGTCGAAACCACTGACGATGGGTTGTCCACAAGGCTCGGTCTTAGGTCCTTATTTGTGGAATTTAGGCTTCGACGATTTTCTTACAATTCCCTTACCGTCGGGGTGTTCTTTGACCGGATATGCGGACGATGGCCTCTTGCTTATAGAGTCAAACAGTAGGTCGGGATTAGAAAATATGGCAGACGCGTGTTTAAAATTAATATGTGATTGGGGACATCGAAATCGCTTACAGTTTGCACCACATAAAACGTTCCAATTACTTCTAAAAGGAACTTTAAAATCACCGCCGCGAATTAAATTTAATAGTAACACTGTAAAGAAAAACGAATCGGTTTGTTATCTCGGTTTAATTTTGGAAAGGAATTTTTCCTTTCTGGAACATATTAAGAACGTCGGGGAAAAGTCGAAAAGGAACTTTTTTGCTTTGACAAGAATATCGAAATCAACGTGGGGGCTATCTTTCAATACACTAAAAATCATCTATGGAGCAACTTACTTAGGATGTATTTGTTATGGATCTCTCGTATGGGCTGATAGGGCTACTATCGGTGCTGTGCGAAGAAAACTGCTCCAGAGCCAACGTTTGGCGTTGATATTCTTATGCAAGGCATATAGAACTGTTAGTACCGAAGCTTTGCCTGTCCTGGCGGGTGTACTTCCAGTCGATCTGGAGGTGCAACGTCGCGCCGCCATGTATTACTCTACTAAGGAGAATATGGATCAAAGATTTTTAACTGCACGTGAACTCTTAAAAGTCGACAGATTATTTAAACCGCTTCCTATGGTATATAGCGAACTATTAGATGAATGGCAAAATAGATGGGAGGTATCTTTGAAGGGACGGCATTTATATATTTTTATATACCAATATTTTCCTTGCGTGCGTGATCGTTTGACGAAGACATGGCTAGATGTCGATTATTGCGTATCACAGTTCCTCACGGGCCATGGTAACTTTAAGTCTAAACTATACTCTTTTAAGCTTGTGGAATCGCCTGCGTGCCCATGTTCAACAGCAAATTGCGAATATGAACAATCCGCGCATCATATACTTTGGGAGTGTAGTCTTTGGCAGAATGAGCGTAAAACCATGCTGGATAGTATGCAAATATCATCTGGAGTTGTATACTACACGGACCTTGTAGAGACTAGGACGAATTTCCGTGCTTTCCGGCGTTTTTGCCATACCTATTACTGGAATCAAGTGTAACAGCTCACATATTAGGTCCCATTTAAATGTAATAAGGATTTGATCCGTGGTGCTTTACAGCTGGCTTCTCCGGCTGTAAAAGTCTTTTTGCGAGGTTATTTACCTCTTTATTTCATTGCTTTGTCACCCGCTTTGCACGGAGGGAAGTGGACAATAATTTATTTCCAACTCCTCCTATTAATTTAACTTTCTGATTGATTTCGTTGCGGGTTAAAGACAAGTTAGACATTCCCGGAGACTCGCCGAGCTTCAATGCTCGGTGTCATTACATTGCGTGCCACTGTTGATCCTGGCTTACAGGAGTTGCAGTGGTGGGTGTGAGGGCGGGACAGTCTCCAGAAAAAGAAACGAAGATCTCCATCGGGACCTTAAAGTGGACTTCGTCAGAAATGTTGTGAAAAAATATGCCGAAGCTCATGACCATAGACTTCATCATCATGTGAACGTCGAGGCAATCCAGCTCCTCGACAACACGGACCTAGTGAGAAGACTAAAAAGGACAAAACCTTTTGAGTTAGTGCAATGAATAATTAGTGCAATGTAGTGCAGTGAGTGCTATTGAAAAAGAACACGCGAACATTGTGTCTTCCCCTTAATAGAGACAATAAGAAAAGTGTTATTGGACATATTCTTAGTCATAGTCTCTTTAGAAATTTAGGTTAAATTTAAATAACTCATTAGTCATAAGACTAGATTGTTATTAAAGCGATGTATTAAATATTTAGTACATTATATAAAAAAAAAAAATTCACATACTTAAAAAAGAAGTTGAAATTGTAGTTTATGTAAATATTATACCAAATAATTTTATTTGGCTTTATTTTATACTTATTGAACGAATGAGAATAATTCCAACCTGTTTTTTTAACGGATGTGAATAAACTACCATGACAAATTATTTTATTGTAGTGGTAACACTTTAGTTTACATTTTTGATCTCGGATTTCATTTCCGAATATAGTGATGTTTCGTCTTTTCGTCCAAAATACTTCAGTGCCTTAAATCGAAAGTCTTCGATAGTTGTGTGTTGCCAGTGATGACATACGGCACAGAGACGTAGCCTCTCACTATGGGCCTTATTAGGAAGCTCAAAGTCACTCAACGAGCTATGGAGAGGGCTATGCTCGGGGTTTTCCTACGAGATCGAATTAGAAATGAGGAGATCCGTAGGAGAACTAAAATAACCGACATAGCCCACCGGATTAGCAAGTTGAAGTGGCAATGGGCAGGGCACATAGCGCGGAGAACCGATGACCGATGGGGTCGGAAAGTGCTCGAATGGAGGCCACGTAGCGGAAAGTGCAGCGTAGGACATCCACCCACAAGGTGGTCAGAAGACCTGGTAAAGATCGCGGGACGTCGCTGGATGCAGGCTGCCTTCAACAGGTCTCTGTGGAAATAATTGGGGGAGGCCTATGTTCAGCAGTGGACTTCCTTTGGCTGATGGATGGATGATGGATGGATCCAGTGTGAATTGTGACAGCTTTGAATACGCTTGACTTACATGAAAAAGAAAAATCAAAAAATGTAATTTAGCTCTATCGAATACCATCCAAATTTATTTTAGCGGTTAATTATTAACTGTGTCTTCGTTTATCATCGACAATAAATCCAATTTCTTATTAATTATCAAGATATAATTTAAATAATTTTACAGAAAAACATTCATATTTTTGAATTGTCGGACGCCTTTTTATTCAATGTTGCAAATAATTAAATAGTTAAAATTCCAAAAAAGTTCAGAAATATTTTTAAGTAGAAAATATAAAATATTGGAATTTGTATCGAAAAAAAATTATACTAAGGCAAGGATGAGTTTCACTTTACATTTATTATTAATATTTTGTATTATGATAGCTAAAAACAATGTGACGTGAATATGTTAATTTCCATTTATTTATTTATTTATATATTTTTCGCGGAAATGTCATTTATCGGTAACATTAATATTGAAGTGCTACCAACATTACGAACAAGAAAATATCTACGTTTTTGAAGTTGCAAATGTGTGACAGCGCTCCCTCTATATATAAATACTCTAAGCTAACACAGTTTACTAATCGAATTTGAGAATTATAACAGTACAAGTAACTTGATGTTTTCATGTAAGTGTAAGTTTTAGTGCGTGGTGATTGACTATCAATACACACATGACTCCGAAAAGTCAAAGGTGTGCCCTGGGATTCGAACCCGCGAGCACCGTGAACATGTTGGCAGCCGCGTCTAGTCCGTTTACCAACAGGCCACCACGCACTGCATTTTATGTATTTAATTTTATTTCTACTAAATAGAACGGTTACAGACACCACTTATACTATTGACTATTCAACACAAAGTTTATGTTATTATTAGTTCAGTCAATATGTAAATTGGCCTCCGAATAAAGACCTACCGTTATTAACATAATGAATCGTTAGGAGAGCGTGTCGAGGTCACAGAAAAATTAAAAATTAGAAACGCTTTTTTCTTGGAAACTATTGGTTTTAGGAAAAGTTTTTTTAATAAAAAATGTAGAGGGCATTGCGAACTACATTTTTTGTCATTGGAGTGACGTCATCCGACTTGAAATACAAAAAGTAGAGGGCGCTAATTGACCAAAAAAGTGTTCCAACGCTATTTTCGGTAGGAAAAAATGATTTATTTATAATAACGTAAATTAGAAAGCTGTTCGTCACAAAATTAGCTACAACTTTTATTTAAACAAAATTTTTATAAAACTTACCGTTTTCGAGCTGGAACTTGTCGAAGTGTACAAATTGTACATTATGTACCGTGCCGTTGCACATTACTCATACCATTCAGTTTTTATCTTTTTTTTATTAAAGGAAATAGCAGTAATTGTTTTCTCATTTTGTTATCAAAAAATTAGAACTTTTGTTCAGCAAAAATTTGAACTTAGGTGAATTTATCTATGTTTTGCATCACATTATTTCAAGTCGGATGACGTCACTCCAATGACAAAAAATGTAGTTCGCAATACCCTCTACATTTTTATTTAAAAAACTTTTTCCTAAAACCAGTAGTTTCCAAGAAAAAAGCATGTCAATTTTTTTTATTCATTGAATTTCTCAAAATCAGCAAACAGCGCGAACTTTTCAATTTTTCTGTGACCGCTTGACATGCCCCCCTAACGATTAATTATGTTAAATAAGGGTAGGTCTTTATTCGGAGGGCAATTAATTATTCCTTACATATTGACTGAACTATATGCAACATTGCAGTATTAAATTATGTTTATATGTATTATTTCTTTCATACTTCCCGCTCGCAAAACCTCAGACACTCTAACTTCTGTCACCCGTAAACTCCAACTCTTTGCTCCATTTTAACACAGAGTCAATATCTTTTTGCAACTCTAGACAGTCCGCTTCGCATCTAAAGAAAAGACATTTGGAATGCTTGAGAACCAAGGGCAAATCATTGATCATGATTAGGAAGAAAAGAGGCCCGAGTATTGATCCCTGGCTGACTCCGGAGCGAGTATGATAAGGTTTGGATTCATAAACGCCTAGCCTTACGAATTGCTAGCGGTCGCGAAGGTAGTCAGCAAGGAGTTTCAATAGCTTTGGTGTAAGCCCTATGCAGTGTAACTTACTAAGTAATATATCATTATCGACTCTGTCGAACGCTTTCTTGAAGTCGAAATATAAAACATCTAACTGACCGCCACAATCAAGCCTAGAGGAGATGTAATCTACCAGAACGAGAAGATTAGTATCTACAGATTTTCTTGTTCTGAAACCGTGCTGCTGGTCAACCAAGTACATTTTGGTATAGGAGTAACCCTAGACAGTTTCCATTGCTGAAGATATACCCCGTTATGCAACGATAAGTTAAATAAATAGCATAATGGTTCTAATAAAAACTCTTTTAAAAATTTTAAGAAAATAGCCGGAACGTGATCTGGGCCAATCGAACTATTTAGCTTCAACTTGTTGACCCCATATTCAACGTCATCGATAATTTTTTTGGAATATTGACATAACAACTATTATTGCAAATATTCAAGTTATACAATTTTTGGAATATTGACATAACAACTATTATTGCAAATATTCAAGTTATACAATTTTTTGGAATATTGACATAACAACTATTATTGCAAATATTCAAGTTATACAATTTATGGGCGTTTAGGAGAGGAACATCGTCTAAAAATACGCCTGAGAAAAACGCTGCAAACGCCTCAGCTGCCGAAATGCCGGTGTATGTCTGGCCATTTAAGGTTACATTCGGTTCGAACCCTCCCTTAGAACGTAAGTTATTTTAAAAGGCCCAGAACATTTGGGGCTTAGATGTGATGCTACCCTCAATATTGTTAATGTACGCTCTATGTTTTGAAAACATTTCATAGTCTCGGGATAACTTACTTCGTTTCCAGATAGCATGTAATTTGAATTTTAATTTAAGATCCGTTATTACTTCAGCAGTAAACCATACCGGATAGCGCCTGGTTTATTTTATTACGACATTTTTTAGGAATGCAAATATTGAAAATTTCATAAATAATCGCATAGAAATGATACGTAGCATTGTTATAATTATAAATATCAGACCATGATGCTTCGGAAAACAATGTTAAAAGCTGTTGAGAGTCGCACTTACGATAATTCCAGTCAAAATGGCGTTGAATATTGGTTGGTTCAGGAAGATCCAAGTATTTGGTAGTGAACAGCTTCACTGAAATATCCAATGGAGGGTGATATGCATCAGGAGTAACAATTCCGTCAGTGATTGTTACATATGTATTATTTATGTTTCCATATTCCTGGACTAAAACCACATCTAGCACGCCTCCATGCAAATTTGTCACAACATTATTCTCAATCAGATTACAAACTGATAAAAAATATGTATAGTAACTAACGATACTAGCGGACGCACTATTTAGGTTGAGGTCGCCTAAGATAATAATTTTGCCTTTAAGAGACAGAGAAAAACTTTGGACCTGGCAGAACCAGCGCATATAGTCATCGTAACAGGCGCTGGGTTTAATGTAAACAACAGATACATAAAAAGTGTGTCCACTAAAAGTCAAACTAGCCCAAATATCTTTGCCATGCTCAGTTTCAAATTCACTGCGTCGCTTGAGAGTGATTGGTTCACGAGCCAATAGTAACACTCCACCGCACGGCATATTCCTGTCCCTGCGCAATATATTCCAACCACTACTTCATACCTCAGAATTCTCTACATAGTTATCCAAGAAAGTTTCGGTTGCAGCTATGAGATTATGGTCGAAAGTCAGCAAGTTGTTTCGCCATACGTTTAGTTTGGTCTTAAGCCCTCTAACATTCTGGTTGAAAACATCAATTGAATCAATTTTGTTGGCATTACAATAATACGGCGGCGGTGGTGTTACTGTCTGCTGTGTGCGGAGCGGTGGGAAGCACGTTTGCGGCGCTCGGGCCGGCGGTGATGTTCATGCGCGGTGGTCATCACTATCCATCAGACAAATCGCATGCTCGTTTGCCCCCTATAAAGCCCGCTGCCTACGACGCTTGTTTTGCTGCTGGATTGCTTGCGAGGTTCGCCGATGGCTGCTCTGCTGGCAGCGCTGCGAGAAAGTGACGTCACTGCTGTCTCTGAAGCGTGGTCGCGTGCTGGATTTCGGTGATCGAACTCCTGCTATTTTTCGTGATAGATTGCATGCGTGTTTGGGGTTTTTATGTTTTTTTTTTCCTATAATTAGTGAGACTGGAAGGATCTTCAGGGCTTAAACAAAAATGTAATATTACATTATTAAAAATTGAAGTATGAAATTAATTATCCAAAAAATGTAGTAACAAATAAAGTTGTAATGTTATAGATACATACCCAAGCTCACTAAATACCATGTTTAGTAGAAAATTCTGTCTTGTATCACACACTGTCGTAACAGCCACTCGCAACTCCACAATCGACGTTTTCGTTGTTCAAGCTCTCGTTTCCGTTTAAAAGCAATAACTGAAGCTGCCACAATAATAGTTTTTCTACGTCGAATTATCTCAGCTGCAATAAATTTTGTACTCGAGTGTTCGTGGTACTGCAGAAGTTATGAATACTCGTGTCTTTAATGGCGCCGTCGCTTCGCATGCACGCCTAGCGGCGTGTAGTGGCAAGCACCATGTGCAGCCAACATATCGAGGGAGCCATCATCGCACCCAGCGCCACAGCCAACTTTGAATCCAGCAGCAAATTATAGCAAGCTATCCAGCAGCAAAACAAGCGTCGTGGGCAGCGGGCTTAACATAAAAAAATCAATCATTTTTATACTCACAAAACAAAATACTTACATATATTAAACGATCATAAACTCATTCATAAAATACAAAATTGATCGGTAACCGTGCACGTAGCAAATATAGAGATTAATTTTAAACATGAACAAATATTTTGAAATGTAATGAAATGCCTTATTGTGTGTATATTTGATATTATCCACTATGCCTTAATCAGTACTAAACTTTAATAAAATGTGCAGTCTTTATAAACGACGTAATTATAGAATGTTAGTGACTGCATGGGGAGTGCGTACTGTTATAAGGACCCTTCTTAAATGGTTTTTAAAAAAAAACTATTTTTAATTTTACACATATATTAAGAAATATTATAAGAAATAAAGGGTCTGAGGGCAAACCGCGCGAATCGTTAGAGTGACTAATTAGACTGAACTGGTTGTGCCTGACAGTTGTATTTATATGCATCTTAATATGACTACTCATGAGATTAGGGAGTGCGCTGTGTGCATGGTCCCTTACTTAATAGGGGTATAACACCTCCCCCCATAGAATGAACTTTTGTAGGTAGGATATACAAAGTTCATACAGAATTTTAAAAGTGTGTTCTCAGATTTGGTAGCGGAATTTCTTCTACTTCGGGGTCATTTATAGGTTCTGACTGGTTTGGGTCAACAGTTTTAATATTCGGTTTGCCTGCAGACTTACAACGTTTATAATAATAAGAATACATTTTAAAGGAAATAAAAGAGATACAGACTATTACAATAATTATGATTGTAGTCGTATAATGTGTCCCATACCTTACAATATGCGATTCAGTTTCTACTGTTTTTACTTTATCTAATAAAGTATCCATTATAATTTTGTTTTTTGAATTGAATTCATCTAGATCAATATTATGTAAGTTGATAGGGGGCACATCAGCTGTTACACTTTTAAATACCGATATATCGCAGCAGCTGTCATTTATTAGGTTAAAATCTGGTACGTGACCTATTGTGGATGTAAGTTAAAAGTATTATATTTCGGGACTAAAATGGTGTTTTTACAAAATCCGGTGCAGTCATCCGGGATGGTTACTATGCCTGTTCCTAGGATATTGTTTTCGGATAGGGGTTTATTTAAACAATCAATAGCCAACTTATTAGGGGAAGATTGTACATACAACCATCTGTTGTTTTCTAACGGTTTCCATGTATCTATATTTCCGAATATAAATTTTGTCTGACATTCGGGAGGAATTTTATCAATAATTTTAGACATAATCTCACTTTCACAACTGGGTTTCGCATCTGTCGAATAGATATTAGATACGTCACAAATATACGTGTTAGGTGGTACAATTTTACATTTTTCTAAATTATTTATTCTGCAATAATGTGACCTGTCTTTAGTTATGGCTATATACTTTGTGTCTGGTATTATTAAACTAAATGCATTTGGCTCTTGTGGGTTGTAAGGAGTAGGTAAGGGTAAGGTGTGGAAGAGTACATAATTTTCTATCGCAACCAATGGTAATTGAAGCAAAAATACGATTCTATTGTTCATATAATAACATATTATATTACACATGTTTAAAATTTGGTAGATTAGTTTTATATCTAATGAAATTGGTAGCTCCAAGTTGTTGGGTAAATGTCGATAGTTATCGGCAATCTCTCTATACAGTTCCTGTGGAGTTGCAATGGCCGGGTGTAATATATTTTGATTACTGAATAAAATGGCATTCGTTATATCTTCTAATTGAAATGACAAGGTAAGTATTGAAGTTTCGAGGTGAGAAAAGATTTTATTTACCATCGCAAGGATATGTAATCCGTTAGTTACTTCAGAGATATTTTTTACAGAGAGAGAGAGTGTGTCAATACTCTCTTTTAATTTCATTTCATTATTTCTTATTATTGTAACAGTTTCATTATAATTAGACATGATAGAAGTAGTAACCAAAATGTTCTCTTTCATTAAAGAGGTGAGAGCTTTTACGTCTGTTTGTGCTTTTTCGATGGCTTCATCATATTTCAGAGCGTCATCTTCGTCGAGAGTGCCAAAAATGTGTTTCATAACAGTGCCTACTCCACCAAACCAAGCACTACGTTTGACCCTGTTTTCTGATAAGTATGCTATGGATTCGAATTCTTTATTCATATCGTGAAACCGTGCTGTTAAAGGTTTGAGCATATTATGGCATTCTATATCTACTTCTCTAATCTGAGTTTTGCCACATAGTAGTTTTGTATCTTCTAAAGAGTCTCTAATATTTGTGATATGTGGACCTAAGTGCGATATATCTACAGGGATTAAAATTTTCAATAAAGCATTATTAATTTTTAGAGTTCCTAGGTGATCAAAATAGACACCTGCACTTGAAGTGATTGGTTGAACATAATCTTGGTGAGGCTGCTTTTGGGTTGAACTGTAAATAAGAATAGTCTGAGGTAAGTACTAAGTATATATATATGTATATGTATATGTATATATATATATTGTATAATGTATATATGTAAATATGTGTATATATATATTTTCTGTTATTATTATATATTTTTATACATTTTATTTTTATATTCTTTATTGTTATTATGTAATGTATATAAAATTCTTACAGCTAAAAGAAGAAAATATTATGTCGCACCAGGTATGTTTTGGATTTCGGCGTGTTTTACTTCGTCGAAATGGTGCTTGACGTGTTTTCTATTTATGAGTAACGATAGCGTATGGTTACCGTGTACCTTGACCACTTTGTATGGGCCTTTCCATACAGGTGATAGGGCTTTTCGTAGCCGAGCATGATTTTTTATCATGACGTAATCACCGATTCGGTACGTCACAGGTCGAGTTTTTGAATCGTAGTAAGTTTTAGAATTTGTTTTCGATTTTTCGATGTATTCCCTTGCTTTATCGCGAGTATGCTTCATTCGATGCTGCAGCATCTTCACATATTCAGGATAAGTAGGGTTAGATACATCATATATGGAATCTGGAATGTTTGGTTTGTGCCCAAACAGCAATTCAAAAGGTGAGTAATGTGTAGTTGAATGTATGGCAGTGTTATATGCCAACATAGCTGTATAAACGTATCGAGGCCAGTTATCTTGGTTCTCGTTTACGTATGGTTTAAGGTACTCTTTAAGGGTAGAATGTGACCTTTCTAGGGCACCTTGAGTCTGAGGATGGTAAGGAGTCGACCATAACTGTTTGATTTTAAGGAATTCACACGTTTTCTTAAAAAGTTCGGCGGTGAAGTTTGTGCCCTGGTCTGTAAGTATATGTTTAGGAATTCCGAATAGTGATATAAAGTGTAAGAGACATTCGCACGATTCTTCGGCCGTATTGCAACGTAAAGGATATGCTAATGAGAATTTAGTAAGGTCGTCTTGCATTGTAAGTATGTATCTTAGTTTGGCACTGCCAGCTTCCGGCAGAGGACCTACTATGTCTAGAGATAGCCTTTCAAAGGGCGAAGTTGATGTGGAAGTTATTACCATGGGTGCCCTATTGACCTTGCGCAGAGCTTTATTTAGCTGACAAGATTGGCATTTTTTAACGTAATTTTCTATGTCGCTGCGCATGTTTTTCCAGTAGTACCTTTCTCTGATGCGGTTCAACATTCTACTAGAGCCAAGATGCCCTGCAATGGGTAAATCGTGGTTATTTTTTAGAATTTTCGGAATTTCGCTTAAAGTAGGGTATATTATGTTATTATGATAGATGTGTACCTTTATATTGGTACCGTCAAACAAATAACTGAACATGTTGTATATTTTAATAAAGGAATGTCTATCAAATGGATTTTTGAAATCGGATGTACTTATTTCATTTATAGCAGCGTAAGACATAATTATCTCGTCTCGTGCATATTTCAAAGATTTGAATATATCGGAATATGAGCAGTCATCAAAATGGTGAACTTTTATGAAAAGAAACAGGTAAGTTTTGTCAGCGATTTTTAATGGTGAACATGTGTATAATGTTCTTTCTCTTTTCAGGAATAGTTCCCGATCGGGTTCCGGACAGTTCGCGAGGATTTCTTCGACGTAAGGCATCGACTCGTCAGTGTCGATTGAGGTAGGTATAATTATTAATTTTTGTGCACATTTGAGCAAGTTCTCATTGTGTTCAGTGATAGAAGTGTCGTATACTTTCACGGGTGATTTGAGGAATTTGTTATAGGTTTCATCAGGTAGAGGTAGGTTTTCCGGTGTTGGAGGAGACAAATTTGGATCGGATTCATCGGGAGCAGGTAAGTTTTCAGGATTTGATCGACTTGTGGAAGGTTCCGGTTCTGGTGATCTAAGAAGAGGTAAGTCAGGAAATTCATTTTCAATATTTTCTTTCAGGACATCGGGTACATTGGAAGAAGGGTTGATGTTAGTGGGCGGCAAAACACCGTCAAATAGATTTTCAGGGTTTAAAGTCAGCAGGTCATCGGGATCAAAAGGTACAGGTAAGTTTTCAGGACTAGTAGAAGGCAATTGAGAGTTATTAGGATTATTACGAGGTGATATTATATCACTGTTTTCAAGCAACAAGGGATCGTCTGGATAATCAGAAGGAGGCATTATGTCATCGGCATTAAACGACGCTGGTGATATTAAGAGGTCCATTAGATCTTCGTCTAGTTCGTGATTGGGATTTGTTACAGGCACCGGATTACGGGGAGATTTTCCGGATTGAATGGGATTAACTGGAAAACGGGAAAGTGCATCGGCGTTCGAATTTATTTTGCCCTTTTTGTATTGAATTTCATAGTCGAACTCCTCGAGTTTTAAACGCCAACGGATAAGTCTAGATCCTGGGTCTTTGCAATTGAACAGCCATTGAAGTGGTTTATGGTCGGTTATTATCTTAAAACGGCGACCATATAGGTAGGGACGGAATACCTTTGTCCCGTAGATTATGGCAAGACATTCTTTTTCAGTGACACTATAATTGCATTCTGCTTTGTTTAGTGTACGAGAGGCAAATGCAATAGGCCGATCTTGACCTATTGGACCTTGAGAGAGAATAGCCGAAATGGCGAAGTTAGAAGCGTCGCAAGTGAGTATGAATGGTATGTTAAAGTCTGGATATACAAGAACGGGTGCTGTGATGAGCTTCTCCTTTAAGGCTTCGAATGCCAGCTGTTGTTCATTCTGCCAAAGAAATTGAGCGTCCTTTTTCAGGAGCGAAGTAAGTGATTTGGCGATCTTGGAGAAATTAGGGATAAATCGTCTATAATAGGAGACGAGACCTAGGAAAGATTTAATATCCTTTGGAGATTTTGGTGTTGGGAAATTGGTTACGGCTTTTAATTTTTCGGGATTGGGTCTTACCCCATCATCACTTATAATGTGTCCTAGGTAACCGACTTCTTTTCGGAGGAATTCGCACTTGTCTGGTTGTAATTTGAGATTGAAAGATCTTAGCCTTTGAAATACGGAAATAAGATTTTCGATATGACTTGGGAGATCAACAGAATAAATAACGATATCGTCCAAATAAACAAAGCAACGCATCCCTTGTAATCCGGACAGACAAGTGTTCATAAGCTTTTGGAATGTAGAAGGGGCATTCTTCAGCCCAAACGGCATGCGATTAAATTGAAAATGGCCTTGTGGCACGGAGAATGCTGTTTTTTCAGCGTCATTAGGAGACATACGGACTTGGTGGAAACCTGATGCCAAATCAAGAGTGGAGAAATATCGGCTTTTGCCGAGTTGATCTAATATTTCGGATATTTGTGGGATAGGGTATATTTCTCCGATAGTGATATCGTTTAGCTTTCTATAATCGATAACTACCCTCCATTTACGTTCTCCAGACGCATCTACTTTCTTAGGTACAACCCATATTGGGGATGACCAAGGTGATACGGATGGCTCGATTATTCCCTGGTCAAGCATTTTATTGACTTGACTTTCTACTTCTTTCTTGTGACATTCTGGGAATCTGTAGGATTTAGTATGGATGGGGGCAGAGGATGTAGTTCGGATTTCGTGAGCTATGGCATTAGTAAAAGAAAGATTATCACCAGGAATATAAAAAATGTCAGAAAATTCGGCACAGGTTTCTAACAGTCTTGCTTTTTCCTCCTCGTTAAGATGTGAGATTCTAAGGGAATTTAATACCTCTTTAGTACGGTGTAGTGTTTTTGGAGAATCAGTTCTAGAATAGGCAACACACGACTTTATATCAAATTCTTCGAGTTTTAGTCTGAGATTAGAATTGATGGTGACCGGATCTTCGGATGTATTCACTACAGTTATGTTGACTCTATGATTATTTTTGACTGAAACTAAACTATTTGCGATAAATACCTTATCAGAAATATGTTGATTGATCACTAGTCCTTCCTTAATTTCTGGATTGTTTACTGTTGATTCAATGACTGTTTCAGTGCGGGGTGGAATGATATAGAAGGGATCAATGAAGTTTAATTTAATGACTATGGATTTTATTCGTAATAAATCATTGCTGTAATCGATATTACAACCAAAAGATGTAAGGAAATCTGAACCTATTATGCCGTCATAGGGTAGGTTGATATCTCGGATAACATGGAATTTATGATTAATGGTATTATGACCCCGGAATTTTAGGCTTAGGTTGAAATGACCTATAGTAGAAGTCAATTGGTCACTGAAGTCTATACCTTTGATTTTAATAGGTTCTTTGATTAAGTTCACGGATTTAGTAATGGAATGTTGTTTGATTAAACAAACTGCAGAACCTGAGTCTATAAGAAATGTTAGAGCATTGATAGATACTGGTGTTTTAAGGGAAATGTGGGGTAATGATCTTTTTGTTACATCGATATTTATTTCGTAGACATTAACGTTTTGGGTTTCGGATTGGAATTTCATTAAGGATTGATTGTTATTTTGAATTCTGGAGCTTGGATTTGGAGATGGAGCACTTGTTTGGGGCTGGTTACCCTTGTGGCTCTTTGGATTTAAGGATGGAGCACTTGTTTGGGGCTGGTTACCCTTGTGGCTCTTTGGATTTAAGGATGGAGCACTTGTTTGGGGCTGGTTACCCTTGTGGCTCTTTGGATTTGGAGATGGAGCACTTGTTTGGGGCTGATTATCCTTGTGGCTCTTTGGATTTGGAGATGGAGCACTTGTTTGGGGCTGGTTACCCTTGTGGCTCTTTGGATTTGGAGATGGAGCACTTGTTTGGGGCTGGTTACCCTTGTGGCTCTTTGGATTTAAGGATGGAGCACTTGTTTGGGGCTGGTTACCCTTGTGGCTCTTTGGATTTAAGGATGGAGCACTTGTTTGGGGCTGGTTACCCTTGTGGCTCTTTGGATTTAAGGATGGAGCACTTGTTTGGGGCTGGTTACCCTTGTGGCTCTTTGGATTTGGAGATGGAGCACTTGTTTGGGGCTGATTACCCTTGTGGCTCTTTGGATTTGGAGATGGAGCACTTGTTTGGGGCTGGTTACCCTTGTGGCTCTTTGGATTTGGAAGAGTGCCGTAGTCATTTGGAGGATAAGTTGAGGATCGTCTTTTGGGTCTCACGAGGCACCACCGTGAGCCCTTTATTCGTTTAAATCATGATTTTCAAGAGTGTCGTCGATTTCATCTCGACCTTCATCTTCACAAGAATTTTCCATTATGTGATTAACGCGTGATTTTTCTGTGACACGATTACCCCTGTTGGGCCAAGAAGATGTTTGATTTTGTCGGAACTTATTGTTATTGTATTCACGTTTTCTGCAGTCGCGAATATCGTGTCCAAAATTTTTGCAATATCTGCACTGGATATTTGCAAAGTTGTTTTGCTTTTGTGAAGATGAGGGTTGTTGATGATTCAGTGTTAGTGAAGTTTGTGTATTGCGTTGCGAATTATTTTGTCTGGGTTTAGGTTCGGATGTTTGATTTCGTTTGTATATAGTTTGCTGGATTCGTTCTTCCGAAACAGCAATATTTATGGCGTCATTCAGATTTTTGGGTGATTTACACCTGACGATATTCGATATCCTTGGAATTAGTCCTATTAGGAAATGATGGAGGGCTAAATCCTCCATAGCTGCAGTGCGGCCAGGGACTTCTCTTTGTTTAGTATTAGTAAGAGAAATCTCTGTCATGAGTTGGGAAAGATATGCTTCAACCCTATTACCGTATTGTGTGACTGTTTCAGAAGGGTTTTGTTTACACTCTTGTAGTTCCGTGAGTAAGTGAGTATAGTGTTTTCTTTCACTAAATTGTGTTTTCAAAAATTCTTTCAGCTGATCCCAATTATTAAATTCTTTAATTGAACAGGCTACTGCAGCTTTTTCTTGTAACTGAGAGAGGATATACTTGAAAAGTATCGGTTTTTGTGAATCTGTGGCTAATTCGTGAACGTTATTGCAATCGGTTATGAAAGCATTAAGAGTGTCCCTAGCGCCATTATATGGTTTGATAAATTTGAATAAGACACTCAAGTTTAAGGCTTCGCTCGGTTGTTGTTTTTGCTTGGTAGATTTTGGATCTTGCGCAATCACGGAAGGTGACTGACATTTTTCACTTGCACCCGGAGCATCTAATTGGACGCTAATCTTAGTTTCCTCTTTGTTTGATCGAGACATTTTGGTTTTACAAGTATCGAAGTAAAGTTAGAAAAAAGGAAAGGATACAAAATTTCAAAAATTATAGATTGAAATTGAAATTTCAGGACTACGAGTATAATGTAAAAGAATTCACAAATATTTAATTAATGTGTATGATTCTATATTAAAATTAATTAAAGTCATAATTACTGAATTTACTTCGCGATTGTACTTAGTCTAACAAATAGGACTTACAAAGTAGCAAGGCTGATAACGATGGCGACGAGTCCGAACGGAGAGTGCATTCCTATGCAGGAGATAACAGCGATGCAGGAAATGTAGCGGCGCGACGCAACGCAGGCAGATTCCACAAAGGTTGTTTGTCTTGGCAGTTCCAGGAACTGGGAGCGATTTTTGGAGTTTTCGGCAATAGCGAGGTCTCGTAAAATAACGGCTTTTCAGGATACACACTTAATTCGCGAATATTTATTAATTACGTTATTTATAAATTTAGAGTCACAGGATATAGCACGTATTTTTGTTTTTCAGGATGCGGAGTTATTTGTTTATAGAATTAGAATTACAGAGTTTATAGCACTTCACTTCAGCAGGATACAGAGTTGCAGATTTAAAGTCACAGGATTTGTAACACGTAAGTAATTATTTATTTATTTTTTTTTTTTTTATATCAGGATACGGAGTTATTTATTTATAGATTTAGCACTTCACTTAGAGTTATAGATTTAAAGTCACAGGATTTGTAACACGTAAATAATTATTTATTTATTTTTTGTTTAAGGATACGGAGTTATTTATTTAAAGATTTATCACTTCACTTAGAGTTATAGATTTAAAGTCACAGGATTTGTAACACTTATTTATTTTATTTCAGGATGCAGAGTTATTTATTTATAGATTTAGAATTATAAGATTTATAACACTTCACTTCAACAGGATACAGAGTTATAGATTTAAAGTCACAGGATTTGTAACACTTATTTTTTTATTTCAGGATACAGAGTTATTTATTTATAGATTTAGAATTATAAGATTTATAACACTTCACTTCAGCAGGATACAGAGTTATAGATTTGAAGTCACAGGATTTGTAACACTTATTTTTTATTTTTATTTCAGGATACAGAGTTATTTATTTATAGATTTAGAATTATGAGATTTATAACACTTCACTTCAACAGGATACAGAGTTATGGATTTATGAGTCTTACGCGGATAAGACACTGGGGGATGTTCGCATCCCACCGCTGCCACCAAATGTTATAAGGACCCTTCTTAAATGGTTTTTAAAAAAAAAACTATTTTTAATTTTACACATATATTAAGAAATATTATAAGAAATAAAGGGTCTGAGGGCAAACCGCGCGAATCGTTAGAGTGACTAATTAGACTGAACTGGTTGTGCCTGACAGTTGTATTTATATGCATCTTAATATGACTACTCATGAGATTAGGGAGTGCGCTGTGTGCATGGTCCCTTACTTAATAGGGGTATAACAGTACGTACTATGTGCATACATGCGTAAATAGGTGCTTACATGCACAGGATTATGACACTGGGTATGCAGCGGAGTACTCGGTCACAAAAACTTTTTATTTTATAGATTTTTAGCATAGCCACCGCCACGCGACGGATCTCTGTCGGAAACCATGCCAACATAACAAGTTAAGATGTACTACTGCTATTCGGGTACATCTTCTACGGCAACGCAGACAAAATAGCGATCGATCGACGCGGCGGAAGAAATTCTAATAAGTAAAATTAAAAAACTCACCTAGTCAGCTTCAATTTTCACATATTCAAGGTTCCGGTTACTTGAGATTACTATATCCCGATGTAAATAAACGCAAGATTTCGGCCACATCATTCATTCATTTGATAAATATACATTTTCAACACAAATCTCACAATCAAATAACATAACAAAAAAAAAACAAACGCACTAGTAAAAGCAAATGACTACAATTATGATAAAAATTCAGTAATAAACTGTTAAATGTACATACCATCAAATGTTAAAATGAAATAAAGATACTGGCGCAAACGAAATAGTAAACAATGCAAAAACACAAGAAAAAAGCAAAATGGCCCCCGCGAACACAAAACATTTCACAAATAAAACCATACTAAACAAAAATGCATAATGTGCATAGATGATTTATTACATTTCCGTCTATTATTTTACTCGGATTGTAGGCAACGAACATTTCCGATTACTCCCGACAACTGCCGAACTTCCGAGGCCTGCCGCAGGAGTTGCGGCTTTCGATATTCATGGGTGTGTGAGTTTGCGACTGTGCACGGACACCAAAATTACTACACACACGCAAACAAATGTCATGCGGGACGCGGCGGCATGACTTGTAGGTACATTATTTTGCATTGCAGCGCCGTTTGCTCGTCGCGTGGCAACCATAATGTTTGTGTGCTTGCAAATAGGTGCTATTTATAAAATCTTTGGCGTTTTTAAGTTATTATATTTTGTTTATTCATTTATTTACTATTAATTAAAGTCATCTAAGACGCACGTACGTTATAATAAAATATCTGTGAATGGCAAGTAAAGCACTGCATTTCTGCCTACAAGGAGCGCACGCCCCTGCTTACATGCATGCATGCATGCCCAGATGCATGTACCCTATTTATTAGTGCTTTATGGTAAATAATATATTAGAGAAGTATCAATACATAACTAATCACCTAATCTTATATTATGTATAATACAATTGATGGATACCGCTGTTCGTGATTTCTTCTAGACAAATTTTGAATTACTTTTTATTACATCGGTCCGGCAAACGAGCAAGCAGGTCATCTGATAGTATGTGGTCACTGCCGCCTATGAACGTCCACAACGATTGAATCAAGGATGTGTTGCCGGTCCATCAAATCGGGAATACAGAGGGAAGAAAAGGGATGGCAAAAGGAAAGGGGTATTGGGCATTCGGTCCTCACTGAACCAAACGCAACTTCACTTAAAGGTGTCCTCTGAAAATCAGTATTGTGTCGTGGTTTACACCACATCATAACAAAAGCTTAGTGGGCACCTATCAATCACGGCCGTTAACTAACCATATTATGTTTTTTTTAAATTCCGTATTGTTTATGTTAAAGGTAAAGATATTCTGCATCAGTCCATATACGTCCCACTGCAGGGCACGGGCCTCCTCTACAATCGAGAATACGATTGAGAGTGGTTAGGCCATATAGTCCACCACGCTGACCTAGTGCGGGTTGGCGGACTTACATACCATAGACGACTATGGACTTACATATTGACTGATATTGATACAGCTCGGTTGGTATATTTTGCCTACTTTCATAGTCTGATGAGTTATGGCATTTTATTGTGGGGTGGTGCTGCTGACATTAATACCATCTTTGTTCTCCAAAAGCGAGCTATAAGATCAATTTATTCGCTAGGGTCCAGATATTCTCTTAGAGAATAATTTAAAGAGATATTTATAATGACTGTAGCATCACAATATATTTTTGAAAATTTAATTTATGTTCATAGAAATAAAGAAAGTTTTCGTAAGATTAGCGATATTCATAATAAAAATACTAGGAATAAGAATAATCTAGCTACTCATAAGACTAGGCTCCACAAGATCAGCAAATCTTTTAAGGATTACTGTATACATTTTTATAACAAAGTTCCCAGTCATATTAAAGCCTTAATGATTACAAAATTCAAAATTACAAAATTAAAAACGATTACAAAAATCAACTATCAAGCAAAAATTATGCAATAAAGCATTTTATAAAATTTCTGAATATCTAGATGATAACAAGGCTTGGGAATAGAATAAAATTAAATAAATGTGTAGTATCTCGGAGCGGAAGTATTGGTGTGCTCTGTATAATATCATTCAAATTAAGTAACTTAGCACATTTGCCGTTGTTTTGCTGTGTAAGTGATTGGGTATGTCATGCTCGCTAAAAAGTCTGTGCTTGCGGTGGCGTCGTGTGCCGGGTCGGTCACTTCCCTGT
The DNA here is from genome assembly GCA_009982885.2 of Hyles vespertilio. Classification (NCBI taxonomy): domain Eukaryota; kingdom Metazoa; phylum Arthropoda; class Insecta; order Lepidoptera; family Sphingidae; genus Hyles; species Hyles vespertilio. Next base: position 36,688,366 of record CM042833.1, on the reverse strand, counting down.
AGCATGGTTGAGGAGGCTGCTTGCGTAGACTGGTCTATCCGATTTGCTTAAATTGTAACGGATTAATTGATTGACGCAATTATTCGCTGCTTTGGCGAAAAAGAGCATACTGATTCTTCGTTCTGGGTGACTTCGCTACTTTCGGCCATAGTAATCTATATATATAAAAAAAAGTCGTGTTAGTTACTTCACTTATAACTCAAGAACGGCTGAAATGACTTGGCTGAAATTGGTGGGGAGGTAGCTTAGAACCAGGAGAAGGACATAGGATACTTTTTATCACGTTCCCGGTTTTCCGAGTTTCTATTAGCTTATTAACATTTTCTCATGCAAAATGTTCATGGGTTCGTAACTGTCAAACATTTAATGTTCATCCCGTCGATACGGTAAATTCTTCCTTCAAATGAAATAACGTATTTAAATAAAGGTTTCGAATCGACAACATATATCCATAATATTTAAATTGGTTGTCAAATATTTATGCATGCGTTCAGAAATTAATTTTGTGTAACCAAAAGAGAATAAATTATGAAGTTAAATAAATATAGGACAATTAAATAAATAATATTCACACGTAAGAAGATATACTTTTTTTCAAGATAAAATATCACTCGAAAATTAAAAATCTTTATTAAAATAACAATTTTACATATGGAGAATATTGCAGGGGTTCTCAAATTAAGCGTTGCCTGTGTGTTGTGAAACTAGTTAATATAATAGTTATTACAGTAATTGTGAGTGTCAGTGTGAGAAAGTGCTAATAGTGTATGTTTGTGTGTGTGTGTGTGTTATGTGTTATATGTTTACTTCTATCACGAATTTTTACAGTGGCTTTTTGTTCGCTATATGAATATTATTTTATTCACTGATAGAAATCCTTACTAATATTATAAAGGTGAAAGTTTGTATGTATGTATGGATGTTTGTTACTCTTTCATGAAAAAACGGCTCAACAGATTTTGATGAAATTTGGTATAGTGATAGCTGACACCCTGGATTAACACATAGGCTACTTTTTATCCCGAAAAATGTAGTGTTCCCGTGGGATGAGTCAGGAAGCCAAATATACATATTTTCTACTCTTTCAAATTCAAATTGTTGGCACGGGATGTCCTCTCCTACGGAAGGGAAATATAGTCGACGGCACGCGGGAAATATAGTTAGTAGACACGCGAAATAATATGTTCTTGATGTGGATTGGACTCAAAAACTATCTGCACCCGGGCGAAGCCGGGCCCGACAGCTAGTATTATATATTTTGAAATGTTATGCCGAAGAAAATCGAAACCACTGAAGTTATTTCTAAGAAAATTAATATTTCATCTCTTTATTACTAACAAAAAGTAATGGCGTAATATTTATGGAAAAACAGCATAGTAGAGGTGAAAGAAGGGATGGAATATTGCATGAATAATCAAAATCGCTAACGTGTTCAATGTCAAAAATTTATAAGGAACACTATTTGGATATGGAGAAACGGGATATAATAGAGTGGGAGGTACGGGAGAGGACTGGGTTAGCTGACAGATTTGATAGGACGAAATGTAAATGCACGGTATAAGACGGGATGGATAATGGAGAGAAAGGACGGGACGTATCGGGAAGTGACTACATAGACGGGATAGGACATGTTTAGATATACAAGAGCTTATAAGAAAAATAACATGTATTTGGTGTGAAATAAAATAGAAAAAAATATCTGCATCCAGGCAAAGATGGGTAGGGCTTTTTTGCTATGTTAAATAATTGAATATAATATTAATCATATAAAAACTAAGCCATAGCGAAGCGTGGTCGGGTCAGCTATGGTATCTTTTAATTGATTTCAATGAATGTCGTCGGAGTAGTAACAGTGTTATAATATCTCCGTAGCAAAATAATGATTTAAATCTGGAGAGATGGGATAGAATAGAATATAAGGTGGATAAAATTGGGACAAGCAGTTTAGACAAGGGCTGTCATGTTGATTTTAAATAAAGTATGGACTGGAATCTGTATTTGCACCCAGGCGAAGCCGGGCCGGGCCGCTAGTTATAACATAAACATCTGTATCAGCCCATATACGTCCCACTGCAGGGCACGGGCCTACTCTACAATCGTAATCGATTGAGAGTGGTTAGGCCACATAGTCCACCACGCTGGCCTAGTGCGGGTTGGCGGACTTACATACCATAGATTTTTTTTATAAATCGCTATGGTATGCAGGTTTCCTCACGATGTTTTCCTTCACCGTTATAGTGCGTGGTGATTGACTGTCAATACACACATGGCTTCGAAAAGTCAACAACAAACAAAGTGAACATAAACATATTCATATAAAAATATTTTGTTGTAAATTTACAACAAATTATTAATTAACTGCTCGGATTAAACCAACTTGTAAGTTTTGTATAATACCTACATTGTAAACTGGTTTTGAAAAGAGCAACACTAGAGTCTCTTGCCCGTTCTTCTCTAGTGAAAACCGCTTTCCGAACCGGGTGGTAGATAAAAAATGACTGAATCTAATTTATGTTGAACATTTTAATGGATTCAATAAATTATTTTCATTTTCATTTTTCATAGAAATTCTTATGAATCGCTATAGTATGCATGTTTCCTCACGATGTTTTCCTTCCCCGTTTTAGTGCGTGGTGATTGATTATCAATACACACATGACTCCGAAAAGTCAGAGGTGTGCCCTGGGATTCGAACCCGCGACCACCGTGAACATGTGGGCAGCCGCGTCTAATCCGTTTACCAACAGGCCACCACGCACTTAAAAATAAAGATGTTTTATTAGTATTTATTAACCATGTTTGTGTATGTTCCGACTGTATAAATAAATCGTTTTCCTTTCTTTCGTACTTTCAACAGCGAAACTGTTACTTTGCGTTGATTTCCTGTAAGAAAATGGTACTGCACTGAACGAACCTGCCCGTTTATAATAGTTCATGACTGATAATTACTGTGGCTCTACCGTTTCCAAGATGAATAGACAATTAAATACATTTTGGTAACTTGCACAGTTCTGTGTACTGAATTATTGACACACATCTATATATTGATATATTATTCACCAGAGGAGTTATTACATTTTGTATAAAACGTATGATAACTGAGTGCAAATGATTGCAATTACAGACTCATTTTTAATTTTAAGAGAAAAGCAAATTAATGGGTGTCAAATCCTATTTTTAGGCAACCCTAAATAAAAAAATATATCATGTCAGTATCACGTCATCTTTAATTATAATATTCTTTTCCGTGCATTTCTGTGATTCTATTAATTTATGAAGTAGTTTATTAATTAGTATTACTACAGAATAAGCTATACCTTAATGGACTTTACTCAGAGGAAAAATAAAATAAATTTGGTAAAATTGATATTGTCTTTATTGTTATGTACCTTAATACGATTACGAAGACGATTACGATTGTATTCAGGTAAGCAGAAGAAAATGAAAACGAAAATCTTAACCAATTTAAAATAGCATGTAAAGAAATCCTCCTATTAAGCAGAACAGTATCTTAAAACCAAATTAAAATTAGGTGTTATACATAAATTGTGAGTGTGTGTGTGTGTGTGTGTGTGTGTGTGTGTGTGTGGATGATATGTAATTTGTATGTGCATTGACTTACACGTGCATTAGTATTTGATAAGTATTTACTTATACTTTAAAAATCAGACGTAAATGTTGAAGTTCAAGGTGGGATTCGGCTACGGACTGTTATACTCAACTCTATCGATCTATTTATATGTTTAATAATTTATTCTGTTGTATGGTTGTTTAAATATTTACCACTTAGTACGGTTGCTTTTAAATTTTTACTATTCTTAGCCTTACAAATTGTTGGAACTAGTGGAGGCCAAGAGGCTAAGTGTAGAGTTACTCAAGCGTCGTTGGGATGACGATATTTAGTAGTTTGGACGATTCAGTGGTGGCTAAAGCGCCTACAGTTGAACTAATACATGGGTCATAAACAAAACAAGGCGAAAATTGTATAAATAAAACATGGTCGGGATTTTTACAAAATCAGTCTCATTTAATATGATATAATCAGAATATTAAAATTAAAACAACATCGTTTCCCTGATTAGGCTAAAAAAAATGAAATTATAATATTTTTTCGACCACAGAAGTATTTTGTGTCTACAGAAAAGAACAAAGATATCAAAAATAAGTTGTCTTCAGCGCTGAAATTAAAAAAATGAAGTTACTTTTTGTTTTTTCGGTGGTGCAATTGAGTCATCTGAATCACTAAAGTTAAAGAATGATGAACGGACATCACATAATTCGCTATCATATGGAACATGGTTTTATACCGATATTAAGTAATAATTTAATATTATTATAAGCACAATACATTACTATCGAGCCCACAGCTACGTTTACGTTTACAGGCAAGCAATGCTCATTTAATTTTGAAGATAGCCAAGTAGGTAAATTTATTCCAAAACCACTTCCCTTAAGCTTTAATAAAACCAATAATTATTTACTGACGTACACAAGGAACAGAAAAGAAGCACCGATCTTTGACAATAACACTATTAACGATATAAATATTGTGATTTTTTTAAACATTATGAACAACCTACGCTGCGCTCAGTCATTAAATCCAACGTGACCGATGCCAACCATTAGTGTGGCCAGTTTATTTTTTTTTGTAATATAGTATTTTGTTCAGGCCAATTTATTCGGTTGAATTTAAGGTCCACAGAAATGTCGCAGTACCTTGAAACCAACAGTTTATTGAAATTTTTGTGGAGTCACTTTAACATATATTAATTTACTCAGTAAAATTTTAATATTCAATACATATACTAATGATATTTAATATTACTTAAATAGATAACGCATATCAAGTATGAGAAATATCTATCAAATGTGCCAAGTGCGTTTACGAACAGTCAACAGAAGGGGACATTTGAGGAAATGTATGTTGTTATATTAATTATGGCTGAAGATAATTCATTATTTGGTATGTGTCTTAATAGTAATACTTGTAAGTCATTTACCAAAACTAAGTCAGAGAATCAATCCAGAAATTTTAAGATAATATTCATTCTGAACATGCGTATGTGTTTGACCCATATATATTTTTGTTGCCTTATTTGTAAATGTAGTAAAAAAAGCTGGTAGCGCTGGTGAAATTATTCATTATTCAGAACTAAGCAAATTGAGCCTATTTTTTAGGCATAAATTATAAATGTCTAAATCCATTCTGATGTATCTCATGCTTGGAGATTTTCTATTTATTAATATAAATTTAATAATACGATTCAATATCCTAAGACCATTTTTATTCCCTCCGAATGGGGAAATCGTCAAATTATGGTTAATATATAATTCTTGCATGATTTACGTCAAAATAAAATAAGCATATCAAGAAAACATTATTATTTTGCAACGTTGTATCCGTCCCACTTGCTTGCTTTACGCTTACAGCATTGGATTTTTTAAATATAGTCTTTTTAGCTAGTAATTATGCTATCTTAACTTAATCTGACGAGCTTCCCTATCTGCTACGACCGACTTTTTTATTATTCTGATCTGAACCCGTATATGGCGTAGGTACTCAATTAAGTTCCAGGATCCTTCCCTTTAGTCACCATACGCGTCGAGTAAATTCGATTTCCTTATTTCCTTTGAGTTTTCCTGTGAGACAGTGGTACGAATGGACGAGCCTGCTCATTAATGCTGAGTTATGACTGTTCGGAGCGTGGCTCTACCATTTACCCCTTCCAACAATACCGTTGCTCTACTACTACCATAATAGCGTCGTGCTACCACTTCCAACAATAGCGTTGCTACACTATGGTGAACCATGTCTATGGTAGACCATTACCATAATAGCATCGTTTTATCACTTCCAATAACAGCGTGGCTATACCATTTCCAAGACAAGCGTGGCTTTTGATTTTTTTTACTGCAATGAATGGCGATACGAGCAAGCCGTTCGCCTGATGGTAAGCGATGCGACCGTTCATAAGCAGTAGCAAAACCAAACAACACCTTGAATTACAAAGCAATGCTGCATTCCATTGCACTCGCCATCCAATAAGTCAATATGTCCAGTAGTTACTCTGGCTAAAATGTCCTTCAATCCGAAACACAACAGTGCATTTACGCAGTGTTATTTCAAGGAAGAAATAGACATTGCGGTGGTACTTACCCAGATGGCCTCTCACATATGAGAGACCTACCACCAGTAGCTCTACCAATTCCAAGTGTTTGTTTGTTCTCACTAATCTTAGGAACTAGAGGTTCGAATTAGAGGATTCTTTCAATTTAAGATAACTCATTTATCGATGTAGATAACAGACGGTATAATATCACATTGTGACCACAAGGAGGTTAGCAGCAATGAAAAATGTGGCAAAAACGGGGACGATTGATGCTTTTTGAAAGCTTCCATTACTTGCGTACTGTAAATGGTCATGTGGAATGGAATTGATTTTCCATAAAGAGGTCTAAAATCCGCGATAGAATAACATTATGTCTATCTTTCTAGGTTGGTTTACTGGGTGTAATCTTTGAAATGATATCAAATTTGTTCTAAAATAACGGATTTTTTTTTTGGTGTTGGAGTATAAGTAGATTCGACTGTATACTCGAAAATACACATTCTTTCGGAAGCTTGAAAACAAATATACATATTTAACAGGCTACTACTCTATCAGGTCGACAACGTAACTAAAACTGTGTGAGTAATCACTTTCAGGCAATAACATAAAAAAAGGTTAGTTGCAGTGTGGTTATTCAATTAAATTAAACTTGCATCATTATTAAGGTCCTACAGAAACAAGCTAACCGATGTAAGTTATGTGACCTGAACAAAGTAATGAAATATTTTATTTTCTTTACACTACTAATCAATTTTCGTAATAAACATGCATATAAATATGTTTCACAAGAGATTCGACTGGCGTAGAATGTCTGATAAATTACGTTCAATTGTACACTTAGCATGTATAAAGTATGATTGAAATTTCGTGTTTAGCAGGGAACGATTTTAATATGATAAAGTACAGCTACAAAAAAGCTTTCAGTTCCAAATTCCACTTTTATATACTGAAATAGTAAGACTATTTTCCGATACAAATACTTAAAACATAGGTTTTTAAGAAGGTATTATTCCAATAGATTGTAGGTAGTAGCTGGGTGCAAGCTTGGTACAAACACAATTGACAACCAATTTCAATATTAGATTGCACCTCCATTGCGATTTGAATAAACACTTCATAAAACTAATGCACGGGGCTTAATGAGACCGGTTAATGCGATCATTTTACTATATGTCCCTGTGGCGCAGAGGATAGCGCGTTGGACTTCTAATCCAAAGGTCGTGGGTTCGATCCCCTCCAGGGATGTTTTTTTGCCTGTATAGATCGAATTTTATTAAAAGGTATGTTAAAGAAGTTATGATATCAGTCGACACGTCACTTTAAATATTTTTTCGGAAAAAATGTGGGACATAGTGTGGGTATCATATGAAATGTCAGTCTGGATGCAGTTACGTATGGTACTTAGTATCACTGCCAATTTTAATGTAATTCACGACCTGTGACTCGAAAGCGCTATTGTGCCAAGTTTCATAGTAATGAAATAGCTTACCTTCTTTACTTGTTAGTATTAATAGATAAAGAGTATCAATGAAAATTATGTCAAACTATACGTATGCGTTTGCATATTATTTGGAACATGCTTTTATTACGTTCCCCTGTATGTATGTATCTTGGAGCTCTTATTGCTCTTATACTTATTGGTCCGTATTAGCTTAAGATAATAAAATATGCTTTTTTTAAATTACGTCATTTGCAAGTCTGCCACCTTGAAAATAATAACCGTTGTTATTAAAAATGACAAAAGTCCTACTAATATTAAAAAGTCAACAGTTTGTGTATTTGTTACTTGTTCACGCTCAAACGGCTGGAACAATTTTAATTAAATCCTGTATATAAGTAAGTGACACTCTGTATTAACATGTAGGCTACACTGTATCCCAAAGAAAAGTAATATTCTCGTGGGATGAGCAAGGATTCCAAATATACATATTAACTAGTTGCTACTCTATCAAATAGCAAGGTACGGCACAGGTCAGAATTATATACCCAACAGTCACATACATACATAGTCCTAAACCCCACATTAAGATAAAGTCTTGGGTCGTGGGTATAAGATTCAGTCTTGTGCTGTGGATATCAGAAAACTACGACTTTCCGCTCTCACAAACACCCAGACCCGAAACAAATACCTGTGGATTACACAAATATTTGTCTCGGGGCGGGAATCGAACCTGCTGCCTCTCGTTTCACAGGCGGCGTCTAACCAACTGCACCACGGAGGCTGTCAAGTAGTGGGAACAGGTAACCTGATGGTAAATGATCACTGCTATCCAAGAACGTCCACAATGCTTGGATTCAGGATCAATGTTGCCAGCCCATCAAATTGAGAGGAGAGCAGGAAGGAAAAGGTTCTTGGGTATCCAGCAATATCACTTATCGAACAAAACGAGACAGCCAAGACACTGGCGGAAATTATTAATTAACTAAATATTAGTGTTTTGGCGGCCACTCGCACAAAAATTACCAGTGTACCAGTAAAATTACCAGTACCAATTATTTACATATTGATAAATATTATGCATATTTATAAAAAGTAATCTCTCTCTCTAATTATTTTCATTATTCACAAAATATCTTTACCGAAAAACAGCTTTAATTTGTTTTGTCTGCTTATCTTTCTATTCTTTAGTTTGTTCCTGATATTTTCGGGGGTAGTTAGCTAATTTATGCGGAAATAAAGTCACACGATTACAGCAAACTGATTGAATTAGGTGTAATGTTTTTGAGAGGTGATCCAACAAATAAACTAAAATTCAGGCCTCCTGAAGTTATGCATCAGATACGATGGATAACGAAAGCCTCTTCAATACATACCGGGTATATCAAGACTGCTACCGAAAACGAAGCCGAGTGATAGTTTAAGCGACTTCAGACACAATGCAACAGAAAAAGTTGCAAAAAAAGCGACAATTTTGAAGTGAAAACTTCTTTAGCCGCGTTGAGCACTTTTTCTGTAATGGGTATAAAATCTTAAACTCGCGTCAGGACACGTGACCTGATCGTAAGACGAAAAGCGTAAGACGGATGGAGAGTAGACAGCTGTCAGTTAGCTGTCAGTTTATAAAGCTTTGATGAATTGCCAATGATTTTGAGTGGAGATTTCAACATAAACTTCGCAGACGATAAAAATCAACTATTAATTGAATTTTTAAATAATGAATTTGGTTTAACTATGTCGAATGATCGCAATCTTAGCACAACGAAATACAAAACTACTATTGATGCGGTCTTTATTAGACATTTAAATAGGTTCGAATCAAAACTGTTCGTTTCTTACTTCAGCTACCATAAACCTATCGTATCAGTTTTAGAGATTGGCGATGATAGTTCTGGTAATGATGATGGTGAAAAAGTCGTTGAAATTATGGATGAAAGTTGATTTTTCGGAGAGATAAACTTTTTAATGTAAAATAATTGTAATAGTTTTAAAGTGTTAAATTTTTAATGTAATATAAATTGTCATGTTTGTGTACGATAGCGCAATAAATGAATATTGTATTCTACCACATAAACGATAGTACTTTTATACTGATAAAGCAATTGGTGCAAAATTATTCCCTAACCATTCCAAAATATCAAACATGCTCAACGTTAATAATCAAGTTTTCACTTCTGCCGGCACTCCCGGAGTGCAACCCGTCTTTTTTTTTTTGTTATTTTTTTCCTATGGCCATATTTGGGTGGTAAATACATTTTTTTCCTAAAATAATAGTGTATATCCTTTTATTTATAAATACTCTAAGGTATAAAAGAGTTTAAATTATTATTTTAGCAAAAACTATGGATTTACCACCCAAAATTGACGATATTTAAAAAATCATAAAAAATAATTGTCGCGTTTCTATGCGAAATTTTTAATTGCATTGTGTTTGTAGCCACTAAAACTACCACCCGGCTTCGTTTTCGGTAGCAGTCTTGAGATACCCTATATAAATAAAATTGAAGTGTCTGTTTTAAAAGTGAAAGTAAAAAAAAATGTCCAACTACATATCGTTATATACACGATACCTGTGCCGAAAATGATATTTAGAATTTTTTTGTCTGTCTGTCTATCTGTCTGTTTGTTTCGGCTAATCTCTGAAATGGCTGGACCGATTTTGACGGGACTTTTTTATCAGGTAGCTGATATAACAAGGAGTAACTTAGGCTACATTTATTTTAGAAAAATTCTTTATTTTAGAAAAATAAAGTAATGTCACGTCGGGCGCCTCCCACCGCTTCTCCCACCCACGAGTCATTATCACATTTACAAAATATTGTATGTAAAGAAATTTTTCAATAAAGCTAATACAAAAAACTGAAAATAAATGTGTAACGGGAGTTTATCGCCGCTCGCTAAGAGATGGCGCCACCGTAAAATTAAATCGCGGTATGGTTTCGTTACAAAGGTCGATAATTAAAATAAAAGTGCAAAAACCAAAAAAAAAACTAATTAACTTTTTTGTTAAATTCCACGCAGACGAAGTCGCGGGCACAGCTAGTTAAAAATATGTTTGCATTAGTCACAATTCCGAATGATTGCAAAGGACAAAAATGCTCTACAAGATGTTTATTTATTTATCGTCCCACTGTATGCTAAAACCTTGGCTCGAATGCACAGTGGTGATTACGAGTAAAGCGCCTAGTCAAAATTGGTGTTCCTTGAAAGTTTTCAAAGATTACGAAAAACTAACAATAAGTAAGTTTAGCAATCACTTGTGGCGTTTATGCGGGAGACAGTTTTTGTATATATTTTTGATAATAAAGTTGACAATCACACTAAAAGAAAAATGATCGCCAACTTAAAAAGAGATAAAATCTCAGATTCAAGCAAATGCTATGTCTCAGCAAGGAAGACCTACCCCAAAAGCTATTTGATAAGTTTTTTTGGTTCGTATGTCATTTTATTTTATTTGGTGTGTTTTTAGGTGTTATTTCTTGTTGTTATTTTATTTTGATGAATTCGTTTAGGAGAAAAGCAAATAATTTCAATCTCGGTTACAGATCGACGACAGTTTTCTCCAGAAGGTTCTTGGGACGATAACGCAAATTTTCTGGGATCTAAATGGAAAATAAGTTATTTGAAAGTTGTAAATGACACTGCCAAAAGAAAATAAGACAACTATGAATATAATGCAAGATTTAAATTGACTTATACTGCTGAAGAAGAGCACAAACAATTATTGTTGCGCTATGTCCAAGAACATAGACCTTTGTATCCAGATTTTAAAAAATGTACACTAAAAAGAATTTGGGGTCAGGTTTAGAATATTATGGCACGAAATGGGGGTTGGGGGGTAGGGGGAGGGGGGGAAGGTGTGCCCTGTCCCCTGGTACCACTCCCATGAAAAATTCTGAGAACCTAATTAAAGTAACCTAACCTCAAAATGTCAAAACAAAAGTTACTTCTGCAACGTCTCCGGCGCTGCGGGAAGTACAGCCCCTTCGCCCTTGCGTAACAAAGGATAGGCACCCAAGCTCGCCTCCGGTTTTTTATATACACTCTAGGGGTGGTAGCCAAAAGTCTACGTGAAGTCGGGGTGGCCCGTGTCGGTTTTGGGGTACAGTCGACCTAACTGGTCCATAAAGTGGGTACACTAACTTCCTTCTGAACATCTAGGACGTTATAAAACAACAAAACATAAGCAAAATCAATTCAATCTTCGTAATTTATGGGTCTATCGCATGCGACAACTCCACCAAAAAACAACAAAAACATCAACAAAACATTCCTAAAATTTTTGACTGAAACGCGTAGTTTTTACGTTTCATTTCACCGATTTCTCTCGACATTTTACACCATAGACTATTTATTTGAAAAATTACTAACGATTTGTTTGTCAATCGCTCATAATAACATTCCGTTTTGCCTAATATGTGATTTGAGGTAAGTAACTATTATAATTAATTTTTCGAAAACTATGCATTATCTTTTAATAAGAGTGATAAACATATAATCTGGGACCCAATCCCTACCACCTCTAATAATTTTTCCCCTCAAATCGTGCCATAATAAACTAGACTCCGACCAGAATTTGAATTACGCTGGCTGATTGTTATTATTTTGTGTAAATTTACCATAAAGCTTTATGATTATATTGTTTTACTAGCGGCCCGACCCAGCTTCGCCTGGGTGCATATATTTTTTGATTCCACTCCACACCAAATACATGTTATTTTTCGTATAAGCTCTTGTATACCTAAACATGTCCTATCCCGTCTATGTAGTCACTTCCCGATACGTCCCGTCCTTTCTCTTCATTATCCATCCCGTCTTATACCGTGCATTTACATTTCGTCCTATCAAATCTGTCAGCTATCCCAGCCCTCTCCTGTACCTTCCACTCTATTATATCGCGTCTCTCCATATACATGTACAAATAAAGATTGATAAAAGAAATAAATATATAATCATAAAAGAATTGGCCAAATTGGTCCAGGTGTTATTGACTTATGCGCTTACCAACGCATTTTGCTATTCATTTTTATATTATTAAAGAAGATATAGTCCACCCCGCTGGCTTAGTGCGGGTTGGCGGATTTTATTTCACGTAGAAATTAATCCGAAAAGTCAGAGGTGTGCCCTGGGATTTGAACCCGTGACCATCGTTAACTTGTTGGCAGTCGCGTCTCGTACGTATGGTAACGTACGTAATACAAATTAATAAAACCTTCATACTGCCTTACCAGGTGACGTATGTAATAGAACAAATATTTAAAAATATAAAACTGCATATCGTTTCATTATAATGTCTAGATACGGCATCAACGTACCAATATTTTTTTAATTCTTGAGTTTGAAAAGTCGCCCAGCGCATCTAAAAGTATCAATTCAAAAAACAACGTCCTTTATGAAAACGAAAAATTATAATTAGATATAATTTGGTGTACCCCGGCAAAACGCGTCGATAGAGTATACCTTGTTTAAAACTGTTGCAATAATCTCAAAAAACAATGGGCTATTTTGGTAGATATGGACATCGTTTTTATCTTACATTTAACAACATTACGCGCAAGACGCTGTATCTAGATAATATTATATACAGGATGTAGATTTTTTTTGAATTTTGTTCTGTTTCGTCAGCCGTCAATGAAAGACAATGGAAAGATAGATCATTTTACGTTCGATGGTAGTTGAAGCTTGACCGTCTTTTACATCTCCCGTTAAATAAACAAAGATCATCATATATTGGCTGGACGCATCACGCTTGAATGATACCCAAAAAAAAGGTTATTTTTATATTATAAATGATTCATCTTTTATAATTATGTTATCGTCGAGTTTTCATTATTTTTAAGATGTATTCTGCTTTTCGGGGCGGGGACAAATCCAACGAACCAAAAACGATGAAAATTGGTCTAGCCGATCTCGAGTTATAAGTTTTGTAACAAACCCGACTTTGTTTTATATATATAGACTAGCGGCCCGGCCCGGCTTCGCCTGGGTGCAAATACAGATTCGAGTCCATATTTTATTTAAAATCAACATGACAGCCGTTGTCTAAAATGCTTATCCAATCCCATCCTGTACCTATTCTTCTGTCCCATTTTATCCACCTTATATTCTATTCTATCCCATCTCTCCAGATTTAAATCATTGTTTTGCTACGGAGATATAACAACACTGTTACTACTCCGACGACATTCATTGAAATCAATTTAAAGATACCATAGCTGACCCAACCACGCTTCGCTATGGTTTAGTTATTATATGATAAATATTATATTCAATTATTTAGCATAGCAAAAAAGCCCGACCCACCTTTGCCTGGATGCAGATATTTTTTTATTTTACTTCACACCAAATACATGTTATTTTTCGTATAAGCTCTTGTACACCTTAACATGACGTAGCTATCCTACTGTCCTGTTCAATTCCATCCCATCCCGTCTATTCAGTCACTTCCCGATACGTCCCGTCCTTTCTCTTTATTATCCATCCCATCCCATTACTTTTTGTTAGTAATAAAGAGATGAAATATTAATTTTCATAGAAATAACTTCAGTGGTTTCGATTTTCTTCGACATAACATTTCAAATGTATAATTTCTATCAGTGAATTATAGCGAAGGAAAAGCCACTGTAAAAATTCGTGATAAAAGTAAACATAATAACACATAACACACACACACAAACATACCTACACTATTAGCACTTTCTCACACTGACACCCACAATTAATGTAATAACAATTATATTTAACTGGTTTCTCAAGACATAGGCAACGCCTAATTTGAGAACCCCTGCAATATTCGCCATATGTAAAATTGTTATAATAATAAAGATTTTTCATTTTCAAGTGACATTATATCTTGAAAAGAATTAAATATTCTTACGTGTGAATATTATTTATTTAATTGTCTATTAATTTGGGAACGTGATAAAATATGTCCTTCTCCTGGTTCTAAGGTACCTCCCCACCAATTTTCAGCCAAGTCATTTCAGCCGTTCTTGAGTTATAAGTGAAGTAACTAACACGACTTTCTTTTATATACATAGATTATTCCCAAAGTCATTATATATTGCATTTATATAATTTTTACACTGGGCGAAAATATCACGAAAAAGTACGACTTTTTATAAACTTTAAGCTCGGTCGGCACGGGTTACAATCAAGCTAGAATTAAAATAAAAACATATTTAAGTATGTTTTAGCATTTATAAAAAATATGGAGGGTATGCATTTCAAATATTTAAAAAAATCTGGGGGCGCGGCCGAGCCCCCTCCAAGTCGAACTATAGGCCGTAACATCCTTTTCTCGAAGCAATTCAGACCATTTTCAACCCCCCATAACTTCGTTGTGGTTAAAGCAAGAAGCCTGAATTTTCAGTTACTAAGTAGGCATTGTGTAAACACGGTATATTTAAAATTTCATTCAATTTGAACCAGTAGTTTAAGAATTATAATGTGTCAAACTTTCGTAATTTTGTCACTCACTGACTGACTGACCGATCATCAAAAGTCTAAGGCACTTCTAGCAGATATAGAACCTTCAAATTTAGAATATAATTAGTGTTTAGTGTCTAAAGTAAGGGAAAATTCAAACATTTCATAATTTGTGTCTAGTTTTCTAGATAGACCAACTGCGTGAATAACTTTGTAATCTATCTATCTATCTATATATATAAAAATGAATTGCTGTTCGTTAGTCTCGCTAAAACTCGAGAACGGCTGAACGGATTTATCTTATCTTGGGCTTGAAATGTTCGTGGAGGTCTAGGGAAGGTCTAAACGATGAGAAAAATGGAAAAATTGCGAGGAAAAGCCAATTTTTTAATTGTTCAAGCGTGAAGTTTCCAGCCAATATAGGATGATCTTTGTTTGGTTGACGGGAGAGGTAAATGACGGTCAAGCTTCACAACCAACCAACGTAAAATGATCTATCTTTCCATTGTCTTTCATTGACGGCTGACGAAATAGAACAAAATTCAAAAAATGGGTACATTGTGTATATACTATCTAGATACGGCGTCTTTCGCGTAATTTGTTAAATGGAAAATAAAATGATGTCCATATCTACAAAATAGCCCATAGTTTTTTGAGAGTATTGCAACAGTTTTAAACAAGATATACTCTATCGAAGCGTTTTGCCGGAGTACACCAAAATATATCTAATTATAATTTTTCGTTTTCATAAACGACATTGTTTTTTGAATTGATACTTTTAGATGCGTTGGAGGACAAATTTAAATTCCGCATTAGTATTGTTTTCAGACTCAAGAATAATAAAAGTATTGGCACGTTGATGCCGCATCTAGACATTATAATGGAACGATATGCAGTTTTATATTTTTAAATATTTATTTTATTACTTACCTCACCTGGTAAGGCAGTATGAAGGTTTTATTAATTTGTATATGTATAGATAGTCTTCTCAAATAAATAAAAGTAATTCACAGAAGCGCGTGGTTGCCCGTTGGTAACAGGGCCCAGGGCACACCTCAGACTTTTCGGAGTAATTTATACGTGAAATAAGATCCGCCAACCCGCACTAAGCCAGCGGGGTGGACTATAATATGACCTAATATAATAACAGCACTATTTGTCTCCGGAAGGAAAAACGAAAAATGTTGTTCATTACAATGCAATAAAATAATTAGGTATTAAAATTTTAGACTTTATACAGTATTGATGGCACAAAATGTGGCTATACAAGGTTCACCGGGTCAGCTATCATATACTTATATTAATTGATTTTAATGTATGTCGTCGGAGCAAAATAAAGATTTAAATGTGGAGAGATGGGATGGAATAGAATATAAGTTGGACAAAATGGGACAGAAGAATAGGTATAGGACGGGATTGGATAAGCAGTTTAAGAGAACGGCAGTCATGTTGCTTTTAAATAAAATATGGACTGGAATCTATCTGTATTTGCACCCGGGTGAAGCCGGGCCGGGCCGCTAGTCCCATATAAATGTATAGGATTACAAAGTTACATTTGCAGTTAATGAATCATTGTACCCGTATATAGTGGAATAATAGTTGTAGATAGATATCTATATACATGAGGCATAATAGGAGAGGATATAGAGAGGGAAATGGTGTATTCAGCCCATGAAACTGTACAACATTTCTCTAGAAAAACATGACGAAGAAAAACTTGCAAATAAATAGATTAAATAACTCGAAAATATCAATTACAATGAAAGAAATAACATTAATAATCAAATCCGCAATATTTGTGATAAATTGATACCTACAAAAATAAGAAAAATCCATAAGACAGAGGCTTTAAGAAAATCGTTAGTGATATTCTAGAAGTAAGAAGTACCGAAAAGGAGAAAAGTAGGACTCTACAAAAAGACGTGAGATCCCATCAAAAACATCCTGTAAAAAAATTCCAAGTCTCGCAGCTCAGGTTTTCTACCGCAAAAAGTAGTGAGATGCATGTAATACCAAGTCGATTAATTTATTTAGTCCTTAAGGGACCTTCTATATAAAGTTATTACGTTAGTTATTACCATATCAATATTAAAAATTATTTACGTTTTAAATAAATAGATCGACTTGGCCAGCAGCATTATGTATAAATTGTACGATACATTATGGTTTCATGCGATGGCCAAGTCGATCCATTTATTTAAAACGTAAAGAATTTTTAATATTTTTTACAGGATGTATTTGATGTATTGTTTGTCCTATATGGACACCCCTATGTCCACCCAGTATAACATTGAAAAATAAATTTGAGTACCTATCGCGCAAAAAGAAAACCTCCTAAGATTAAAGGCTGATTCTTACTAGATTATTCTTCCTATGACTTGGGTTCGACCATCATAGCGTAAAAAATTAGTTAATATACAGGCTGGCATGTTTGTATGGTACATCAGGAGATGAGTATACCGGGTATCTCAAGACTGCTACCGAAAACGAAGCCGGGTGGTAGTTTTAGTGGCTACAAACACAATGCAATTAAAAATTTCGCATAGAAACGCGACAATTATTTTTTATGATTTTTTAAATATCGTCATTTCTGGGTGGTAAATCCATAGTTTTTGCTAAAATAATAATTTAAACTCTTTTATACCTTAGAGTATTTATAAGTAAAAGGGTATACACTATTATTTTAGGAAAAAATGTATTTACCACCCAAATATGGCCATAGGAAAAAAATAACAAAAAAAAATTGTCGCTTTTTTTTTGCAACTTTTTCTGTTGCATTGTGTCTGAAGTCGCTTAGACTACCACCCGGCTTCGTTTTCGGTAGCAGTCTTGATATACCCTGTATAGGATGGCATCAAATTTATGGATAACTATCAGGAACAGTGCAATCACTTTGTCGAACCAAAATTTTAATAAAAACGCAGTCATCGACTCAAAAGGGCATAAACGCGTATTACGTATACTTCCGTCAACCCCATGTAATACTGATTATTGTCTTCAATATATCGCAATGTTCCCCATGTTTATCATATCCGCCACGTGTCCGCCGCGGTGGAATTACCTGTCTGTAAAGCTCGCTCGGGGGCCGAATCAATATCCACAAGTCGCCATGGTGCTTGAATATTAATTGTGCTCGGAAATAGGGGACGACGCCCATCAACGCCACTCTCCATTATACTGCAAATGGTTGCTATTTTTATACTTCTTCATTTATAATTGATAAAACTAGTTCTTGAGGGCAAGGATAATATTATAAATTACATATTTTTTATTTATTTGAAATCGTGGCTAAGAAGTGGAATTTTGAGAACGAATAAAAACCTTGTATCGGTAATTAAACATTCATACTCAGTTTCAAATAAATCATTTTAAATTTAAAACGTCTATTCTAACGTACCTCTCTCTGGAGTGGAGTTGAAAAACATGTTACGTAAATTACTCCGAAGGACATTAAAAACCAAAAAGAGTTTTCAATTAATTTTCAGTATAAATAATTTGAATGTGGTTTGTTCTTCTATCTTTCATACAAATCTCCACATTATTCATTTACAGCGTCTTAGTATTTAAATTACTTTTAATTTAGATTGCCTAATGTCTTTGTTTTTGTAGTATCCTCAATCCAGTTTTATGTACAGTTGTGTATAGAGTGTACCTGTATAGTGTACTATACTCATTACACAAGTATGATTTTCAGTTTGTATAAGCGCACATAATTGGCGTTAGCCAACGGCGCACTTTCAAAAATAGGTTTGATACAAGGTGCTGGATCACCCGGCAACCTCGCGGTATCATACAATGGTATTGGCGAGAGCCGGGGCTCGCGGCCCTTATATACCCGACCCTGATCGAAACGCTACCGCGATGTAGATTTCACCCAGCGCCATCCCTTAACAGAATTACGAACTACAACATGCGGTGATTTTATTCGTGCCTCGTGTAAAGTATTGGAAACTATAATAGTTATTTATTAGCTAATGTTAGAATGTTTTATATAAATTGAAATAGTATTTAAGAAAAGAAAATCTACATGTCGGATAATAAAATGTCTTGATGTCTTTTCAAGGGTAGTATTATCAGTTGGAAATATTATAAATATTTTTTATAATTATTAATGTATGTACTTTTATGGCAATGGTAGAGTCACGCTGTTGGCAGCCACGACTCAGCAGGATCGGGCAGGCTTCGGGGTGATACCACTGTCTTACAGGATAATAACAATCGACGTGAAGCGCGTTTCGTTTAGTGAGTGAGATGAGTTCGAAATAATGTCTTTGTTTATTGATTACTTAGCTCTAAGTATACACGACAAAATATAGAATTGATTCAAGAGTAATGTAATGATGGCGGATAAGTGTAAGTTTTCTCTTGAGTTGAGCATTAAGGAATAGTTCAATTTGTACACGTAATTAAGTCGAAAAGCAAAGTCATAAAACATTTTTTTTTGGTGGTGTTTTACAGTCTGAATCTTGGCTAAAATTGATCGTAAAGAAATTAATAAAAAGTACTATCCATAACTTGTCTATTTTTCGGATCGGCACTCTTTTTCTTTGAAATGAAATGAAATGAAAATATTTATTGAATCCATAAAATGTCATACACTATTTAGATTGTTATTTTTTTTTCCACTACCACCCAGTTCACAAGGCTGTTTTCGCCAGAGAAGAACGGGCAAGAAACTCCAGCGTTGCTCTTTTCAAAATAAGTTTACAATACAGTGATCATACAGGAGTTGAAATTCAGAGCAGTTCATAAATTATTCATAATAATAATTATATTGTACGGCTGAGTTAAGTGTGGTCGCCCTGACCGCGGAATCGGTATACACTGTTCAGCAAAAGCAATGAAAGGCAATAAAAAAAATTATTAAAATATGAAATAAAAAAATTAAAAAAAAATGAAAAAAAAAACAAAGTAATTAATATTATCATTATAAGCAAATCGAGCAGACCAGTCTACACAAGCAGCACCCGTTCACGAGTATGACGCATGTGCCAGCCATCGGTCTCCTCAACCGTGCTAAAGGGAAGTGACCGACCCGGCACACGACGCCGCCGCAAGCACAGACATTTAAGCGAGCATGACGTACTCAAATTGCCTACAACTATGGTGACACAAGTGGGATAATTATTTTAATTATATTTAACAGAGTACACACACATCCGGTTCGGGGACTTATATTATGTTTTATTCCCACGCCTTACTATCTTCTAAGTATTCTGAAATTTTATAATATGCTTTATTACACAACTGTCGTTTAATATTAGATTTAAATTTATTTATAGATAAGGCTTTTATGTGAGTGGGAACTTTATTATAGAAATGTATACAGTAACCCTTAAAAGATTTGCTAATTTTCTGGAGCCTGGTCTTATGACTGACTAGATTATTTCTATTTCTAGTATTTCTGTCATGAATATCGCTAACCTTTTGAAATTGTTCTATATTCTTATGGACATACATTAAATTAGCGAATATAAATTCTGATGCTACTGTCATTATATTTATTTCTTTAAATTTTTCTCTCAGAGATTGTCTGGAGCCCAACGAATAAATAGATCTTATGGCTCGTTTTTGAAGAAGAAAGATGGTATTAATGTCAGCAGCACCACCCCACAACAAAATTCCGTAACTCATTAGGCTATGAAAGTAAGCAAAATAGACCAATCGAGCTGTATCAATGTCAGTCAATTGGCGAATCTTGCCCACTGCAAAAACTGCAGCACTCAGCTTTTTAGCTAACGCTGTTATGTGGGGACCCCATTGAAGTTTAGGATCCAATGCATTGTTGCCTTTATTGCATGTCTGATTAATTGTAGATCAAAAACGTTTTACTCGTCTCTACAGCGTGCATGAACTTGGGGAGGTAGCTCCGTAGTATTATTTGGAGTTAAGTTAGGGAAAATCGAAATAACCTTAGTAATCTTATCAACTCAAGAAATAATGATCATCATGACAACATTTATTTTTTAACTTGAAAACATACGCTATAAGGTGCTATTAAAATCATATGATGATAAACAGTATTTCTAAGTGAAAATGTTGGCTGAAATTATTTTAATTTTTCATAACTTATGTTCAAAAATGATACTATAAAATTTAAAAAACTTTGCAGACCTTTGATTACAATGGACAAACGATGTATACTTTCAGTAATTTTTAAGCTAACAGTGTTTTCATACATATACATTCATAAACTCACGCCTTTTCCCGTGATTCTTTTTCTCAAATACATTTACCAAACTTTATAATTGTCCCCAAAAAAATATCATTGTCCTAGGTACTATAACCAGTTAGTTAATAGGTAATGACAAATTTGAGAAAAATAGCAGATGAATTCGACGAAATTATTTCCTGTGAAAAGAGCAGTGATTTTTATCTAAGTTCTAAATATTAACGGCGTAATATGACGATTTCTATATCAGCCCATATACGTCCCACTGCAGGGCACGGGCCTCCTCTACAATCGACAGTACGATTGAGAGTGGTTTGGCCACATAGTCCACCACGCTGGCCTAGTGCGGGTTGGTGGACTTACACACCATAGAAATTTTTATAAATCACTATGGTATGCAGGTTTCCTCACGATGTTTTCCTTCACCGTTTTAATGCGTGGTGATTGACTATCATCATACACATCATCACATGACTCAGACAAGTCAGAGGTGTGCCCTGGGATTCGAACCCGCGACCACCGTGAACATCATACAGAATATGACGATTTAACCTTTTTAAAATAGACAGAATTATGCACTTTGTAATTTGAGTTTCACATCGTATCTTATTATTTACTGAGTTTTCTGGCAAAGTACCAAAATTGCTTAAATAGACACTGAACAACATATAAACTGTTTTACTACCTCAATTATCGAATTTCAATAATGGCTAGAAATAGGGTCCATGCCGCTGGATGTCTTAACAGAGGTACATTTTTGTGAGAAAAGTGTAAAAAGGAATGCAGTTGTGTATCAAAATACAGTCCTGACGAACCTTGTGGAACCTGTTTCTCATACCATGTTCATTAACAGGCACTGGATATTCCAACAAGATTCGGCGCCAGCTCATAGAGCGAAGAGCACACAAGACTGGCTGGCGGCGCGTGGAATCGACTTCATCCGGCACGAAGACTGGCCCTCCTCCAGTCCAGATTTGAATCCGTTAGATTACAAGATATGGCAACACTTGGAGGAAAAGGCGTGCTCAAAGCCTCATCCCAATTTGGAGTCACTCAAGACATCCTTGATTAAGGCAGCCGCCGATATTGACATGGACCTCGTTTGTGCTGCGATAGACATCTGGCCGCGCAGATTAGAAGGCCTGTATTCAAAATCACGGAGGTCATTTTGAATAAACTTTAGTGTCATAAGAATCTATGTTTTGTTAAGTTCATTTTGGTATATAAATGGTTACATAATGAATAAACTTGTTTCAATTATTTTATATTAAACATGTGACAGAATGTATGACCTGACTAGGTAATTTAGAAAGACGTAAAATATCATTCGTACCTGAGAAATATCAGTGTAGGCATTTGAGAGCGCGTACGAAGGACGACGTGAAAAAATAGTCTCCTATTATACTATATATAAATAACTTTACCCTCGATCTGGGGTGGTAGAGGTACCTAGCTTTACTTAGCTTAGTGGTGTAGCTAATTTATAGCTCTAATTAAATTAGACTTGTAAAGCTACGGTGCTACGAAATTGCTACGAGCGGTATTGCTACGACTGGAATAAGCTCATATCATTCTGGGGATGTTTTGCGTAACACATATTTTATTAATTTAATATTATAGGTCTACCAGAATCTCATGGCATTTTGGGAAATTTCAATTTACGCATTGCAACATGGGGTAATTGGATGAACATATTTTGATACTTTCAATAATTGTAATTAATTAATTATTTCAAATTGACATTATTTTTTTAGCACAACTTTTAAATAAAGTACATAATGTTTTAAATAAAAATATATAGGTTAATTAAACATTAAAATTACTTCAAAATTGTACTTTTAGATTAATAGCCAATTAAAATAGGCAAATAAGATTTTATTATAATATACATATTTATCATCACATTTTAAATTTTGTTCACGAAGACGAAGATGTTTTTTTTTATTTGACTTCAAATTATTTCCCGCAAGGACTCCGGGCTTGGGTTGCAATTATGTTTATAATTATAGAGAATACATATTATTCCTGACATAAAAAAGGTTTCATAGAGGCACAAAAAACACCACTCTCAATCGTACTCTCGATTGTAAAGGAGGCCCGTGCCCTGCAGTGGGACGCATATGGGCTGATGCAGTACAAAAATCTTCGCACCGATACTATTTCATAGTAACATGGGCACACTCTTTTCTCTTATCCAGACATTTAGCAAAGTTATGGGAGTTTGATATACTTCGAGAAACCATATTCCAAAGATGCTCTAAATGTGTCACAGTAATATTGGGTTTCTCAGAAATCATAATAGTGAATTTGTTCTCTTAATTTCTGTAATCTTTACTATACCATGGTCGGGAAGAATCTGTCTAACCAAATATTGAATCGGCTCTCGGTCACTGAAGAATTTCTTACTTCAAAGATAAATAATCATGCTTATGCCAGTAAATCCATGTTTTTGAGTCCGACAGATAGTTTTGAGGTAAACACGATAATTAAAAATTTGAAAAACGATAGCGCCCCCGGCCTAGATGGTTTTAAACCCTAATTAATAAAACTATTAAGTCCCGTTATCACAGAACCGCTCACATATCTGTGCAATCTAAGCATATCTACTGGAACCTTCCCCGACTACTGGAAAACAGCAATAGTGAGTCCAATTTATAAGGCTGGATCTAAAAGTTGCCCAGAAAACTGCCGACCTATATCACTGCTTCAAAATCAATTCATCAAATTTCTTGGAGGATAATTCTTTACTTTCTAATCACCAATTCGGCTTCAGACGTGGCAAATCTACTGCGGAGGCCACAGAGCTTCTAACAAACACAGTCTCACAATACATTGATGCGGGTCGAAGGTGTATTGGAATATTTTTGGACCTCAGCCAGGCTTTCGACACCATATCAATTCCGATCTTACTTCGAAAGATAGAAATGGTCGGTATTAGGGGAATAGGATGCGACTGGTTTGCCTCGTACCTCAGCAACAGGCGCCAAGGCGTTAGAGTGGACAATTTGTTAAGTGAAGAACAACCCATACCTTTTGGAGTCCCTCAGGGCAGTATCCTCGGGCCTACACTGTTTACTTTGTACATGGATGACTTACTGAGAACAAATATCCCAAACGCGAATATCATCTGTTATGCAGATGATACAGCTATAATATTTCACGGTAATGACTGGGATAATGTTTACTCCAATTGTGAAATGGGAATGAAAGTCATCAAACGTTGATTAGACTCTAACCTACTAACTCTAAACATTAGAAAGTCAAACTATATTGCCTTTAGGAAAACACAAGCTACTAAGATCATCCCGCGAAATATTATTGTCCACGAAGTTTCATGCGATAACATTCAAACCTTTATAAAAGCAGTGAAGGACTGCTCATGCAGCAAAATAAATAAAGTAGATGAATTAAAGTACCTAGGAGTAATCATAGACCAGCATTTATCCTTCAAAACACATACAGCGGATCTGACGAAGCGAATTCGTAAGCTATTTGCTTACATAATTAAACTATTAAGACACAGCGGCTCTACCGACGTAAAGAGACTGGTGTATACTGCCCTTTGCGAATCTCTACTGCTATATTGCATCAATGTTTGGGGTGGAGTTGCCAAAACCTATATTTTAAATATTGAAAGAGCTCAGAGGGCTGTCCTTAAAACAATGATGGGTAAACCTTTCCGTTTCCCCACCGAAACACTTTACGAAGAAGCTTCGGTACTGAGTGTGCGCAAACTTTACATTTTGAACACCGTACTCAAAAAGAATATCAGCATACGAAATAATCCTACTACAATGAATGCCATACAAAACAAGCGCAATATTAGAATACCGACAATCTCTGTTAGATCTGTTTTTGCACAACGACATCCCCATTACCTTCAATCCCGTATTTATAATATTATAATTAAAAACTGTGATATAAAGAACTGTTCACGCAAGGAAACTAGAGTTAAAGTGAAAAATATGCTAATAAAATTATCTTATGACCAAGCAGAGATCATGCTTAAAATTTTCAAATAATTTAACACACACCCACACACACACACACTCACATACTCACACACACACATACACATACACACACACACACACTCATATACTCATTTTCATCTTCATTTGATTATTATTAATATTACGTTGGAGTTGGATTAAGTTTATTCTATTTTATTTTGTTAATTTTTGTTTTGTTTAAATGATTAGATATATATTGTTTGTACTTTATTTTTTTTGCACTGGCAGTAGTTATTCTAGGATGTGTGCCCAAGATACGGGCTTGCCTACTTTGGGACCCACACTTTGGATATATCATTAACTATAAAATGTGTACCTTGAATTTTGTATTTTCTGGAGGTTTTTCACAATAAAATTTAATCTTATTCTTTTATTCTTAATAAAACGACACTTCAGTTATGCGAGGCGAATGTCCCACTATGGCGTATTTAAGATTGCAAGACGGCATTTCGTTCTGGATGTACCTACAATTATGGTATCCCCTGCAAAAGGTCCTAGAAAGAATATACCTTGGCCATCACCCGTCTCGTTGGGGACTATGTTGGGTCCTTATCATATTAACCTATGTCGGAGACCTGGCAAAAGTTTCTTGATCTTTGTGTTTATTAGAGCAGCCGTGGTAGCAGGCTTGTACTTCTGACTAGAATTTCTGGGCATTAGTCTACAGCAACCATCACTCCAAAATTTATGTTTATAGCTGGTTGATTCTGAGTGCCTATTGACCCCATGTTCAGATTTGTTTTATTTACGGAAACTACGGGAAGCAATTTCATAAGTCTAATTCTCGCTTGCCACAGGATTCTCCTTCTCTATCTACTAAGCACGCAACGATTTTTCACTTTATAAATTATTGCACACTTTGTTCTGCAGTAAATGGGGAGAATTATTACTAATTGTTGATTGTGATCTTCGCACTTAAAGGAATCATTAGGATACTGGACTCATCAGCACAGGACAGCCTCCGTGGCGCAGTTGGTTAGACGCCGCCTGTGAAACGAGAAGCCGCGGGTTCGATCCTCGCACCGAGAGAAATGTTTGTGCGGCCCACAAATATTTGTCTCAGGTCCAGACCTGAGACCTGCGAGAGACTTTTCGAGCTACACAACACCCAGGTGTTTGTGAGACCGAAAAGTCTCTCGCAGTTTCTGATAACCACGACACAAGACTTAATTGATCTTAATGTGGGGTCAGGACTATGTATGAGACTGTTGGGTGTATTTATTCATTTATCTGAAAAACTCGAGGAATCGTGAAACTCTCATAGCTAGATTAACCAAATGCACTAACCCGCTCCAGATCCACCTAGAGTACTTCGGCCTAACCCCTTCCAATCGAATTGTCGGCTGTAAAAGCGAGTCCTGTGCTCAACAGTGTGCGGTAGACGACTTAGATCCTAGGCACAGCGTCTAGACAGCCGTGCTATATCAAAGCAGGTTTTCGGAGCACGGAGTTGAGCCTAAATGAGACTTTTTAAAGCTGTGTTCGAGTGAGGTATGTCTAAATAAATTATGTCTATACGAGCTGTCTCTGAGCAAGATTTGTCTACATGAGCTATTTCTAGGGGACCAGTGCATGCATGACATGCAGCCACGGGCATTATCTACTTCTGTTTAATATTATAGTTGTGTTTACCACATTACCAATATATTAGCTATGACATGACATTTGATACACGTGCGATTTCACACAATGTGCTGCGCCACCTGCTTCGTGCGTGGCACTGGTTACTGTAGGCGCAAGAATCCTTATTTTTTATTCGGGCCGAGACTGCTCTCGGTTTAGTCGGCAGTAATGCTACTGCTAGCCTTACTGCTTTTTTTGTAGGATAGAGCAGATTTCCTTCCTTTATTTTGACGTCTGTTATCGACCATGAAAGAATACTGTAAAATTTCATATAAAAAGAAATAAGAAAGATCAAGTGCTTGTTCTATCTTATTTTTATTCGTAAAAATTTGTATAAATAAAAAAACATATATTATTAACCTTATTTTTATTCATAATAGTAATATATTGATGCTCCGTATCACAGACTTTATTGTCACAATTCATATCACCAAAATTCTACATATTATGCACGCAATAGAACAAATGTACAGCCTGACTGAGACAAAAAATAAGCACGAGACCAAAAGCAAAAAAAAGATAAAACAAAGCGGTATCGCCGGGTCACATTTCAACTACCCTCACATGATTTAATGAAAAAATACTACAGCGACATAAATATTTCTAACCCCACAGAACTAAATCGCATCGTGGGTTTCAGAAACCGGTTGGATTTTTGGTCTCACTACACGCACACACAAAACGAAAGACTTCGGTATAATAATTTGATGAACGATTACATATGAAATATATTTTGACACAATATAGTTTTAAAATTACTAAACAGACGATGTCTATAGTCAGACTGTACTGCTAAGGGCTGTACACGAGCAATGTTTGTTATTAATGCCAGTTATAACTATTTAATCATTGCCGTCTCAAGGCAAGATGACATTGTACAATATATAAATAATAATCTTCAAGTTGTTCCAACATTTTAAACGTGAAGTTATAAAATTATACCTTAAATTAATTCGAGGTGGTATGGCAATTTAACTTTATTATTTTGATTCAACATTCTAACAGCCGACCAGATATTAATTACCTATTTATTTATAAATTACTCACATATTAAATAAAATTTTAAATTATAACGGTATACATATACATGTGTTAAAATAATATAGAATAAATAAGTGGAAGTGGCGATTCTGTGGCTGGAATATAATTAACTTCTTCATATTAGGTAATTCGTACGCATTACTATGGTTTCTGCTGCTCGTCAATTTGATACGTTTCTGCGTGTACAGTCTTCGACTTTTCGTCATAAAATGATTTTATGTTATAAAGCAAACATGTGTGATGGTCTTAGGTTTTTTTATATATTATAAGGGGCAAACGAGCATACGGTTCACCTAATGATGAGTAAACACCGCCGCCCATGAAAATTTGTAACACCATATAGGGTGAGGGGCATGGGCCTTTAAGGTGGTAATACGTTCGGTTTTATAAAAATCTTATAAGGTCGGTAGGTCATATTAGTCCAAAAATTCCGCCGCTGGCACTTGCTTCCACGTGTAGTAGGTGAAAGAAAGTGTCGGTAAGAAGGTTCTGAAGTGAATGAAAAGTAAGAAACACTTTTCTGCACGAATATTCGTCATGAACCATACTTAAATCATGCTCTTATAGATACAATAAAACATAAAAGGGTCTTTTACAACGTTATCTGTTCATTATCATCATCTAATAATTTAAAAGAAACTTCGTTTAATAAAAATTAACATAACACTAAAATTGCTTGGTGTCGTGTAATAAGAAAAGATCTATCTATACTATACTACGTGTCCACGTGTCCACTGGGCCAATATTAAAGTATACACATACACATATACATACATAGGTATATTAAAGTGGTGGAAGGTCAATTACATCACGTGCATTGCAGTCAGTCACAACCAAAACTCTGACTTAGTCCAAAGCACTTCAATGTTGCTTCACCTCAGGATTTTATATTACCAATACAAAAAAATATATCGAGCCAATTATACATACTACAAGACATATTAAAATTGTACGAGTAACATTGTTGTACATTACCAATGTTACTCGTACAATACATTTCAATACTTCAATTATAAAGTACATAAGTTTATCTATTCAAAAATGGTTTTAAGTTTTTATCATAAGTGATCTGTTAAAGATTAATTAATTGAAATTGGTCGTAGCTATTAAAATATCAGACCACCATGTAAAAACCTCTAAATATACCAATGTGTAGCCGCCATAAAAATTGAGCTTTACTTAAATATACATATTTATAAAAATATACTTAAAACAACTGTATAATATTAATATACTCGCTTTTAATATACACTCGCTTTTATTCTAAAATTAGGCCACCTGCAATCCACATTTAATCGTATGATTGTTTTATTTACAATATAACGGCTGTATGTCACTATCAGAAACAACAAAATTAGAGTTGCCTAACTTACATTGTTTTAGAAACTCTCATATTTTTAGGATTTCTAGAATATGCATATTTTTAGGTTCCAAAGACATAATCGAAAATAAATTTATTTCACCTTTTGTGCAGAAGCACTCGTGTCTTCTACATGTTTAGCTTTTCGGACAGTCTAATCACACAGGAATCTAGCCAACTTTAATATGACGTGGGTCCGGCAGCCTTAAAACTTTTAATTATTATGTTAAATTAATGAAACATGTTCTTTTTATTAAATTATTGTAAGTGAATTATATCAAACGATCCTTTCACAAGTATGTAACACAACATGATGTGAATTAATTATATTTTAATGCCACCTCGAAGGTGAAAATTATTCTCACTTCCATTAGACTAACACACACTACTAAATACGGTCTTACAATACATCTATATTATAACAAATTAGTTACGAGAACAGACGATAAATGTTATTTTATAGACTGTATTGCAAGTCTTCCATTTAAACATATTCAACGTGTATTACAAATGCACAAGTTTCAAATTTCTGCAACCAAAAACTTTTAAGAACGCATGCAGTTCGTTTGCCGTTCTCAATGGCTCGAAATATTTCTTATTTGCTATATCTGTAATTCTGTTTGTGTCTAAATTAAAAATGCTCTATTTCGATATAAATACATTATTTGATCATTCTTTAAAAGCCCTGATGATACTGGCTATGCTCTCGAATGTTCCAGTGAAGAAGACGAACAAGCCAAACAGTATGATGCAACAGTCCTTGATGCCCATGAAGATGGAGATGCCCTCAGGTTTCTGCGAGGCGGCGACGAGCTCTATGAGCGGCGGGAACATGAGCGCCAGCGCAGTGCTACTCACAGCGCCCACGAGCGAGATAAACAGGCCCAGCTGAGGGATAGACTCGGCCAAGATAACTGCAACAATTACAACAGTTTACTATTTATTGAATCTAAACTCAATAGAAGATACAACAGAACAGTTGAATATGGTTAGCAAGGCAATAGCCGTCAAATTGTATGAAAACCAGCGTCGTCGTTTTCGAAACACAAAACCTCTACAAATCCAATATTGAAAGTTTGCAATAGTCGATTTAAAGTATCGATAAAATTATTGAAATATGTTTTTGTTATAAGGCCGGAATTTATTTTATCGATATGGTTAATTAAGTTTTCTCCTGTACAGTTATTTAATTAGTATTATGTTGATGACGGAAAATAAATGAGACTACAATATCTAATATTGAAAGTTAATTTTAATTTGTATACTATTTTATAAATCTATATGTACAGAATTTTCAAGATTATCAGCTGTGTGTGAGATATTAACATTTTTATTATTGGAAAAGCACATATATGCAATTGTTAAAATAAAATTATGATTTTTTTACGTCAATAGCTTCACTGGTTTTTATTTTTCATACAATATTTCAATATTTCACCCCCCAGATACAGTTTTTCCATAAGTGTTGCCCGTAATTATTTTTGGTTTGTCTATGATTTGAAATCGTAATGGATTTTGTAGGAACTCAGTTGTCTCTACCTGTTGCCTTTATCGACTCACTCCCGGAAACCTAAAAACGAATGAATTAATATTATAAAGTATATTCAGACACAAATATATGTTGTTCTCAAGTTGGCGGAGTTATGACATTAGAACATAAGTATAGGTCATCAACGTTATCAAACGTTACGAGTGTAGTACACGTAATTTAAAATTACTAAAGGGTTTGATTTATTTTCTTTGTTCAATGCCTATGAAAACTGATTATACGAGTATACGAAATCTATAACTACATCGATATAGTTACTATGTACATGACTACAACACTGTGTGACATGTGACAAATTTCGAAGTTGATATAACAAAAATGAGTCGTATGCATTGCGTATGAACTTGGCATTCGCGTGCATTGTATATACGCGTAATCAGCAATGTATATTTTTAATTTGTCGTCTATGATATTATCGAATTCTTCAAAATGTCGTAATTATAAACTTAATTTTTTGGAAAAAAGGGTGAATATCAATAAAATTAGGTTTAATAGTGGTATTAAATTCTTCCTCTATTGATATTCGACGCTTTAGTATAGGAACTGTAAGATAAAATAGCACAAATCTGCATTTTTACTCTATTTCGCCGGAGCTCCACGCTCCAAGGCATTTCGACAACGACTGATTTGACAAATTATCCGTTCCGCGGCAGTGATGCTTTTTACGCACCACCTTGCGACGCGTCAAATGCTTGTATTTCCCTTCTAACCATATTCATCTGTTCTGTGGAAGATACTATGCTAAAGCCGCATGATTTCACTTTGGTATAGGTTTAAAATAGTTTTTGGCCGTCTCTTAAACTAAAAGTAAATCTCACGAAAAGAGAACCGGAATAATAAGACGGAAGTAATTTTCATCCGTATTTTAAACTAAACGAAAATTCCACGGAGAGAGAACCGGATTAGTAAGAAGTAACTGGTTCAAGCCAATAGTTCCTGTATACCACAGGATCTTGTAGAAGATTAGCAAAATTATATCAAAGCCTGCCAATAATTCGTATGTGTGAGTATGGTGACATATGTGAGATAATTATCACCGATAGACCCTGGCAAGGACCTGGTGGTATTATTTGGATTAGTAAATCTAATCTACGTTAAGCCTATAAACGTGGGTTAAAAACCGGCAAAGAAAGTAATACTTACAAGTCAGCAGCACCAAGAGAGCTCTATAACCAAGCTCCTTGGTTATGGGGGAGGCTTTTACGAACTTCTTCTTGAGTGGGGGCCAGGTGATGCCCACCGGCACGTAGAACTGCAACGGGTATGTGAACAGGATCGCCAGCGCTATCAGCGCTTGCACCACATTACTCAACCTGAAAATAAATATGGTTAAGTATCTTGACACAGGCAAAGAAACTTATGTGTCACTTGCAAGTGAATCGTAAAGTTCACTGTGTATACTCCCGGCCAAAACTGAGATGAAAATTCAATGTGAGATTTGTAACTGATAAATAGTACACAGCTTATGGACGCTGTCTCAAAACCAGTGAGAACAAATCATATTTCTTCTTTAATAAAACCTGGTAATAATTCTCAATAAAATGTAAGAGCATTATCTAACGTTGCATTTAGGGAAGGAGGAAAGAAATAAGGTGACAATATTAGGTGTTTATTGAAAAATAATCTCCGCCTCCTTCGTGTAGATATTAGCTGTAGAGAATAAACCATCAATTGCAAAGCATTCAAATAACAGAAAAATAAATACACTCACACTTGACCAGTTTGAAGATTTAAGGTCAGACTTCCCGCCACGTCCTCTCCCCACTTCAAATAGCCGAGGAATCCCACAGTAATGAAGATACTACCCACACACACCATGCCTATGTTCAGCACTCCAAAAGGCTTCTGGAACTCCTCAGGGTTCTTCATCTCATTCTTCAATGGAAGCACCTGCCAGCAAATTTGTACTCTTAATATTATACAAAATGCCAATGAGGCTTTAAATTGCACCTTTAGCCATTCAAATTGAAGAAAGCAAATCACAAAAAAGTCCACTGTTTAAAAGATAAGCATTTCGCTGAGCCAAATTAACATGTTAATCATCACACATACAGAAATCATAACCATGTTCGACTTCTTTTTCTAAGATACTTAAGTAAATATTTTTACAATTTAAATTCAAAACTTCAACCACCAACCATAATTCGCCAAGCTTATTTCCCAATTATTAATTCACATAACCGGAAAATTCACATAATGTAACAAATAAAAACCTGTGCGTGCTACTATATAGTATATCCTACTTTAACTCACCAAACCAATCCCTTCAAAAGCATAAACAGCTGTTCCGAAGTACAGAGGTAGTTGTTGCCACGAGGCCATATAAGCCCTCGTTTCGACGGCGGGAAGGTCCTGGGTGGCCTTGTACACGACGACGCTGACTCCGACTGCCATCAAAATGTTGGCGACGGTCGAGAACGGAGTGAGGTACTTGAGGTTCCGCACCATGCATGCCAGCAGCACCGGCACCACTACCAGAATCATGTGGATAGACAAGTCCATGTGGAAGTTGTATTGGTCGCAAATCTGCAATAAAAATGTGAATGGTATCAGGCAAGCGGCTGAGAAGAAAAATATACCAAATCATTCCGTACATCATACTCCGTAGTCAATTGCTTGGTTTGACTGACAACAGCTAGAAAAAAAATTACAACCGTTCTCTATAATCTATATATCTTTAACAAGATATTTTATAAGATAATTCGATGTATTTTATGTTTCAGTTACCAAGATATAAGCTAAGATAAATATATAAATCAATATCTGTTTAATGAAGCGTAGAATTGTACCGACATAGTAATGGTAGCTATTTTAACCTCTTGCTAAAGATAGCTAGGCCCTCCAATCGTCAACGATCTGCCCATAGATACTACAATCGAAGCACTAACCTGTTTAATATTATTGGCGATAAAGACGATGTAGACGCAGCAGAAGCCGAGCTGCGTGATGCAGAGGAACGTGTTGACGAGCAGCTTCATGGTGTTGGCCAGGCGCCGCAGCCGCACCGGCCCGTTCGCGAAAGCCAAGTACACGGTGTCCGCGAAACCTGGCGGCTTGTCCCGCTTCGTCTGACGATGCATCTCCTCCGAGCAGTTTAACTGAAACAAGAAAGAAGATGTTAAAGACCTTCTTTTCCTAATTCATTTGATCGTCAAGAGGTATCTTAGCGGGCCGGCATTGTATCGAATGGCATGAGACCGCCGTCTGATGGCATTCGATACTTATACACCAAGTGGAAAGCAGTATGTGCCTTGCCAGAATAAAAAACAATATCAATGTACGATATTTGACTATACCGAACAAGAGGCGATTAAAATGATTAACATTTACATACGTAGTTTGCGGAGAAGGAAGTTTTAACATTCATCATAAAATATTATTTTTCGTACTTAGCTTTATTAATCCATCCGCTGAAATAAATAAATAAAACTAATCTATATATAGTATAAAAAAAATGTTTATTTGTATGTCATCGATGAACTCAAAAACTACTGGACCGATTTGGCTTATTTTGGTCTTGGAATATTCGTGAAAGTCCTGGGAAGGTTTCAGGAGTGAGAAAAGTTGGAAAATTTCTAAGGAAGATATTAAAAACCTTTTTTTTTGGTATCGTTCAAGCGTGATGAGTCCAGCCAATACCTATATTGGCTGGACTGATTTTTGTTTATTTGACGGGAGACGTAAAAGACGGTCCAGCTTTCCATTGTCTTTCATTGACGGCTGACGAAATAGAACAAAATTCAAAAAATGTGTACATCGTGTATATAATATTATCTAGATACGGCGTCTTGCGCGTAATTTTGTTAAATGTAAAATAAAACTATGTCCATATCTCCCAAAATAGCCCATTGTTTTTTGAGATTATAGCAACAGTTTTAAACAAGGTATACTCTATCGAAGCGTTTTGCCGGAGTACACCAAATTTATCTAATTATAATTTTTCGTTTTCATAAAGGACATTGTTTTTTGAAT
Source organism: Hyles vespertilio (assembly GCA_009982885.2). Lineage (NCBI taxonomy): Eukaryota > Metazoa > Arthropoda > Insecta > Lepidoptera > Sphingidae > Hyles > Hyles vespertilio. The sequence goes on along the minus strand of CM042833.1, from coordinate 36,653,660 downwards.
TGATACTTTTAGATGCCCTGGCGGACAAATTTAAATTCCGCATTAGTATTGTTTTCAGACTCAAGAATAAAAAAAAATATCGCTACGTTGATGCCGTATCTAGACATTATAATGAAACGATATGCAGTTTTATATTTTTAAATATTTGTTTTATTACTTACGTCACCTGGTAAGGCAGTATGAAGGTTTTATTAATTTGTATATAGTAACGTACTAGACGCGACTGTCAACAGGTTTACGATGGTCATGGGTTCAAATTCCAGGGCACACCTCTGACTTTTCGGATTAATTTCTACGTTAAATAAAATCCGCCAACCCGCACTAAGCCAGCGGGGTGGACTATATCTTCTTCTATAATATAAAAATGAATCGCAAAATGTGTTGGTAAGCGCATAACTCAACAACGCCTGGACCAATTTGGCCAATTCTTTTTTTTAATGTTTTTTACTTTATTACTAACAAAAATTAATGGCGTGCAATATTATTTGGAAAAAACAGCATTTTGGTGCTGAAATAAGGGAAGGAATATTGGATGGACGCTAAAGTTTTTAATGTCAAAATTTTATAAGGCAATCTTTATATGTACATGTGTATATGGAGAGACGGAATATAATAGAGTGGAAGGTACGGGAGAGGGCTGGGATAGCTGACAGATTTGATAGGACGAAATGTAAATGCACGTTATAAGACGGGATGGGTAATAAAGAGAAAGGACGGGACGGATTGGGAAGAGACTGAACAGACGTATGACACGGGATTGAGCCGGACAGCAGGACAGCTACGTCAAGTTTAGGTATACAAGAGTTTATAGGAAAAATAACATGTATTCGGTGTGGAGTGGAATCAAAAATATATACACCCAGGCGAAGCTGGGCCGGGCCGCTAGTTATAAATAAAAATAAAAAACATGTAATAATAAATAAATTAAATTAATAAATAATTTAAAGCAAGAAATGAAAATAAATAATACTACGTATAGAAAATATTTTGTATATAGAGATTAAGTTCTATGTATATTGACTTGTCATAAAAGCTCTTTAATTGCCTACGTGACCAATAAATACATTTCATTTCATTTCGTCTTAAGAACTATCTCAATATAGGTATGACGGACGTCACGTAAGAAGATTTATTAGTAATTACTTTATATTGCGTTGGATTCTTCGAAAATTCATATTTTGATAGTACTCACCTTACATTATTTACCTAACGTACGAATGGAGGCTCAAAGCCAACTATAGCTTCAAAACATCGATAACCCGGCGTAGTTCATTAAGTCTAAATTCTTGAACAGATCGAATCACACACTTACCAATAAATGTTGAGCGTGCACGCAGATAACTCCGAGGATGGCCGTCATGATGGGCGCGAAGATGATGCCGCCGTTCTTAAAGGCGTCGCCCATGGCCAGCAGGCCGCTGCCGATGTTGCCTCGGAAGATGTGCAGCATCGTGTCGAGGTACCTGCCAATAACATTCATTAATACAGGGTTAATCGGAAAGAGAATACTAAGTCGAAAGGGTATTGCTATATTCATAAAAATCACACATAATTTGCATTGTGATTGTTGTTAATTTTTTTTCGTGATTTATGGATTGGCCCCGTACATATATATATATATATATATATATATATACATATATAATGTAAGTGCTTTTAAATTATTATATGACTTGATTTTCCTCCACTATTGTCTTACTAATACTCCCATTGAGATCAGTTTTATTCTGCAATTAGATTCTTATTTATAACGTGTATTACTGTCGGTACCTTTGTTTTACTAATATTTTTATTTATTCACTTGTTTTTCCTTTAAGTAACTACACAATAATATCCAACTTCAGTTCTTCTTCAACTAAGCATTTATAACGACATATTTTTATTTTTGTAATATTTCATAATGAAAAACAATAATGTACATCTGATATCACTGAAGTGTTCAATGTACTTCATTACAGCCTCAGTGACGCAGTGGGTTAGACACTGGCTGGCAAAGAAGAGACCGCGGGTTCGCTCTCCGCACAGACAAGTGATCAGGTATTTGTTTCGGTTCTTTATGCTTGTGAGATCAAAGTCTTCTAGTTTCCGATACCCACGTGACAATACTCGATCTTAATGTAGGGTCAGGACTATGTATGTGAATATTGAGCGTATTTATTTATTTAATAATCTGTACTTAACTTCTCCAATATTTCAGGCTGGTTGCGAATATTCGCCAGTCGAAAGTTACAATAATACTCTCAGCTATATGTGGGACTGGCTACTCACGATGTGGGATGCGTGACTTGGTGCTCGGCGGACGCTGCGCACTCCAGCTCCAGCTGGCTCTTGCTGTCGGGTCGCAGGATCTGCTCCCGGGACTGGAACATCCCGTAACCGTCCGTCCCATTGCTGGAAAAATAATTATTTACAATTAGTACAATGTATTCATGAAGGCTAACTAATGGAAAGTACCCTAAATAAATATCTTTCGATATTCAATCACAATTTCAATATTTTTGTTATCATAAACCTTTACAGTGCCAGGGGGCCAGCACAACAAAGTCGCTGCCTATCTTAAGGTAGAGGAGAGTACTCTCTTTAAGTCTCATGTTTAGAAGGATAGGTCATAGCGCTAAAGAAACACCAAATAAATAATAGGCTTAGTGAAAATAATACGCCATAGGTTTATGGAGTCAATGGTCAACATTGATAGTACGCGTGTAGATTATAAGTAAGTATAAAATAAGACTGATGGAATTTCTTGACGATTTTCGAATTTTTTATCGCACTGAAATCCAGATAATATATTGTTTTAACAATGTCCCTTAATAGGATTTTAATTATATAAAAATAAAAATACATAGAAACACAAGAGTTACTTAAAAGTCATATATTAAGCAGACCAACAGGAAGATTACTGAAAGTCTTTCAAAAAGTAGCTCAGTAGCTCCGGGGTGCGAGGACATGTGTGAACATAAAATTAAATACCTGCAAAGTATCAGATACACACCATTATTATGTGGGGCAGCAGCAAAAGCATATTGACTTTATTGCAATAGTTTTGAAAAGGAAACTTAAATACAACCTTTAATGCTATAGCAATGTGGAATACATAGCGCGAGGAAAAGTTGCCGATAGAACCGAATACTTCTGGGGTAGTTTGGTAAGAGACGCAGGGTCTGACCTCCACCCACAATTAAGACAAACGACCCATAGCTTATATAGAGCCTCTAAAAGGTCGATAAACAATTTCTCTAGGGTCTATGTGTGGCCGAAGATGATAATGTAATAATCAAAGAAAGAGAGAAAGATTTATTTAATTAATAAAAATTAATAAAATAATAAATAGTTGCGATCAAATCTGATCCAAATTAAATCTATCATGATTAAAATGTGGGATTTTCTTATTACATCACTACTTCCTGTATTCAATACAACTGTGATTATAATAGAGGCACAAAGTTATCTGGCCCGGTGGCCAAAACTGGAAACAAAGACGTCATTTGAAATTGTCAATCTAGCTGCCAGTCGCTGACATATCCGCCATTGGTTGTTTACTAAATGTATTTATTTTTCCTGCATTATTTAAAACTAGTGAAAAATGCCGAAAGCTTTAAAAAGTGATGCTAGGAACGTTATACTTCAGATATTAAATTATACGTAGGATGAAAAGCTTCTTCCGACATCAATAATTGTATTAACGCGTAGCTGCCACCAAAGGTTTGTGTTGTCAGCTTTATAAAATAAATTCCACGAAAACAGAATTATGTACGTATATACTAGTAGAATATAATATGTAAGTACATATCATAAACTAAAATGTATCTTACTCGTCTCATTTTACGTTACGTGCGTGGTGGACTGTTGGTAAATGGACCAGACGCGGCAGCCAACTTGTTCACGCTGGTTGCGGGTTGGAATCTCAGGTCACACTTCTGACTTTTCGGAGCCATGCTTGTATTGATAAAAACTCGCTATAACGGTGAAGGAAAACATCGTGAGGAAACCTGCATACCATAGCGATTTATTAGAATTTCTATGGTATGTAAGTCCACCAACCCGCATGAGGCCAGCGTGGTGGGCTATATGGCCTGTGATATGGCCTCACCCCCCGCAATCGTACTCTCGATTGTGGAGGAGAATACAGATACACTTTTTTAAGGGTTTTGGGGAGCGATTTGTTAGAAATCGTGTGAAGGAAAAATAATATGCAGATGAAACTTGTCATTTTCTCGACACTATTGATCGGATTGAAAAATCTTACTTTACCCCATTTATTGCAATATCTATTTTTAATGGCAACACCAAATTCGATTACAGCGACTCTCTCACCGGGTCAGATAACTTTGTGGCTCTTATAACAACTTTAACACCGATGAAAGATGTCATTACCACAGAGTACATTTTAGTCATTACATTTTACATTACACATGTAATGCGACAATTTTATCAATAATTACACTTAATACTCTGAAATCTAATTGATATATTTTAATTCGACAGCCTCCATGGCTCAGTCTGTTAGACGCCGCCTGTGAAACGAGAGGCAACAAGTTCGATTCCCTCATCGAGAGAAATATCTATGCGGTCCACAAATATTGCTTTCGGGTCTGGGTGTTTGAGACCGAAAAGTCTCTCGTGGTTCCTGATACCCACGACACCAGACTTGATCTGAGCGTGCGATGTATGTGACTGTTGGGTGTTATTTATTTATTTACTTGTACTTGACTGCTTAGGAACTTCACTTGACAACAGAATACTAATAATAATATTCTGTGACTTGCCTATATACAGGTATATCTTTAGCGTTTCTTTTACCTATTGTTTATTGTTTACCTACCAAAGCCAGGTGGTAGATTTAATAACTTCAGACACAATGCAACTAAAAATATTGCAAAAAGACACAAGTTTATGTTTATTTATTTTTCTTATCGTCGTATGTAGGTAGTAAATTCATAGTTTTCCCTAAAATTATAATGTATAAAACATTTGTGTGATCCCTGTTAGTTTTGGTCTAGTTGTTGTGAGATTAATATGTCTCGCAGTTTATTATACCGACGAAATAAGGATGGTATCTTCAGTGGCATCAGTACCACTAGTGTCCTTCTTTGTATTATTTTAATTTAATAAAAAATATTGTCTATTATATTGTTACTGTTTAGTTTGTACGGCCTTAATATTGACAATAATGTATATTCAATATATTTGAAAAGATATATATTTGACAGCCTCCGTAGCGCAGTTGGTTAGACGCAGCCTGTGAAACGAGAGGCCGCGGGTTCGATCCCCGCACCGAGAGAAATGTTTGTGCCCACAAATATTTCTTCCGGGTCTGGGTGTTTGTGAGACCGAAAAGTCTCTCGTAGTTCCTGATACCCACGACACAAGACTCGATCTTAGTGTGGGGTCAGGACTATGTATGTGACTGTTGGGTGTATTTATTTATTTGAAAAGAAAAAAATGTCTCGTATATCTCTAAAGTTGCCATAATCATTTTGCAGTCTTACTGGCGAATTCATAGCAATAATAATTAAATATTTATATAAATATTCTTGATTATTGGCGAGCCATATCACATATTTCTTACTTCCAAATCTTTGTTATACACAAAACGAGTATTTTTCCGTTGATTAATTGCTACCATCGCCAATAGGTGGCACTACCGAAAACCATTAGTTATTAAATAGATAGATAGGTAGATAATACCTTATTATTTACCACATATTACATACAAGTAAAGACAAAATTAATTTGAAATAGTGTAACAACCGGCGGTCTTAGCACTATTAGCGATCTCTTCCAGACAACCAAATATGTTATTAGATACGTAAGGTTTTCAATTCACCATGTTTTATCTCGTCACAAAGTCCCAGATGGGAAGGCACAGTGCAGCGCCATTACCACCATTATCGGTCTTTATGAAACACCGTCAAAGGGCGTCGCGAAGGTCTGCCAAAAGCATAAACCTACCGCCATCTTGACTATAAATTCCATATCAGACGTATAAGATACTTTATACCGAAAAATCACAAAAAAGGACTGTCTGGCCTAAGTATTGTCTTCCTACGTGAGCAGATGACCTTTCTAAGGTTACAGGAAGTCTGGATGCACGCGTCATCCAACAGGTCCGTATAAAGATATTAGAAGAGGCCGACATCCAGCAGTGTAAGTACACTGGCAAGTGCCTTGGCTAAAAAAAGGGAGGTATCTTCCTCAAAGCCGCACGATTGTTTGAGTGTGTGTATGAAAATTAACTTATACTAGGTACGTCATATGATAGTTATAAAACTTATGTCGTAATTACAAATCTTAACATATTCACATCAAATGACATAAGTCATGTTTTGAAACAGCTGTTGACTGATGGTATTGCCATATAAAAATAATTGTGTTTGTTTTTAATTTTATGCCATGAGATTCTGGTAGACCTATACTAGTAGAATATAATATGTAAGTACATATCATAAACTAAAATGTATCTTACTCGTCTCATTTTACGTTACGTGCGTGGTGGACTGTTGGTAAATGGACCAGACGCGGCAGCCAACTTGTTCACGCTGGTTGCGGGTTGGAATCTCAGGTCACACTTCTGACTTTTCGGAGCCATGCTTGTATTGATAAAAACTCGCTATAACGGTGAAGGAAAACATCGTGAGGAAACCTGCATACCATAGCGATTTATTAGAATTTCTATGGTATGTAAGTCCACCAACCCGCATGAGGCCAGCGTGGTGGGCTATATGGCCTGTGATATGGCCTCACCCCCCGCAATCGTACTCTCGATTGTGGAGGAGAATACAGATACACTTTTTTAAGGGTTTTGGGGAGCGATTTGTTAGAAATCGTGTGAAGGAAAAATAATATGCAGATGAAACTTGTCATTTTCTCGACACTATTGATCGGATTGAAAAATCTTACTTTACCCCATTTATTGCAATATCTATTTTTAATGGCAACACCAAATTCGATTACAGCGACTCTCTCACCGGGTCAGATAACTTTGTGGCTCTTATAACAACTTTAACACCGATGAAAGATGTCATTACCACAGAGTACATTTTAGTCATTACATTTTACATTACACATGTAATGCGACAATTTTATCAATAATTACACTTAATACTCTGAAATCTAATTGATATATTTTAATTCGACAGCCTCCATGGCTCAGTCTGTTAGACGCCGCCTGTGAAACGAGAGGCAACAAGTTCGATTCCCTCACCGAGAGAAATATCTATGCGGTCCACAAATATTGCTTTCGGGTCTGGGTGTTTGAGACCGAAAAGTCTCTCGTGGTTCCTGATACCCACGACACCAGACTTGATCTGAGCGTGCGATGTATGTGACTGTTGGGTGTTATTTATTTATTTACTTGTACTTGACTGCTTAGGAACTTCACTTGACAACAGAATACTAATAATAATATTCTGTGACTTGCCTATATACAGGTATATCTTTAGCGTTTCTTTTACCTATTGTTTATTGTTTACCTACCAAAGCCAGGTGGTAGATTTAATAACTTCAGACACAATGCAACTAAAAATATTGCAAAAAGACACAAGTTTATGTTTATTTATTTTTCTTATCGTCGTATGTAGGTAGTAAATTCATAGTTTTCCCTAAAATTATAATGTATAAAACATTTGTGTGATCCCTGTTAGTTTTGGTCTAGTTGTTGTGAGATTAATATGTCTCGCAGTTTATTATACCGACGAAATAAGGATGGTATCTTCAGTGGCATCAGTACCACTAGTGTCCTTCTTTGTATTATTTTAATTTAATAAAAAATATTGTCTATTATATTGTTACTGTTTAGTTTGTACGGCCTTAATATTGACAATAATGTATATTCAATATATTTGAAAAGATATATATTTGACAGCCTCCGTAGCGCAGTTGGTTAGACGCAGCCTGTGAAACGAGAGGCCGCGGGTTCGATCCCCGCACCGAGAGAAATGTTTGTGCCCACAAATATTTCTTCCGGGTCTGGGTGTTTGTGAGACCGAAAAGTCTCTCGTAGTTCCTGATACCCACGACACAAGACTCGATCTTAGTGTGGGGTCAGGACTATGTATGTGACTGTTGGGTGTATTTATTTATTTGAAAAGAAAAAAATGTCTCGTATATCTCTAAAGTTGCCATAATCATTTTGCAGTCTTACTGGCGAATTCATAGCAATAATAATTAAATATTTAAATAAATATTCTTGATTATTGGCGAGCCATATCACATATTTCTTACTTCCAAATCTTTGTTATACACAAAACGAGTATTTTTCCGTTTATTAATTGCTACCATCGCCAATAGGTGGCACTACCGAAAACCATTAGTTATTAAATAGATAGATAGGTAGATAATACCTTATTATTTACCACATATTACATACAAGTAAAGATTAAATTAATTTGAAATAGTGTAACAACCGGCGGTCTTAGCACTATTAGCGATCTCTTCCAGACAACCAAATATGTTATTAGATACGTAAGGTTTTCAATTCACCATGTTTTATCTCGTCACAAAGTCCCAGATGGGAAGGCACAGTGCAGCGCCATTACCACCATTATCGGTCTTTATGAAACACCGTCAAAGGGCGTCGCGAAGGTCTGCCAAAAGCATAAACCTACCGCCATCTTGACTATAAATTCCATATCAGACGTATAAGATACTTTATACCGAAAAATCACAAAAAAGGACTGTCTGGCCTAAGTATTGTCTTCCTACGTGAGCAGATGACCTTTCTAAGGTTACAGGAAGTCTGGATGCACGCGTCATCCAACAGGTCCGTATAAAGATATTAGAAGAGGCCGACATCCAGCAGTGTAAGTACACTGGCAAGTGCCTTGGCTAAAAAAAGGGAGGTATCTTCCTCAAAGCCGCACGATTGTTTGAGTGTGTGTATGAAAATTAACTTATACTAGGTACGTCATATGATAGTTATAAAACTTATGTCGTAATTACAAGATTATTAAGATTGTGTACAATTACAACTAGGTGATTAAAATAGCCTGTATAACAAAATTACACAAACTATTATATAAACATTTTGTATGAAGCGATATCGAATGCGCTTACGTAACAATTTGTAAATCTGTCTCGGTCGCCGACTTGCTAAGAAGCAAAGACGCAATCTTTGACAATGACACTCGGTGAATTAAACCTTTCCTGCGACCCGCTTGGCTCGGAGTGGCTTTATTTATATGTATTTGTACCAAGCACGATTCACCTAGTAGATAGCACAGAACAGTAAATATGAAAGATGCACCGACCGAAAAGACAGACCCAAATAGTATGTCTATACTTATTTCCGAAAAAATATTTTTAAATTATATAATATCTTATATCATTATTTATATATTGTCAGTATATGCCTTTCAAAAAATACATGCAAGGTAGCTATTATGAACAAACCGTGGAATCACCGTAATTTAAATGATGTTCACATCGGGATTTTAATAAGTAGCTATAGTGTTTTCCATGGACCTGATCATAAGTGCAGTGTAAATACAACTTAAGAAAACTTAAGAGAAGTGGTTATTCGGAAACCGTCAACACATGTTGAACTGAAAGCGCAACATCCTGAAATGGATCACCATGGCGGAGTTTCCAATACCGTGTAGAATACCTTATGGCCCTGTTGCACACGAAAATGTCGCAGCTTTTAGGCCTCAATCATACAAACAAAACGCAACAACCAATTTGCATAATCACCAGATATTTAGTGTAGAGAGTAGACGTTAGACAATCGCTGAGCGCTGCGCTTGCAACACAGTCAGTCGCTTTGCATTTAGTTACGCTACATTTGCTTACACGTTTATTCGCACTATTTTAAACGCTTCCTATGTCTTTGTTTGATGAGACGACATAGTTGTTAAGTAAAACAAACATATTATGTAATATTTCCAACGAATGAAAATATTTTAAGCATAATCCATCCATAAAGAAGCACAGTTAAATCAAATTGTTATTATCTAATAAATATATTTTTATACCGGAGCAAAGTACAGTAACGAGACAAATCAATTATAAGTTTTAACGTTATAGAACAAAATGGATTATACCGGGTATCTCAAGACTGCTACCGAAAACGAAGCCGGGTGGTAGTTTTAGTGACTACAAACACAATGCAACCAAAAATTTCGAAAAGAAACGCGACAATTATTTTATATGATTTTTTAAATATCGTCATTTTTGGGTGGTAAATCCATAGTTTTTGATAAAATAATAATTTAAGCACTTTTATACCTTAGATTATCTATAAATAAAAGGGTATACACTATTATTTTAGGAAAAAATGTATTTACCACCCAAATATGGTCATAGGAAAAAAATAACAAAAAAAAAATTGTCTCTTTTGACGTGACAACGTCTTAAATTAGGTTGCGGCTGGGAGTCACTTATGAAAAAGTGTAACGCCCGGTAACGTAACGGTGCGCGCGCAGCACTAGAGAATTATTTTTCAGTTTCACCCACTTTTTCCAAAATTGTCCCATAGCCCCCCCCCCTGCCTTCCCCCACCCTTATTCCGAAATAGTGCCTATTAGCCTCCCCACGAAACCTAACGTTACGATGAGTCACCGAACGAGAGAGAGGCCCGCCGAATGCCTTGCGTCTCTCTCCCACTCAACTATGATCGGTCTGCCGCGCGCGCAGCACTAGAGAATTAGGCGCATTGAATCGGCGCATGCTTGTGTCTCTGTCTTTGTCTTTCTCGAACGTTCTTGGCGTTGGAAAAACAAGAAAGCGTCACAATACAAGTTCACACGTGTGGTTAAAGTATCGTCAGCTGTGTCTGTAGTGAAAATATGGAGTGCTTAGATTCGTCATTACATGTACAATGTTTTAGTAAACAAAATATATTTCTATAGTTAAAATTTGTGCAATTCTTATTTTCATTCAATTCCTTGTTCCTATTGTGCAATTTAATTATATTCATAACAATAAATATTCTACCGAGAAAAAGACGTTGTCACGTAAAATCTTCGCCCGTAAAACCGACTTTACAGGCAACCATTTTTTTTGCAACTTTTTCTGTTGCATTGTGTCTGAAGTCGCTTAAACTACCACCCGGCTTCGTTTTCGGTAGCAGTCTTGATATACCCTGTATATTGTAATATATTGGAGTCTATTATAATTAGACTCAAAAAATTAATCAAGCCCATATAAAATATAAACCATTATAAAGTAACTGTCTCAAAATAAGATAATGTAACGAACTTATAAGAAACATTCAATTACACAAAAATTAAAAAAAAAACTATAAATTACTTACAATTATCATTTTTTCATTTTGCTAAAATCACAAACACGTTCAACATGAATACTATCATGGTGGTTTTACTATAGAACTATAATCTGAATCCACTACGAGTACATATTTCACAAGAGATACTCATGTTTGGTCTATTTAGCAGTCACCGAGGCGTGTTCGCCGAAATTGACGAATTAACCATTGTTCGACGTATGCAGATTTCACTGCGGTACCGTAAGCGCGTGAATTACGTTTCGAAAAACCGATTAGGGACAATGGCGACCTTGCTAAAACACAATGTAGATTGAAAGTGCTATTTTGTTTAAAAGGTTGGAGTTTAATTGTTGCTAATCTTTAAAAATACCGTGTTAGTTAACATTTCAGACATTTTCTCGACGTAATATAATATTTTATAGTATTTTGGTAAAATTATATGAATTAGTTGTATAGAAACGACTTAAACGCGTTTGCTGCTGTGTCAATCAAAATATTTTATTGTTTTTTAATAATGATATAATTACAACGTTTGCCCACTACATGTATAGGAATCTCGAATTGACAGTGAGATTAAAAGATAAGCCTAAATTCTACTGACACTAGCTTATCTTTAACCCACAAAGACAGTTATCATAAAGAAAATGGTTATTTGGTCAATAGCTAAAACAGCACGCCTTAAAATCCTGTATGGTTCAAACTGCTGTAACACTCGCTAAATATATCCTATCTGTAGACACTGTTACTCTAATGTTGCACCATAAAAAATATTTTTCAGAAGAGATATACGAGGTTAGTTTTGTTTACTATATAGCCGAAACACCCCAATTACATTTTAGTATAAAAGATATATCTGATCTTTTATAAAATACGGAATAATAATAAAAACTCACGTGGTAAAACTACGATAAATTCCATACTATTAGTCCTGTTTCTTGAATGACGTTTCGGGATGTTTGTGAGGCGGGGGCCCGGAAGAATATTTTTGTACCAGCTGGTTCTAGTTCAAGGTATTAGAGAACACAGAGAGAGAGGATTTTTATTAATAAATAATGTAACCAACTTCACTAAATTTAAATATGTATGTATTTAGGATAAAATATAACGTAAGTCAGTTTGTGCAATAGATTGTGCTACTGATTCTTAACAAACTACTTTCGGCTTTATAGATAGATTGATACAAACACATTTTCAATATTTTTTTTGTCTATAGGTAGAATTTTATAAAATCACACGTTTTCCGATTCATACGACTACCATCATAAAATCCCTCTCTTATAAATCATGGTAACACTGCACACTTTATCACTAATACGATAGAGTATATAAATTTACACACACATAATGACATGTTTTCATTGCAGTCTTTTCAGAACAGCTTGTAAATCGGCCGTAGAAATTGGTTGATCTGTCTCTGTATCTTCTTGGGCCTTCCGAAGTAATCGACCAACGCGTTACCAAAGCCTGCTGTAGCTGCTGACACCACATTCTGGAAGGGTCGCACCGGCGCGTATCCTTGCACAGGCGCATACCCCCCATACTGGCCCTGGTTATAATAATCTTGACCTTGACCGTGATGACCTTGGTGACCGTGATGACCGTGATGACCGTGATGGCCGTGATGGCCTTGGTGTTGATTATATTGGACCGGGTACTGTTGCTGCACCGGAGCTGCGGGTAATCCTCCACAACCAATAAAGTAGTTGTTGACTGGAGCGGATATGTACGTGTGATCTGGTCCTCCGAAAGTCCTGCCGTATCCGCTGAAGCAAGGGTTATTGTGCTGTTGGTGCTTCTTTCTTTTCTTATGTTTTCTGCCAAGTTCTTCTCCATCCTCATAGTCCAGGTCTCTGGTTTCACCTTCTTCCGCCATCACGAGGAATATGGCGCATTGTAGTAGCAGGAGTATCAGTGTGGTCTTCTACAAAATAATTTAATGAGTAATACATGAGAATATATTTTATATATTTTTATTTTATTTTATTATAAGTGTAATTTAATAATTAGCTCTTTAGAGCTAATTTAGTAATTAGCTCTTTAATCACATGTTTAGCAAGATATTTATAAAAGAATACTTATTTAAAAATTATATATTACTTTCTTTAGATAAAGTGAGTCTTATTTTGATTATATTATTATAATTGCATACTAATTAGACATTACCATTATTATTATTATTATTGTAATTATTTGTTAGTTACCAGCAATCTACTAATCTTCTTAATATATGTTATTAATTTATGCTAAACAAACAATAAACCTAAAGTATTATAATAAAGGAAACCATAATTAAGATATTATTGAAAAAAACATATTATAGTAATAAACTTACCATATTATATATTTTATTATTATATATTCCGGCAGTAGGTATGGCCGGTGGGTCGCGACTGGCGATAATCTCCCTATTCGGCGGGACGTTGGAAGTGAAAGTGCGCTACCAATTCATAAGCAACAATAAATATATCGCAATACACTATGGAAATTCCAAGATTCGAGGAGTGAGGCAACGGCGGAACACCGCGGAGAGGGGTGGACCAATTTTTTGAAAGTGTAACACAAGATCCATGAGGTACATTCATTTGACAACCTTCGTGGTAGAGTTGGTTAGGACCTCAAGACGACTGCGATGTGAGAATCCTGGACTTAACTACAGCGTGGAGGTGAAACCCTCCAAGCCACGTAGGCCAGAATGGAAATCCTAAGCTGTCGAAGATGCAATAAGGCTTAATAATTAAGTTAGTAGATCAAAAATCTTACTCTATCGTTCACACAATATTATTGGTCACAGCTTAATGATTTATGGAACATACTGCATCCAATTATACATGCCTTTTCCCAGATAAGGTGGATAGAGGTGGTATCAGGACACCCAAATTTCGTCTTGTGTGTTTCGTTCCACGATCCCGACGACGACAATAATTACGTCCTGGTAGTGCAAAGCTATAGGCATAAAAATCATTTTGCGTATGTGGTTGTAGCTGGATTGTAAATAAATAAACTTTTAACTCTTCAAACAGGTCGGTATCTGTAGTGGACTTCCTGTCACGAGAGAGGAATTGAATATACTTAATCTAAGGGACTAGGATCCCTTTCAGCAATTGTCAACCACCCGTCTCTTTCCATGGTGTTAAGTTAGCGACCCATGTTTTTGGTTCGTTTGTTTCAGTCACAGAACTGCTGTACCTCACCACACACCTCCCCCAATTATCTTTGAATCCACCAGTTGCAAGCAGCCTGCATCCAGCGACTCATGAGATAGCTGATAAGTTTGATCAAAATCTTCTTCTTTCTCTCTTCTTTTCCTTTTCTCATATCCATCCAGGTTTGTCAGTAAGAAATCGCCTAGAGCGATAAGACCGCCATCTGTTCTTTTTATTATTTGTAATATCATCAAATGTTTTTTCTCTTTATGTGCAGTTAAAAATAAATAAATAAATAAAATCCACCATAACGCGAATAAACTGAATGTACTTCACGGTATAAATATTAGTTGGTACTAGTGCAAATGCGTTTTGTAAGAGATGTAATCGTGATGGGTCAAGGTTCTGTTCCGCGGGCGGCACGTCATCGTGGGCGAGGATGTGTAACCGTGCTCGTGGCGCAACCGGTATTCCCAAAATATTATTGTAATTTGTTACATGGCTGGCCTCGGGCCATGGTTTGTCTCGTGTTGTAAGTGTAAACAATTATAGGCTTTATATTTATTTGCGTACTAGTTCTCACCCGCAGCTTGGCCTGCGTTAATTTTTGTCCATCAGGTCGTAGGTGGACAGAGGCATTTGGAGTTTGAGATATTTTAAATGCTTGAAGAATAGGACCTTTCTGGGTAAACTTTACTGTACCTTTTACGTCGTTTTCTAAATTTCTAAGAACGTCTGACCAAAAATTCATTATAAATAATTATTAGTAGAAAAGTTAAAAGCATACCTTATTCATAGGCAGTTGTAAAACCTATTTTTGTTATAGATTTTTTATACCTTTGGAATAGCTTTTGAAACACAAAACATTCGATAACATAAATATATTTTAAAACTGATTAATAAGGGTGTACATGTTCAACAAACTAATTCCCTTCCACCTTAATAGTACCTATTATCGTATTACTCGTTAGCTCATTGATGATAGATGGTAGATGACTGTGGACAATAAGGTTCTAAGTTTGACTTCTACTTCTTCCCTTAAATTTTAGACGAGTTGGTCAGGTTGTATAATAAAAATATAAGAAACTGCAATTATTATTTGGCATTGTAAGCGGTTCACTAATGTTTATAACGGAGACTGGATTGTTATTAGCTTGGCGAAATGTAGCTATAAGTACATCCTTACAGACCCATTCTGGGATATAGGCTTGAATATATTAACAGTAAATAATAAAATGTAAACAAAAATGTTTTATTTGCAGAACTCTTATATAACAAAAGTCAAAATAATATTTTTTTTTTTATTCTCTACTTATTTTTCGGATCGAAACCGAGTATAATTTCGTTTTATTGTATTTGTTTTCTTTGTAATCATTTTATTCAAATTTCTCTGTTATAATTAGAATTATAATGATTTCAAGTCCTGACCAATATCATTAAAGTCAATGCAAGTTTGCTTGTTACATCATCGGCCTGTTCATCTGGCCGTGACGATATGGCGCTTTTTTATTTCATTAAATGGCGACACGAACATGCCATGCGCCTGATGGTAAGCATTACGACCGCTCATGGACCGTAGCAAAACCAAACAACACCGTGAATTAGAAAAAAAGAAGAAAAAAACATTTACTTGTTACAAGCAACCGTTTACAACTACAACAATTATTTTCTGATTAATTTCGTTGCGGGTTAAATACAAGTTAGACATTCCCGGAGACTCGCCGAGCTTCAATGCTCGGTGTCATTACATTGCGTGCCACTGTTGATCCTGGCTCACAGGAGTTGCAGTGGTGGGTGTGAGGGCGGGACAGTCTCCAACTACAACAATTATAACGCATTGCTTGGCATTCCACTGCGCTCGCCTTTACATCCAGTAGTTATTGGCTACAAAGCCCTTCAATCTGGAATACGACAGTGCTTTTATACTACGGCTTACTGGAAGAAATAGACATTGAGGTCGTACCTATCCAGGCAGCCTCTCACATATATGAGACCTACCACCAGTAAAAGCTTACAAATAGCCAGAGATATAGACAGGAACATATGGCATCCTTCACCTAGAAAAACAGTTTCGGTAGAAAAGAAAACAATAATTACGTGAATACTGCCTGTATCACGTGACAACGTGAATATATAAACAAAATCTATATTATCCCGAAGCAAGCCTTTGACAAAAAGAAGTGCGTGGTGGCCTGTTGGTAAACAGACTAGACGCGGCTGCCCACATGTTCACGGTGGTCGCGGGTTCGAATCCCACGGCACACCTCTGACTTTTCGGAGTCATGTGTGTATTGATAGTCAATCACCACGCACCAAAACGGTGAAGGAAAACATCGTGAGGAAACCTGCATATCATAGCGATTTATAAGAGTTTCTATGGTATGTAAGTCCGCCAACCCGCACTAGGCCAGCGTGGTGGACTATATGGCCTAACAACTCTCAATCGTATTCCCGATTGTAGAGTAGGCCCGTGCCGTGCAGTGGGACGTAAATGGCCTGATACAGAAGCCTTTGACAATGCCTTGTAACTAATACTTAATAAACTCACCATTATTTATGAATTGGATAGTATGATGAGTTTCTTCGGCTATTTCTTATATGTAATTTATTGTGACGTCAACACCAGTAGTGTGCGTTTACAAAAACGTAATTGCTTCACAAATAACTTTTTTGATAAGCATAGTCTGCAATCACGGCTATTATTGTAAAATTATTAGATACCACGGCTGATCTAAAGTGTCCACCAATTTTCCCCACTTGTTATCACGGCTATGTTTTTTTCTATACGAAAATTGTGTCATAAAATGCGGAGGATAGACGAGGTTCTATGTGATGTGGGAGAGTCCAATAAATTATCTCCTCGACCTTAGGCAAAGATTACACTCGTGCCATCCATTGCTAACTTATTCTCCTCACAAGATGTAATGGAAAACGAACCTATCTAAAATTTATCAAATTATGTAAGCCGAGTTACATAGATGTATGTAACTTACCGCATACGGCAAACCGTACAAACGGACACTGTGACATAAATTCTAGCAATAAGGATTTACAATCAAGTGTTCAATTACGGCGATTAAAAACTAGGAATTGTGTCAGCGTACAGTCGTGAGAAAAACCTGTCAGTTAATAAATTCTGCTCCTCATTAACATACAATGGTTTACGGTTTCTTTGTCGGTCACCGAGAGTTGTGTCTGTGGATTATGCTTACGTACTTGTCAGACTGTTAATCAGATTTACGTCTTATATTTAAACAAAATTTATTTTACGCACACTTAATACAGTTTTATTTTATTTTTATTGGCTTCATAAACTAATTACAAAGTAGAAAATATATACAACAGTTCAACAATATTAACATGCGGACAGTTTGTAACTTTTCAAGGCAGCGTACGCAAAAAAAGCAATAAAAAGCTCACCAAATAAAAAGATAAAAGAGCTTATGAACTAATTTTTGCTATTTAGTGTGTAGAATATATAAAGCTTATATTATTAGTAAAATTAAAGTGTTATACTGATTTTTGGCATGGCTAATTACGTACTAAGAACAACTCGATGTGTATCATTTTATTAAGCTATTGCATAGCTTCTATCGCGGGCCTTGAGCGTGGAGACCTAATCCAGAAATTCCGTAACGAAAATAACCTAAGTCCGACCGAAATTTAAATTTAATATTTTTATTTTGACTCAAATATGTGCCAGTACTTTTAAATGCGAATTGCAAAGCTATTTCGTGATTAATTGTAATCTAACCTCTTTCGATATTTAGTTTTGCCATCTATCGATGAATAGCAGAACTTTTAATGACTTTTTGAAATATCACGCTTGTCTCTTTAGTTCAGCAACTCGCCTCTAGGTGGCATTGGTTGTATCGACGTTACTGCGCATGCATAATCTCCCTCTTCGCCCCGCAATCTGGTGACTCATGCCTGCTTAGAGTTTCGGCGTTAGGGCACCTCCTCTTTGTATTTACTTCATGGTACGACTCTACGAGGCTTGCACGTACAACAGTGAATATCTGTACAATTAATATCAAAGAAAAAAAAGAAAAAAAACTGCATAAATAAATAATTAAATTAAAAATGCTATGTAATAGCTTTACCGCGGCAGACTCCGAGTGCCACACGTCTTTTTTTTTTATTTGTTGCGTTCCTCACAACAATATAAATTATATTTATATGGAAAAAAGTTAAGAAGTATCCATCAGAATAGGCAAAACACATTATATGAGAAAGGATGTCACACACTAACTACGGCCAAATAAATTATTTGAGGGGAGAGTTGATTGCAGCTCCCGTCCCGGGAGCCCTGAGGGACACGCGGAGAGGTGTTTATGGTCCACGTCCCTACGACCCATAGGAGTTTAGTACCATCTACAAGACTATGATATTATCGTAAAGTGGGCTTGGAAATCAACCTAGCAAAAACTAATGTCATGACGAACCCATACGGAAAGACCAATATATTTGGGAAATTCAACCCTAACATATGTAAATGCTTATATTTACCTGGGAAAGCAAATTTCATTCAACCATAAAAATAATGAACTCGAAGTAGAGAGAAGAGTCAACATTACATGGAAAAAGTTCTGGAGCCTCAAAGAAATACTCAAAAGTAAAATGACCATACGAATGAAAACGAAAGTCATGAACACCTGCCTACTCCCCTCATTAACATACGCCTGTCAAACTTGGAAATTTACCAGAAAAGTAATAAATAAAATTGTATCCAGCCAAAGGAGTATGGAGAGGAGCATTCTAAAAATAAGGAAAATCCATAAGATCCGCCACAGTCATATAAGACAGAAAACTCAAGTCATTGACGCTCTCAATCACTCACAAAAGCTCAAATGGCGATGGGCTGGACACGTAGCGAGGTTAAGCGATAATCGATGGACAAGAGAAACAACACAATGGACAGGCCCACTAGGACAGAGAAGGAGAGGAAGACCAAATGCACGCTGGGCAGACGATATAATAAAGGTAGCAGGTACTCAATGGTTACGAGCTGCAGAGAATAGAGAATACTGGTCTTCTCTGGAGGAGGCCTTTACCTTTCAAGGAGAGAGTTCTTGCTAAAAATTATTGAATATTATTATTATGTCAATTACAACATGATTTCTAATATATCTGCAATAAATTATTCTTAGTAATATTTTTATAATGAAATTTTAAGAAAATGTACTGTATTAGAATATATATTACCATTACAATCTAATTATTGTTAATCATATCACATTAATTTTAAATCTCACTTTAATTTATTATCGCATGCACACTGTTATTTAAATTGTATTATGGAAAGCAAGAAATAAAAGACTTTTTATTTATTTTTTATTTATTTATAAACACTTTATAGTATGTTTATTAAAATCCCGTTATGGGATTTCTGGTCCACTCACCTCACATCCTGGCCGATGGAGACTGTACTGCCCGAGATGTGGCTCACTTCAATTTTCGCTTCCTTTTCCTTCATTGTGTACCTGCAAAGAATAAATAAAGTTTAGAATCGATTACCAATACCGATTTTGCTATATTTCTTGTTTTTTCTTCTATTTTTATCTTTTATTCCATTGTTTTAGTATAGTTTAACCATTTATTTTAGGTATGTGATATTTAAATTTGTACTTTAGGCAAAAATATAAAAATGAAGAAAATATTACAAGGAGTTGAACCATGGAACGCTAGCGGCAACGGGGCTAATTCTCCAACCTACTATTTAATAAGAATCGTGTCGATACTAAAACTTTCTTAACAACCAGCCAAATACTTGTTTCCTTAAAATAAGACAATGTATTGATGCGTTTATTATAAATAAATTTGCGTCATCATTAACTACATCTAAATCATTGTTTTATAATCTCTGCCTTTGCCATAGTTACTTACCAGAGGAACTTACTAAAACTATAGTGATTCCAATTATTAAGAACAGAACTGGGGACATCTCGGATATGAATAACTATCGATCCATCTCTCTTGCGACCATATTGGCCAAGGTGTTGGACGGCTTGCTTAATAACATTCTTAACAAACACATTAAACTGCATGAAGCCCATTTCGGTTTCAGAAATGGGCTTTCCACTGAAAGTGCGATATTATATCTTAAACAGGCTGTTCAGTACTATACGGACAGGAAAACACCGGTATACGCGTGCTTCCTAGACTTGTCTAAGGCGTTTGTCACAGCCCTATATGATAAGCTTTGGGACAAACTGGGCAGGGCGGGTGTACCGGTTGAGGTTATATCAGTGTTACAGGAATGGTACCACTGCCAGCGAAACCAGGTGAGATGGGAGCTTTGTCCGGGCCATATGACATGGAGTGTGGCGTGAGGCAGGGGGGCTGACCTCTCCTTTGTTATTTAACTTATACATAAATGACCTCATCGGTGAGCTCAGCAGCACAAGTTCTGCTTTTCAAGGGTAAGTCAGGTGCACCCGTTCCAGTTCGTGTTCCTTCAATTAAATTATATGATGAGGAACTACAGAGAGTGACCAGTTTTAAGTACCTGGGCCACATTGTGATGGATGATTTGTCCGATGACGCAGATTTGGAGCGGGAGCGCAGGGCATTGGCGGTCCAAGGAAACATGATTGCCCGTAGATTCGCTCAGTGCTCCTCTCCATTAAAAATTACTTTGTTTAAGGCATTTTGTCAATCGTTTTACGTGAGCAGTCTATGGGTGAATCATACTCAGCGGGCTGCCAGGGTCCTGCACGTTCAATATAACAACATCTTCAGGGTGCTGTTGCGGCTGCCTCCCTACTGCAGTGCGTCGCAAATGTTTGCTGACGCTCGGATGGATGGCTATCAAGCTATAATCCGAAAAAAGGTTGCCTCTTTATTAAGACAAGTGAGGGACAGTAGTAATAGCATCCTCGGGATGATTGCTTCTCGCGCTGATTGTCCAACGATCGAACGTGTCGAACGATCCAACATAAATGGATGTGTATAATTACCGGACAAGACTGACATATCCTTATTATTATTTTACTCTTCATTATGAAATGTGTATGATTTTCTTTTTATTTTATTTTTTCTCCAATTGACTGATTGACATAATGATAGCTAATATTGACACAGAGTGGTTACTACTGTATTGATATAATTATGTGTTTCTAATTCATTTCCTTTGTATATTTAATTAATTGAATTAGTATATCGTTCATTTCTATTTGTATTCTTGAATTGTTTGTGTGCTGACTACTGTATTATTATTTTATGGATTTTATCTGAAATAAAATGTTTTATTATTATTTTGCTATATATTATTTTCTCGAAATATACACATATTTCGGTATAATGAATCTCACGGGCCTAAGCCAAGTGCGAATCATGTTGAGAAGGAGTATTTGTGTCTTTTTGTAGAAATTTTCTTACAATCCGACACGTATTCAGAATAGCAGCTTTCTGCATGGTTATATAAATGTTTTCCAGCATGTCTATTATTTTGAGGTAATGATGACGACATTTCGGTATGACACCTGTGCTGGAGAGCACGAGCGGCACAATATATACTTTGCTGAGTTTCCAGATTCGTATTATTTCATCTTTAAGTTCAGTATATTTATTTATTTTTTCTGTAATCGTTTTTTGCAAATTATGCGTATTCGGTACTGCAATGTCTATTAAATAAGCAATATTACCAATTTTGTCTATTAAAGTAACATCCGGTCTGTTATTGTGGATTATTATTATTCTTCTTCTTTAAAGAACTTGGCTTCATCAGCTGGATAAAATTAATACACACGGGCCTAGACCAAGTGTGCATTATTCATTGTTGGACCTAATTATTAGTACTGTTACATATTATATCAGTCTGTCCCATGTTATCTATTTTTAAAAATTTGCGCACTATCCTGCAAGTATTTAAAATAACAGCTTTTTGTAATGTACGGTAGATGTTGAATGGGAGATCTAATGTTTTTATTACCTTAATTAAGTGTTTAGGTATGATGCCGGTAGTAGAAATCACTATAGGAACTAGTGACACCTGCTGCAATTTCCGCATTCGAGCTATTTCTTCCTTCAACTCTAAGTATGTTGACAGCTTTTCGGAAATTGTATTCTGTACATTATGACTATTGGGTATGGCTATATCTATAATGATCGCTGTTTTATTATTTTTGTTTAATAAAGTGATATCTGGTCTATTATAGTGAACTGTTTTGTCTGTTAATCTTGTTCTATCGTAATAAAGTTTATGGGTTGCATTTTCCAGTATTTTTCAGGTATATATTTATAATAAGGTTCTAAGGGATTTGTTGATATTAATTTATATTTCTGAGCTAGTTTTTGGTGAATAATATTTGCAATTTGGTTATATTATTAACTGTTATTGTATTCTCTATTCTGTAATAAGTATATCGGTTATCATACCTACGCACTCAGAAATACGAGTTTCATTCTACTTATACATTATATCTACATTAATCTAAACCGATGATGATGAACCGCCATTCTTCATATATTTAAAAACTAAAGATATCAGTTTCAAACATCTTTTAGCTATTACCAAAAAGCTTCTGTTTAAAGCAAAAAAGATTACATCAAAACATTCATGAGTATATATAGTTATTAAATCATCAAAATGCATAGACCGTGAATCATGATGCCCAAAACTTAATTTGACCTTCAACCGTAAGCTGATCTTTTAAGTTCCTCGAGCGAGAAAATGTTTTTTTTTTTTTTAGTTATTTCTGTTTAAATATAGGAATCCATTTTATGTTTGTGCTTCTACACTATTCTAAGGAGTCTATTCTAGAAGTTGTATTTTTGGTTTTAATAAAATTCGAGAAATTTAATAGAATATGAGCAAATTAAAAATTTAATTTAAATTATAGTAATCCCTAAAATAATGAAGTAATCTAATGGTGTCAATTTGAATTCAGTTTCCTTGTAATTTATTTTTGGAAAGCTGTGCCTGAAAGTGATATCAAACATGCTATTACTTAACATTATTTGGACACTCTTTTAAGTATAATGCAAGCTTCTTAGCGATATTTTCACCCTTAACATAAAATATCAATGTACAAGAAATATGGATACTGTCCTGCCCTCACACCCACCACTGTAATTCTCGTAAGCCAGGACGTAAGCCAGGATCAACAGTGACATGCAATGTCATAACACCGAGCATTGAATCGAGCCGAGTCTCCGGGAATGTCTAACTTGTCTTTAACGTACAAGAAATATGTTTTACATCGAACAACAGCAGCAACGATATCATAAAAAAAATGCCAAATATTGCTAAATTATACAGGGTATATCAAGACTGCTACCGAAAACGAAGTTGGGTGGTAATTTTAGTGACTTCAGACACAATTCAAAAATTTTTGTGCAAAAAATTGTGACAATTTTTTTTTTGTCACTTTTTTTTATTGTTTTATTAGGGTGGTAAATACATTTTTTTTTTCATTAATAATAGTGTACACCGTTTTATTTTTAAGGACGCTATAGTACGCACAGCTTTAAATTATTATTTTAATAAAAACTATGATTTTATTTATTTATTTTATTTATATATGCTTTATTGTACACCAGAATGTAAGACACATACAAGTACTTAAAAACTAAAGGCATGGTTACCCTTAGCCTTATCGCTAGCTGCGATCTCTTCCAGGCAACCTTTGGATGGACTGGATTATTGTGAAATTGAAATATAGGGTAGTGCAAATAGCGAGAGAATAATAATAATAAACAATAATAATTCATGTACATTCTATATTATATTAATTTACATCATATAAATAAATACAAACATACATACTAATATATAACGAGCCAACTATAATGATGACTTAAGTAGAGGAGCAAAAAAAAAATAACAGGTTAATACGTTACTGCAGTGAGAGATAATGTATCTTAACAAGTCTCTTAAAACTTGGTAATCTCTTAGCTTGTCTGACAGACAATGGTAATTCGTTCCACAAGCGAGCAGCATGAACTGTAAAGGACTTGCTTAGAAATGATGTGCTGTGTTTGGGAATCTCTAGGATCAAATTCTCTGTTGATCTAAGAGTTCGTGTATGAGTTTGACCGAGGAATTTAAAACGGTTTTTAATATAGTGGGGGCTGGAGGGATTGTACAAGATACCATATTAAGGGAAAGAATTCGAGTATTGCGGCGAAAACGTATTGATAGCCACTTGAGTTTTATACGATATTCGGAAACATGGTCATTTTTGCGAAGACCAAATATGAATCTAATGCAGAAATTCTCTCAAGTTTTTCCATTTGGGCTTCGGTGAGGTCGAGGTAGCTAGCATCAGCATAATCAAGGAGGGGGAAAAGAAGAGATTGAACCAGCGCAATTTTCGTGGAAATCGGTAGAAAATTCCGCAATCTCCGCAAGGACCCCGCTGCAGCAAACAATTTGCGACTTACTTGTTGCAATTGGGGACCACAGGATAGGTTTTTGTCGATGATTACACCCAAATTCTTAACAGTATCACTGAATCGAATAGCACAACCATCAAACAGAATTTGAGGCAAGTGATCTATATCTAATTTAGATATCAACCTGGAGCTGCCAACAACAATGACTTGGGACTTAGCAGGGTTGACTAATAGCCCGTGAGACTTACTCCATCTGCTAATACTCTCTAGATCCTTGTTTATAGAGTTGATAGCCTCTGTCACCCTGTCTACAGGAGCATGATAATATATTTGTAAATCATCTGCATACAGATGGTAGGAAGAAATCAGATTTTTTGATATAGAATTAATAAAAACAGCGAAGAGTAAGGGAGATAAAACGCCGCCCTGAGGGACGCCAGTAAGTGTATCGCACCACGAAGACACTGAGTCTTCAACACGAATGCGCTGGCGACGACCCGTCAGGTAGCTACGAAACCAGTCAATTACCGTTGGAAATATGTTAATTGAGCACAGTGTAGTCAGCAAGACATCAAAGTCAACGGTGTTGAAAGCATTGCTAAAGTCTAGCAGGGCTAGTACCGTTAGCTTGCCATTCTCCATCGCAGCTCTGATGTCATGCGTAATATGAACTAGTGCAGTAGTGGTGCCATATCCATGACGAAATCCAGACTGGAAGGGATTAAGGAGATTGATCAAAAAATGTAAAATTAAACTAAATCCGCGATAAAATCCGTAAATAATAGTCTTATTTCAATGATTAAGGAGATTGTTAGAAGTTAGAAAGGAGCATAATTGTTGATGAACAAGATTCTCTAGGACTTTAGAAAGGAAGGGGAGAATGGATATAGGGCGATATTCAGAGAAAGATACAGGATTAGGTTTTTTGGGAAGGGGAATTACTTCGGCCTCCTTCCATAACGAAGGTAAAACGGAGTTGGATAAGGAAAAATTAAGGATATGACAAAGGATATGGAGAATTTCATCTAGGATAGGCAAAATCATACTGCGACCAATGCAATCATTTCCAGGTGCATTGGAGGAGATAGATAAAATGCTCTTTTTAACATCACAATCAGAGAATTGGCTAAAGACAAATTGGGGATATTTTACCACCCCAAAACTATGGTATTTAAAAATTAATTTAAAAAAAATGTCGTGTTTCTTTGCGATTTTTTTTTTGTTGCATTGTGTTTATAGTCGCTATAAATACCACCCGGCTTCGTTTTTGGTAGCAGTCTTATTTCCTTTTTATCTTGGTTTCCGGGAAACAACCAGAAAAATAACACATACAAATTAATGCCCCATAATCAAGTACACTCGTAA